>VXAB01010300.1:157893-168227 GCA_013399175.1 Odontophorus gujanensis | reverse complement strand
GAAGAGAGGAAGAGAGGAAGGGAAGAAGAAGGAAGGAAGGGAGGAAGAAAGGAAAAGGAAGGAAGGAAAAGGAAGGAAGGAAGGAAGAGAGTGAAAGAGAGAGAAAGAAGAGTCTCAGTACCGTTCTACAATAGATTTATTTAGATTCTGTGATTTTTTGATGGTGGTGGTGGTTGGATTATTTTTTTTTTAAAGAGCAAGTATTTGCGTTGGTTCCAAGACAGCTCAAAAGGCTTCTACTTGTCACATTTCTGCTCTATGAGCTCAAAGACTTCCAGGGTTACACAACAATGAGTAAAACTGGAAACATTTCAGACCATTTCCAAAATGAACTGGGAAACTGAGGTGATTGCTAAGCCATTGCTAGAGAGACATCCACTTCCATGTGTGTGGAGTTAGAGTAGAGGGCATCCAGTTCCATTCGGAGGCTTCAAGTTGTTTTATTTTTGATTTAATCTCATAGTCAGAACATAATTATTCTGGAAACAAGATCCTCACATTGTTTTGCTTAATGCTTTACAAACAGAGTGTTGACTGAAGTTGTCACTGAACAAAAATTTGCTTCTACTTGTTTACATAATGGGAAAATATGGTCATAAAATGGGTGTGACAGCAACTCGTTAGGTATTAGGTTAAGGTGCAATGAAGGAATTATCCCCATAAAACGCTAAACCCTAAACTCAAAATATCATAACAGAGTTGCAAATTATATTTACTGAAAGCGTTTGAAAGTCTTTAAGCCTTAACTCGATGCTTAAAGCTTCTGAGAGAGCTGATGAATATAGAGAGTTCTTCCTGTACAACTACTCTATTCAAGAGAAACTAGATAAAGATGATAAATACAATACAAAGGCTCAATTCTGCTAGTGTTTGCTCTGCTGTAACTCTTAACTGGATGTAACTAGGTGC
Source organism: Odontophorus gujanensis (assembly GCA_013399175.1). Lineage (NCBI taxonomy): Eukaryota > Metazoa > Chordata > Aves > Galliformes > Odontophoridae > Odontophorus > Odontophorus gujanensis. The sequence continues at coordinate 167,318 of VXAB01010300.1, read as the reverse complement.
TGAGTTTGTTCCTAGTTCTGCCGCTATGATACTTTATGGCCTTTTAAAGCAAGGTATGTACTTACCTTTCTCCCAAATCTAACTGGGGTGAAAATTTCAGTGATACCAGTCTGGGGGATCCATGTGCAGACCCTATGAACACAGCTCTCTGGAGCAGCTGTGTATTTCTCTGAGTGCACTGCAGTATACAACACAGTAAGATCGAAGCCTTGGCTCAGATAATTAAGAGTCTTTGCTTATTCTCTGAACTCTGAGTCTGTTTCATAAAGAACTTATGAACTTGCTCTGGCATTTTCCCTAATGAAATCTTTGAGATTTCTCAATTTCTCTCTTTCTTCTACCCTGCCTAACTTTGCTGCTCAATTTTCACCTCTGATAAGTCTGTTTCTAGGGGTTAAATATGCTTACATGAATGGTTACCAAAAGTACTATAAATTTCCATGCTCTTCCTGCTCTGAAGGACAATACAGTACATAAGAGGAGTCTTATGATGTGTACAAACATGCCCAGAAAAAAAAGGGAAAAAAACCCCAACATATACAGAAAGTAAAAACAAGATAAAAAAAAGGGTGAGGGTTTGTGATTGTTAGAGGAAAGTGAATACACTTCCTGGCAACATCTGAGAATCATTTGCAGCAACTGATCCATGAGCCTTAGTGAGCAGGGAATGTATTTAAATCCTCCCTCATCCCCTTTGTTAATCTTTACCAGGTAGTGGGACCTTTAATGCAATTCCTACAGGTATCTCAGGATGTGTGTCCATTTTGAAAAATAAGATATTTGAAATGGCTTCAGTAGATAAGTCTGGTTATAAGTCTGTGATCTTCTCCTCTTTAAAATTCATTAGTAATAATAGCCTTCAGACTGCTCTGCAAAAGAGAGTGTGTCTCCATAGAGTAAGAGATGAACATCTGGCCTCAGTGCCCCTCATTTGAAATAGAAAAGTCACGTGCCTTTTAAAAAGTGTCCCCATGAATGAAGTACAGATTGCAATAAAAGCTTACATAATTCCGAAACACTGAAGGATGTTTTTTCAGACTTTAAACGTACTGTGCAACATCAGACAATATAAGAGGGTTATTAATTATGATGCATGATTATTATTGCACTCAGGAGACTTAAAGAGGTAGCCTGGAAAAGTTTGGATTTGGCTCACCTTTAAGCACACCCAAAATGCTGGGCAACACTTGTGGATGTTGTTGAGTGACTGAGGAGGTTATTTACTAAGACTTTCAAGCACATTTGGGATTTTAGGTCATTTGGGGCACGTCTCCACTGTGCAATGCCAAATGGCTCTAAGCAAGCCAATTTTCAACACGATGGAGAAAGATTAACTGAGAGCAATATATGTGTTACTTTTCCTCTGCCCTGCTTCTATTCTAATTCATCTAGCTGCAGGGCTAGATTATTTGGTTCTGATTGAAAAGTCCCTGCATCACATTCCTTCTTATTATAGACACACTGTCTATATGTTATATATTTATTATATATTGTATGTCATTATATGTTGTATGTATGTTATGTATTATGTAAAATATGTGTTATATATTATGATAGCCATACTGATATAATTGTTTTTCAAAATTCAGTTCAGCATCTAACTGCATGGTTTCATTTATACCAGCCAGAACCCCACTGGAGGCACTCACAAGAACATGTATATTACCACTACCTGTACTAAAGAGAGACCCTAAGTGGAGTGAAAGTCTACAACATTATGTTGACTCCTGATTACAGTGTGCTTCATTTTCACACCTCCTATCATGAGGTTCTTAAAAAAAATTGCTCAACAGTTTGTAGCTCTTGTTTGTTGTTAAATATGACTTACAAAATGTTAGGTCAGGAGTCATCAATGGACTAAGCTAAAGTGTTTGTTTAAAGCTATGAGTAAAGCAAGTCATATGAATGTTTCCAAAGACTGTATTCCAAGAAGTATTTTTGGAAACATTAATGTTGTGTTTTTTAATGAAGGCCACATTCTGAGGCTACGACACCATATGTCACATTCATTTCTGTACTGAAAAAAAAAAAAAGAAAAAGAAAAAAGAAAAAGAAAAAGAAAAGAAAAGAAAAAAGAAATGGAAACTATGTTTGGCTTTAAAGTGTTTTTGGAATAGTATCTATGCATGCTTGTCATTGTTCCTTGGATGGGAGAAGAGTTCTTGGTCTGTTAATTTAGTCCATCCAATATATATTACACTCCATGGGCCTGACTCTTTTGCCTTCAACTGTGTGCAGTCATTTATGCTCATGCAAAGTGAATGAAGAGCTGAGAAAAAAGACTACCACTGGGAAACATTTTTGTAAATTCATTTTCCATGAATATGCTGGCTTCATTGCATGCCTACATCTGAACTTTCCTCACTTGAAACCAGCTTAAAAAGGGGAAAAGTCTTTGCCATTTTTCCACTGAAAGCTTACAATTTTGGAAAATGAGAGTTTTTCCTCAAAAAATGGCTTTTTTTTTTTTTTTTCCACAAAATTATTGTCGAAAGCATGACATTTGGCAAAAAGTTTGAATTGTTCAAGCTATATATGCTTTCGATTTTTCAGTGCTTTATGTATTAGGGGTTGGGATATAGCAAAATGAGTTGGAGATCTGTAGGAAAAGGCATTTGCCTTTGTCAGTGTAGTATCCTACAAGTAACTCACAAGCATCCTGTATCTGACTACTTCAGCTAAGTCCTTGCTTTTTAATGGATTTCAACTGATGAAGCCTCAGTTTCTAACACGAATTCTTGTTCCTCCTCATCACTGAACGTACAGCCTAGCACTTCACATTACTGAAATTCATACAGTTACAATCTGCCAAGACATCCATTTCTTCTCTGATCTGACAGAGGAATCTCCTAATACACATCACTTCCTAAATTTGTGTAATCCACATATTTTATTAGTATCCTGCATGTTTGTTCCAAATTCATCAATAAAAATAAAAATATTTCTTGGCAACTGGATTTTTCATTATTGTTTTAAGGACTTATTTGTGAGGGTTTCCAGGACCCCAAAGAGGTTTCTTTTTCATTTGAACGGGAAACATACCTCTGTAGCTCTAGCTCAGTAAAATGAAATCATTTGACCATTTTTTTTGTGGGTTCTTTTTGTTTGTTTGTTTGTTTTCTGTGCAATATTGAAATATCAATAACGATGAGTGTCTGCATGGTTGAAACATTTCTGGTTAAAACTGAACTTGTCAGCCCATGACTCTGTATTCTTATGGCTAAATGAGAATGTTTTCCTTGGCATTTCTTCTGGTGTGGGAAAACACTTTTTCGACAAAAAGGAACAACTGAGTACCCCAAATGTTTGGCTAACTGAGAGCTCATACTATTCTTGCAAATGTTCTTGAAAGACCATCCTGATTTGAATGTTACTTCACCAGAACTTTAGAATAGAAACAGTGGGGTAACCACAAAGGTTTGTGGATTCTGCTTTCATCTGGATAGCAGATTTTAAGATTAATGTGGACATTTCTAGCTGGTTGATTTTCTAGCTGAATTTCTAAGTTTTCGAGCTATATGGTGTAATCAATGTCAGAGTCTGTTCTCTTCAGAAAATTGCTCATGATGGCCAGAGAATGTATTTAGTTTTGGTTTTACAGAGTTCTGGGATACAAAATTAAAAACAAAAATAAACTTCTTCTTTTATTTCATAGATTTCCAATGAACAAAGAAAACAAATAGCCCTCGGGACCACCAGTGTGTTCTGTAAACTGATGCCACGAGGCAGATATGAGAAAGATGACTGAACAGAGTGGTTGTTATAGGCCTGTAAACATACATGGAAATAAGATCAGTTACAAAGGCTCTTGCAAAAAAAGCCCAGAAATGGGGATGAAAAGACAGCAGAAGCGGTTTCTCCACAAGGATGGCAGCTGCAATGTGTACTTCAAACACATCTTTGGGGAATGGGAGAGCTACGTGGTGGACATATTTACCACCCTGGTGGACATCAAGTGGCGCCACATGTTTGTCATCTTCTCCCTGTCCTATGTTCTGTCATGGCTGTTCTTTGGACTAGTCTTCTGGTTGATAGCAATGCAACACGGAGATTTATTGAATGATGAAGAAACAACCCCCTGCGTTGCAAACGTCCATAGCTTCACGGGGGCATTCCTGTTCTCCCTCGAAACCCAGACAACCATTGGTTATGGTTACCGCTGCGTTACGGAGGAGTGCTCTGTGGCAATCCTGATGGTTATCCTGCAGTCAGTGCTAAGCTGCATTATTGACACTTTCATCATCGGAGCAGCCTTGGCTAAAATGGCCACAGCTCGAAAAAGAGCTCAGACCATTCGTTTCAGTTACTATGCTGTGGTAGGCCTAAGGGATGATAAATTTTGCCTGATGTGGCGCATTGGCGACTTCAGACCAAACCACATGGTCGAGGGCTCTGTACGAGCTCAGCTTCTGCGCTACAAGGAAGACAAGGAAGGAAGGATGACGATGGAATACAAGGACTTGAAGCTGTTGAATGACCAGATCATTCTTGTTACACCAGTGACAGTAGTGCATGAAATCAATAGTGAGAGCCCTTTGTATGGTCTGGACCGGAAAGCTCTGGCCAAGGACAACTTTGAAATCTTGGTCACATTTGTCTACACAGGGGATTCAACAGGAACTTCACATCAGTCAAGAAGTTCGTATGTACCCAGAGAGATTCTTTGGGGCTATAGGTTTAATGATGTCTTACATGTAAAGAAAAAGTACTATAAAGTGGATTGCTTGCAGTTTGAAGAAACAACAGAGGTTTATGCTCCTCACTGCAGTGCCATGCAGCTGGATCGGAAGGAGCAAGAATGGAATCAAACCGAGAAGACGCTGGAAAAAGAAGCAGAGACATCAGCGACAGAAATCAAATCATTTAGTGAAAACCAGAAATCGTTTAGTGCAGTTGCCCTCATCACTAGCTGTGAAGATCCAGAAGACCCAGTGGCAACTGCCAGCCAGCCTTCTGGAGAAGCTTCTTATCAGAAAGCAGCTGTGACCTTAAGCAGACTATCACTGGAATCACAAATCTAGCTTTTCACTGCAATTAAAATCAGTTCCAACGACTTCTCCTAGCATAGCTTTTAGAATATACACAATGAACTCATGTGCACAAGTATTTACATTATAAGCCTCATACTGTCAGCATGCCTACATTACAATACTGAGCTGCTAAAAGGAGCTTCATAATGGTTAGTGTGGGTATCAGTAACAGATTAGTGCTGGCACAAGAAAGCAGCTTATATTTGGGTTGACTAGACAGCTACTGTGCTTGAGCAAACTTATTCTAAACTTTATTACCCTGCAGGGACTAATGTTGAAGACACCCAGAGAGAGATAATGATCGAGGCAGAGAACAAGAACAATGAAGCATGCCCTCTAGGTCAGATATTTCAAAACTGCCTAATTTACTTGGGAGCTCAGTTCCCAGTCCCTCTGGGAGGCTCTGTAATTCCCACACCATCACAGAAAACGATTGCTCTTCTGTGCCAATTGCCCCTCTCTGGTAAGTTTAAGAGAAGCACCTTTCCTGGGGTTGCACTGGGGAACGTGAAGGGCTGTTCTATGCAGGAGGAAACAAACCAGCCATAACCAAGCCCAGTATTAGTGGGTGGCTTTGAAAACCTGCTTATACCCTCAGTTCTGTGAGATACCTGGTAAGATCCTGCTGAGCTTTTCTCATTTCCTTGTGGTGAGCCGCTCCCCAAAATGCCACTGCCTCACAGTTGGGTGTGTGTGCTATGTCAGCTGCCTTGGTGCTGCACGCAGGCATGGCTCTGATGGCAAGGACGGCTGGTCAAACGGGCTGCTCTGCACTCTTCAGAAACCAAAATGGGACCTCGAGTCTGAGATGAAAATCAGCATGATCATGCTAAGCCTCAGAGGACAGATCAGCCTGGTTTTGGAGTGAGCTTTGCGATTTTTAAAATCAAAATGTCTTTTCATTTCAGAATGCCAGTCTTATTTTCCCTTCTATTGCATTACACTTCTTTAAAATGATCACTCTACAGACCAAACAGCATGGTTTTGTCAAAATGAAATATGTTTATTCACCTGAAATGACTGTAAAAATGAACCTGCACAGAGAAATCCAGCACACTCAGCTGTCAGCTCCATTTGCAAAAAGAAAGAATGTCAGTGTTTTGAGGCTGCCCATGACATGGAAGTTCCATGCTTTGCACACCTCTGCTCTCCAGTATGTAATATCACATCATGCTTTTTTTTCCCCCAAATGATCACATCTAATTTACGTTATGTTTAATCATCCTGCTGATGTAAAAGTTATTGTCTGTGAATTTATGGTTGCCTAAAATGGAATTTGTCTCACTTGACCTCAGTCACCAAGAGGTGAAGTACTACCTACTGACCAAAGCTCTCTGTAGTTGCTGTAACTTTGTTCTGTGTTCACAGAGGAGTCCATCCCATCTCCACCTGAGTGGCTGGGGAGATAAAGGCAATAGATGTTAATATCCTGGAAGTGCTCATCCACCTCTGTTTGCTGTTGAAGCAGATGAGATGACTGTTTTGGAAATGCTGGCTAAATTTATGCTGCTAAAATTAGGTCTGATGAGTCATTCCCATCATGCTTACTAATTCAAAGTTGTTATGAGCTAATCATATTTAATGAAAAGAAAACCAGCACATTATTTGGTTTGTTCAAATCCCCAAAAAGGGGATTAGGAAACAGCATTTTCAAACACAAACATTGCAGTTCAAAAAAGAGGGATGCTCTGTATCTGGCAAGCAGGATGGGAAGATGTGGGCTTAACCAAAGCCAAACAGATTAAAGGTAGAGTTAGGGAGCACTGTCCCAAAGAAGGCAGGACAGCCTGGGGTGTATAATCTTGGTGCAGGTGGATCTCAGATGTTTTAGACAAGTGGTTGCCAGGAGGGATACAGAAGGCTGGCCTTGAACTTTCAAGCTCAGTTCTAGCATGATCCCACAATATTGAGATAAATGGGAACCTTTAATACAAAGTCTGCTTAACTCGGTGGCTTTACAACTACTTACACAAGTGTGAGCATTTGCTTAATTACATAGCTAAAGCTGCTCAGACATTTGAGATATGTAAACAAAATACCCCAAATATCTTCAAAAGGTTCAGGTGCTGTTCGTAAAGGCAGTTGCCCTTACCAAGCTGTGAATGCAGCTTTCCCTCTCCCAGCAATGTGCTGTGTGAGCCTCTTGCGGTGAAGAAAATTCTTTCCTCGGAATGACTTTCCTGTAAGTGAAAGTACCAGGAGTCCGATTTAGCATTTGGTCACATGCTTCTTGGTATAGATAGATGTAAATATGTGAGTATGTATAGTAATGTATGCTTTGGCATATAAGTCAACCACTAACTGATGAGGGTCAGGAAGAAACTTTTCTCCTGGGCACGTTAATTCGTAACAGGCTACTATACAGTTTCTTCTACTTCTATCTGCAGCATCTGATACCAGCCAGTGCTGGAGACAGGATTCTCTTTGAACCACTGGTCTCAACCCGTCTGGCTTTTTCTGGGTTTCTCTGCTTGATATTTTAATTTCATTTATCAGAGTATAAAAACAATGTATTTATAATGTATAGTAAAGCACGTGCTGCATTTTTATGAATAAAGACACAGAAATAAAGAACATGCCTCCACCACACACACCTTGTGAGAGCACATCTTACTTTTCTGCCGTTCGGTCACCGTTTTAAGCTTCCAAATCTTACACATTGAGAAGTCACAGAAAAAAATTACAAGGTGCAGTGTAGGTTTTTGACATTGAAAGAGGCCAAATCATGAGCAAAACCACAAAGTTATAAACACATTTTGCTGTAGCTTCTTAACAAGAATTCTGCTCATTTGGTAGAAGGAACCATCCATAAATTCTGCTCTCTTGCACTCTTGTGTAAGGTACTTGCATCTAGAGCTTGCAAACCAGTATGCTCAGCTGATGAAGGATCTTTGAGAGTGCCAGGTGGATAAAATGGGAGTGAGATATAGGAGCACAAAGGGAGGAGACTCCTTCAAGTATGTTTAGACAGGGTCAGTTCTCCTTGCCTACAGGAGGACGTAGGAAAGACACTAGCAGTGCACTGATGTATTGTGATCTTGGCTGAGTAGGAAGGAGAATCTTCCTCATTCATCTGCTTATGAATGAATAGATGAGGATATTCTCCAGGGTTGGTTTGGCTTGCTTTTACTCATCTCCATTGCAGAGCAAGCAAGCCTCTCAGAAGTCCAGCAAAAGCAACATATATATTGTCACAGCAGAAAAACAGCCCTAATTCTCAAGTCACTCCCACTGAAATGGATGAAACAACCCAGCAAGGTCCCAGAGTAAATGCCCGGCTGCATTATGGGCTGGGATTTGAAATGAAGCACGAGCACCCTCCTGCTCTCCCTGAGTTTTTCTTGTGCTCCGTGGGTCTTCAAGAGAAAGCCAAAGAGTTGGGCTGAAGCTCTGCTTCTTCTCCCCAGCCACCTAGAGGCAGCAGTTGGCTTTTACTCCTGCTTCCTTTAGCTGGAAGTAGTTCACTCTGTTCTTGCCTTGTCCACAGCATTTACCAGTTGAACCAAATTTGAGCAACAAGGACAAAATACAAACCAGTTTGCACTGGACTCCTGTATCATGATTATAGCTGTGTCTCCATTATTTTCTCTTGGAGAGCAGCAGTATTGTTCTGGGTCAGAATTAGTTTATGACAAAGGGAATATAATACGAGATTATTATAGAATTTATTTTTCCAGATTTGCCTACCACCATTCATTAAGGCAGCTGGCATTTCCTTCCCCATTATCATGTATCATTATGCATCATTTAGCGCATATTTCATGCGAAGCTGTTTTTCAGATGTGGGACATAATACACATCCCTTCATTTATTCCTTGTTTCTAAAACACTGCACGGGAGGTCTGACTTCAGCTGCCTGTCTAGCATCAGCATTACATTGGTACGGTTACACTCAGTTCAGGAGATAAGAGCTACAACTCAGAAGCGCTCGTGTGGGAAGAGAAATTTGGTTGTAAGCCCTTTTTTAGCTCTTAAATCTTCACTGGTTTCCAGCTGGGAACCTGCAAACAGGGGGCTGGTGTCTCCGTGGTGGGCCCAAGGGGCAGCTGGCAGTAAATTCACTTCCACTCAGACAGCAGGAAGCAGGACAGAAATGAAACACGAATGAAACAACGAGCATTTATAGCTTTAGTCTGGGCCGCAAAGCGTGGATCAATGCCTTCACGGGCCCTAAAGTCACAGCACTTCTGGAATTTAAATCTTTCCCGTCTGAACGGTTGAATCAGACCAACACCGGGAAAAACCTCCAGCGGCTCCGCTAATTCCCAACTCCTTAGAAAGCCGGGAGCTTTTGGAAGCTGACATACTGCCTGCCGTCAATCAGCGTTTCACGCTCCACAATCCGGAGTTATCCGGGACCGTCGGCAGCCCCCCCCGACCCCCACCCCCGGCAGC
>VXAB01010300.1:146520-157117 GCA_013399175.1 Odontophorus gujanensis | reverse complement strand
GGGGCTGGGGGGGGCTGGGCTCAGCGGTGGAGTTTCCCCACTTTGCTACGAGAAGAGGGTCGTAGATTCGACTGAATTCTGAATATCTCTCCGTATCCTTTTCCAGCGCTTGTTCGGGGGTGCTACGCAGCACCTGAGGGTTGCAATGATTCAGGAGGCCACAGGGTGTTCTCCCCACCAATGGATTTCCCCGGCCGTTCTTAAATGGCACATGGAAAGTTGGTGGTAACCTTAATGTTCCTTGCACTGCCATCCAAACCTGAGTTTAGGGCTTCCCACAGCTGCCCGCTCAGGCTCTAAAGCAGACTCAGAAAGCAAACAATTTTGGTATAAAACTTGATATGACATATGCTCCGTCCAGCTGATTTATTCTATATCATTCCATTTTATATATAGAAGCAAAAGCTGAGAGGTTGCTCGATTTGCCAGCTTAGGTATATATAGCCAGTCAAAACTGGCTACACTCCACTAGGAACTTTTCAAATAGGGCAATGATCTATTTGTGGCCAAAGATACTTACTTCAAGAGGTATCAGTGACAAGAAGCAAAAAGCTGCTTGTTTGTTTGGGCCGGGGATCGTGTGTGCGTGTAGAAAGGCAACGCTAACATTTATTATGTAAAACTACACACAGAAGGGCTCCAAAATAGAAATGCCTTAATAATTATCTCATATTCAGTGCCATGTCCACTTCTGAACGCACATTTTCCATTGAACAGCTTCGTGCGTTCTCTCACGCATGGGAGTAGCTCCAATGAAACATCTGCTGAACCATCTATATCATCATCCTCCTTCACATCCTTTCTTCAAACTCTCCTCTGCAGCAGTGCGTGGAGGAAGCTCCACAAGTGTCAGGCAGCTGCTCCGCTGCGACTACTGGGCATTGTGTCTGCTCCTCGTGCTTCCCCATCTTTGATCACAGGGTGTCTCTCAGGCTTGCCTGACAGGAGCTATTTTTGGTCTGATGTTCGTTCGGAATGAGTCGTGCTTAGCCCAGGTGCCAAAATGAGCTGACAACCTCTATGTGACCATTGTGCAAAGCAGCGTAGAGACAGTCCCAAAGCCTCCCCAGTGCCACTGCTGCGAGTTGGGGCTTGAAATGTCTGCCTTGAGTGTGTCCTGCACACCGTCTGGGTGGGGTTGCCTTTTGGGTGTGTTGTAAGTTTTCAGTTTTTGTCTGATAAATGCTTAATTGTGATAAGCGAGCCCTAAGGAGGGTGTGAAAAACAACCAGTGCGTAAATGGGTAGGTCTCATTTCAGGTCTTCAAGTAGAAAACAGAAAAGCATCTGGTGAGTGTACTCCAGGGGAGGCTTCCTTGACCTCCTGGGTCAATGGCCTTACTCATGCTGAGTAAAGGTGACCCCACCAAATTCAATAGGACAGTTTCCAGAGGGACCTTTGGTGGGATGTGGGCAAAAGTCCTCTGGTAAGTACTTCATTGCAGCTGTAGCATTACTCGCTGTGTGTACTGATGAAAACCTTTTCTCCTCAGTGATCTCATTTTCCCATAGGCAAAAAGTCCACGTTTTCCCTGTCGTTCGTGTCATGTAAGAGGGCACAGCAGAATGTCACTCCTCAACTGGCAACCACTTTGGTTGGAGGGCCCATAACCTGTGGCTCACTGGACCCTGTTTCTCTTTCCTCCCACTTTATCCTTTTTAGACAAGTACCAGGAAAAAGCATCAAATGTAGTCCTTCCAAATCCTACTTTAGCCCTTCCAAATCCCCCACGAAGCATCAGCCCTGCTCACCTTTCCACACCACAAACCACAAGCTGTTTCCCCAAACCCTCCAGCAAACCTATGGCTGATAGTACAGAAGACCAAAAACCACAGACTTCCTCGGTACAGTCCATACCAAAGATGTGTAGGGATGATTGTGAAAACCTTACAGTGGCATTGGCAACCTGCAGGATGCTGTGTGCAAAGCTCTAGCAGGAAAAATCTGTCACGTGTGAGTGCATATGTCTACACGTGTGGATGTGGGGCTGAAATAAATCCCATCACTTTCCTTATATCAGCCTTAATAAGTGGGGCAGTGCCTGCCAATTCCACCTCAAGTTTCATCCCTCTAAAATATGTGCACTTTCACCAGCTTATGTTTGATGCAGGGTAATTACTGTAGTGCTAATTTTACCAGAGATGATGAAAACACTGGAACAGCCTAATCATATGAAGGGAGGAGATACATATCGCTGATCAAGTCTTCTGGATCCTCTTTGAGCATGGGAAGTCATGACTTTGACTTGTAGATTTTCTCCTTGGGGAGGCTTCTTCTTACAGAGCTAACTGACACACAACTGGAGCTAGAAAAGAGCAAGATCAGGGATGGCTGTGTGCTGGAAAATAAAAAGCACTGAACACTGAAGTGTTGCCTTGTGGTAAATTACCTTATACAGATTAAATTACTCAAACAGATCTGCTTCTTTTCTTTTCTCTCCTGTGAGAGAAGCCACTTCCAAACACCAAAGGCACAAAGATGCTTGAAAGTCTTCTATTTCTCTCTGGTTCTTCCAAGAAGATTCAAAGTCAATTGAAATTTCTAATGAGGATTCAGAGCAGATATTTATTCTATCCAAACCAGTTCAGCTTGAAAAAATTAGAGTGAAGTATGGTCGGAAGAAAAGCAATTTGCCAGAGCTTGAAGAGTGTGAATAATGAAAAGCAAACAGCTCTCCACAGTGCTCACTTTTGCTTTCAAGTCAAAGGGTTTATATCTATTGTGCTCCCACCCTGGCTTTACCTGGTGACCAGAACCAGGAATGATGATTAAGGAAAGCTGAGCTGGTTGGTGGTTTCCAACTTCTGAAAATGTGCAGGAGAGTTTTAACGAAGCATCCAGTAATGACTGACACTGTTGGCACTCTGTCCTAAGCACTGGAGTGGCTCTATCAGGAAGGACTAAACCGAACTGGCTCATTGTGCCCTGCTCTATTGCTCTGTTAGCAAAGGTTTTTGTGTCACCTTTGCTGTCAGAGTGCACAAGCACCTTGCAGTAGCACAGTAAGCAACACAGCAAGGCTCTGCTCATTCTCTTCGTCTCTCTCTTGCTATCTCTCTCACTCTTTCTGATTGCCACTGTCATCTCTGGCCTTTGTCAATCCAGGACAGTCAGAAACCTGAGTGCTGAATGGGAGTCCCCTCTGCCTGAGCTGTCACCAGTGGCCTCAGTAGGCATTCAGCTCCAAAGCTGAGCACGTGCTGAGATTAAAGCAAAACATGGAACTACGTGCTGCTCTGAGTGAAGGTGGGTTTCTGGTCTCAGGACTCAGCATTGTGACCTTCCCATAAATCAGATCGTCTTCCTGGTGAGCCACAGCCTGACAGCATATTTCTGCAGATCGCTTCATGCCAACAACAAAGTGCAGGCGACGCTGAGCTGTGTCAGCCTGCAGGCAGGGTGAGCCCTGCAAGCAGCCCTGCCCTGCCAGGCACCCTGCTCCTGCAGCACGCACTGCATGGGCGGAGTGAGCACAGCCCCTGGAAACCTCCAGGATCTCCGGACCTGCAGTGCCACTGTGGACCATGATGTCACCGGGCCTTGCGATAACCACGGGCTGCATAAACTTTGACATTTTGTGAACTTCCGTACTGATTTTTTAATACTTGATGAGAAACGGCACAATCCTTTTCCCTCCAGTCTCTGTCACAAGGTTGCTTAATAGGGTTTGGGCATTAGTTCAAATAATATTAGAGGATCAAAGCCAACTTTTGAAGTATTAGAGAGATTACAAAGAAATGCATGGCTCATACCTTCACAGGCACAACATCTACTAGCACAAAACAGGGGAAAGCCTCCTTCTGTGGCCGCCCTTTCCCTCTCTCTATGTGATTTCATCAGGGCCCAAAGGCACAAGACGTACAGATTTAATGCAGGATGCCCAGGGGTGGGTGGGGAATCCTTCTTCCCCTCTGTATCCGCACAAACTAGAGGCAGAAACTGGCCTGGAGGCACAAAATGACATCAGAAAAGCAAATAAGCAGCACAAGATTACGATAGAAAAAGAAAGGAAACAGTGGTATTTTCTTGCTGAAGATTACTTCCTCCCTTACGACAGATTTTTCAAATGACAGAGGTGTTTTAGTGGGTGAGCCTTGAAGGACCGGTCCAAATAATCAGTCAAAAACAATATCAGGAAGCTTAGCCAACGGTTTGAGCTTGGTACAGTTTTACTCATCTGTTCAATTTTAGATTTGAGGGAAATTTAGGAAGGTGCCAGCTAATTACTTTTCTCAACCTCCTTCCCAGCCATGCTGGTGTTACGAGCAGGGTTGGGCTGCCACGTTGTGCCTGCTCCCCACATTAATCCTGGCTTAGCACAGGGCAGGGGAGACGTGCCAGCTCAGGATGGCATCACTTCTGAGCCCCTCTGGGGTTCTGTGCTGGAGAGGAATTGCTTGGAGGTTGTGGTGCCCTGGGCCACCAGCACCAACACGGGCTGTCAAGATGGAGTTTCACACTGGATGTAAACTGGCACGATGTCGGCTCCGCAGGAAATTTGAGCTTGTTTGCCACTGTATGCTGCCATTTTTCCTTCCACAATGGCCAGTGATCTAACCCTCTGTTTTCAGTAAAGTTTATTTGCTTTCCGGGAGAGAAAATAAACTCTGATATTGTCATTTACATTGTGGCTACACACTGCAGGCAAGTTCGGAGCTTCTGGTACAAACTGATAGAAAACATTGAGGACATTTGCATCTCAGCTACTACACTAAAATCTGAGAAATTAAGGAGAGCAGTTGCTTATGCACAAAGCACTGCTAACATGGACCATATGCTTCTGAGTTTATCAGTGCAGTTTTCACTTGAGTGAACACACTGATAGGCAGTAAAGCACAGTGGTAGATTATGAACGACCAGCAGCATAAAATACAACATGCACGCTGCAAGGCAGAGAACTTCAGTCACTAATGGGTATATCTTTCCACTCCTGGAAGGAGGAAGCATCATGTACCCATGTATTTCACATCATCTTTCCCTCAAGAATTGCCAAGCATCACCTGGGAAGATAAGGTTGAATCACACAGGTGAATATAAATGGGTTCATAGGACAGGCATGGGAATACTTTCTGTTAAAGATTTATAGCCATTTCTACCATATTTTGGTTTGGTTTTTATTATCACATTTCTACCTATGGTGGCACACACAGGAACGAAGGCCAAAGCAGATGTCAACTTCAACCCTTACAGCAGTGGTGGAATTAGGGGGAACACAGACCAGTAACATTGCTCCTTCCTTTCTTTTAATGTAAATCATTGGGCAATTTTATCGATCACACTAAGGTCCTTCTCATTAATCTGAACATATGTGCCCCTTTGAGGACATATGCTGCCCTGGAGAACAAATTGCCACAGGTGATTGAGGGTTGAGTGACTTAAAAAAACATTGCCACATCACAAATAATTCTAGGTGTCCCTCAGGTTCACTGCATTTCCCAAAGATGATCCGTAGTCCTAAATTATGATAATAGCTAACTAAGAGGTTATACAAATATTTTGCTAAAACAGAACTTCCAGAAAATGAAGACAGTGCAAGGCACACACTAAATAACAGTCTGACATTTCCTATTTGATTGTAGGATTTTGACCCTGTAGAGGGAAGAGCTCCCCCCTCCATTCTCTCTTTTTTGTGTGTGTGTGTTTAACCATATCTTCCTGGGACTAAATCTTCAGCTGGAAGTGAAAGATTCCTTAAATTAGGTATCTTAATTCAGTGAGAATTGAACCACATGGAATAGAGTGTTGGAAGTAAGTTTTCCTTGGCAGAACTTCTGGGTTGCATTTGGATTTCTGGCTATATACAGTTACCGTTAGCTATGGATTACTCTTTGTAATTCATTATTTCAACATTTCTTCACCTTGTTTCCCACATCCACCATCTGCAGTAGCAATGACTGAAAGCCTATACTCTAATATTTCAAACTATAGTCACTAGCTGGCGATTTGACTTTAGAAGAAGGCAGACTGAAATCTTAAGCAAAGATTTTGGGCACTCAGTATCTGGGAAAGAAAGAGAGAAAAAAATGTGGATGGTGTGTGAATTCCACTGTTCTTGGGGATATAAAACAATTCAATTTCCTATGTCATATTTCACTCCTTGTATGAACAAACATGGTATTATCCATTATAAATGTGTCACTGGCTGCACATCTGTATATCCTATTTGTTTGCAAAGTACAAAATACATTCATTTGCTCTCTCAAGTCTTATCAAACACATAACTATCTCTCTTTGGAATTTACATTGGATTTATTGATTCCTTCTACTGCAAATGTGCCTTCATTTTTCCTCGGAGTTTGCAGCATTAGACCTATAAAGACCCAGTTAATGTCTAAATCCCAGAGGTTTACTGTGAATGGGAAAACCACCTTTTCCTGATGAATTTTTTCCAGTTGACTTAATGGTTAGAGAAGAAAGGCTAACGTGTGCCAGTTTACATGCATGGAAATGGTGAGACCAACAAAAAGCCCAATACTTTATTTACAGCATTTCTTCTCATCTAGTGGAAACTGACGGCTTTGATTCGGCCAGACTGTGTTTTCTTTGCAAGTACAATACAATCAAGCTATTTTCAGCTGGCAATAAAATCCTTGAGAACCAAAGCAGATTTGGCCACTTTAAGAGATGAAGACTAATGCAATCTGATAATTAGGCCATTTCACCGCCAAGAAGAAAAAACAATTTAATAACATGCAGCAAGACGGGTTAGAGCCTCTGGGTCTCAATTGGCAAGAACTGTGCCTGCAATACAACTCTAATTTGCTTCCACAGGGCATCTGCAGATCTCTGCAAGACTGAGGGAGAGAGTGGCTGTGATGGACAAAGATGAGGAGGATGCTCAGAAAATGTGAGGAGAAAGGCCCCTCCTTCCACTGCTGTGGCCGGGCTGCAAGATGGGTCAGAAAAAGCTTGCTGCCCTGCTGCTGGATCCTATTCTTACACCTCCTACACCCGTATGAAACATAAATACTCTGCTTCCCCAGTGCCCTTCATATCCCCTGGTACTGTTTTTCTTTCTGCAGGTAGCAGATCTTGCCCTGAAAACTCCTCAGGCCATCTCACGTAGCTCCTCAGTACGTCAGAAAGGAGGCAGCGAGATATCCTGCAGCCAGACTACGTCAAATAAGAAAACATTGAGGGAAGGCAAACGAAGCCTCACTCACTCTTGAGGGTTAAGTTTTCAGCTGTTTCTCACCCTCTTTGTCCTGGCTCCTTGCAACAGGAAAGGGTTTTTTAGAAACTTTTCTTGCAACTTTGACTTCCCCATTTGAGAGCTTTGGAAGTGCTTCTGCTGAAGTTCACGCGGGCAAGAGGTGGCTTTGTTACAGTTCCTGTAATCTGTGTAATAGATTCAAATCAATATTTCATTTGAAGAAGAGCTTTCTGGAGCAGCATGGAGTTGAAGGAAGCTATAAAATAGCCCTGATGTATACACTGAAGCCTTCTTCTCAGTGAAATGCTGGATAGGTTGGTCTGCGGGGCTGTGCTGCTGTGAATAAGTCTTACTCATCTCAGTGGTTCTGGGCTCTTGGGTCCTGTAAGTTGGCAGCCTTTATCAGTCAGTTGGTGAGTAAGAGTTGAGTAAGAGTCTGCAAGGTCAGGCTTTAATTGGTAATATCTTGTGGGCACCGTGCAGAGATCTGTCCAACCCACCCTCCAGCTGCATGTATTTTCAGCAGAGTGCTTCTGAGCCACAGTGTATCACAGCACCTTTATTTCCACTCCATTTGGGTGAGCACATTCATCAAGGTGGGTCAGATCGTTGCTATTTTAGCTGCACTTATGCATTCAAGGGACTTTTTTTCCGTGAATCTTTGTAGTATTTGTCCCTATGGGTTTCAAAACCCTTGGGTGGGTGACTTCCATCTTAATGGATGAATAGAATAATTACTGTCTTTCCCTCTCACAATTTTTATTTCCAGCTCCCTCAATCACGAGAAACTTACCCGAGACAGAGGGCTTTTCTTCCAAGTAAACATGGGCAGAATAACCCAAGAACAACGCAGGAGTAGTGATTGCCCAACATGTCAGGCTGCTCAATGTACACAATCACTCGTCTTTTCTTCACCACACCACACAAGGCCGTGCATCCTGCACACACCACACTGCTAAAGGCAGCTGCATTTGACCATTGCGTTTGCTGCTGCACCAACGCTTCCTCATTCAGAGTATGGGGAACTCAACAAATACCGTAAATGATTTTCTTAATGTCTTTACACTGTGAGAAAGCATTTGGGGACAGCACTTTCACGGAGTGTTTCAAGACTGCTCATGTCAGAGTTGCACACCTACAAAACCAACAAGCTGAAAGCAACCTACTAGTGACTGTGGGCATTGCTATGGGAAGCACGGGGTCATTTTTGGAGCCTGTTGGGGGACACAAGAGGGAGGGGAGGACTCATCTGTCCCAGCACACTCCATTGTTACAGTCCTGGGTGCAGCTCACGGTGCCCACGCCAACTCCTACTGCCTCGTGTGCTCTGCATTCAGCAGTCACCTTCACTCCGACTTTTCCAGCCCACCACGCAGGGTTCCGTGATGCAGTTCAGCTGTTAGCACCAAACAGGGGACACCTGCCTCGGAAACTCACACCCCTGCACTGTCCATCAGAGCCGGAGTTTGGCAAACTCCAGAGCATGCTTACAAGGCTGTTTTTGTTCCTGCAAGGCTCTCGGCCAGACCTTTCATCCCTGTTTTCTTTGTGAGATGTCTTAGACTACGTCCACTGTAGGGAGGACAAGCTAATAAATACCATTTTGATTTCTGCACATTTTGCCCATGGGCGGACAGGACAACCTTCTACAGGTGATGTATGGAAGTAAGAGATGCAGCCCACACACCGCAGCACGCCAATACTTTGCTTGCTCCAAAAGGTCTTAGATCAGGGATCAGAGCTCTGCTTTTGGGAGAGACATCAGATTTCAGGAGCAGGATGAGAAGAGCTGGAGCGGGATGTGCTTGATTTGCTCCTGGTGTGCGTGAGGGCTCGGTCTTTGTGATGAGATCCCCACATTTCAGCATTTCATCAAGATGGAACACCAGTGGAAACAAAAACTGCTTTTCCCCACTATTGTTCCTTACTACACGGGGAGCTCGGACAGGAGCCCAAGAGGAGAAGATCACTGCGAGCAGGCTCACAGATCCCACCCAGCACCTTCATAAGCAGCACCCACGAACACCTTCCCGGTGGGACAACATCAGGTGCTCCCCGGGGTTGCTCCCTATGCACTGCGACACTGCGTGTAGCGGTTCCCCGGGCCCGACAGGGCAACCCCGCACACAGCCCCGCACACAGCCCCGCACTGCCCCGCACACTGCCCCGCACAGCCCCCGGCGCCGGAGCCGCTCTCCCGCAGCCCCGCAGCCCCGCGGCACGGCCCGGCCTCCCGTTTGCCATTGGTGCGGGGCAGCGGCGAGGGCGGGGCCGACCGGGCCGCTATTAAACATCACATGGCAGCCCGCAAAAAGGGGGCAGCGGCTCATTGAGTAGCTCAGTTGCAAGCGGTGCGGCGGTGGCGGCCGGCGGGCACCTTGGGATTGGCTTGCTGCGTCCCCGCGGATCTTACACCCTTTAAACTCTCTAAGCACCTCCATTAAAGCCAGCGGCAGGTAAGGAGCTCCCTCTTTTCCCCATCTACGCGGGATGCCCCCGAGGTGCCATCAGGGGTCGGGGCGATGCGATGCTTCGGGGCTTAGTGGTACATCGCCGAGCAAACGCTTTCCGTGCTGGTGGATCTGTTGCACGCTTCGGTACAACCGCTGGGAGGGGGAACTCCTGCGTTTCTCTTGCACCATACACGAGCTATTCTCGGTGCCTCCAATAATTGGATAGGTATGCTGGGAACACTCGAGCATCTGCTTGCAGCATCTGTTTGTGTTCATAACTTTCCATGCACCAGCTGCTCCCCCCACGAGATATTTTATTCGGGGGAAGGGCTGGAAGTTCGCATGACAACTCCGTCGTGCAGACGCAGCACCGCTCCATCCCTTTCTCCTCGCCTGTTGTTTCCCGTGTAAGACAGAGGTCAGAAGTATCAAATCTGAGTTATCAGACGCGTGGTTTGTAGGGGAGTGTCCAAAATGTTTCAGAGGGACGTGAAAGGAACCTGTAGCTTCATTCATTGGCTTCATGGGAACGTGGGGTTTTCTTCCTTTGCAATCATTCAGCCAAGAATAGGAAGAAAGAAACCATATTGCAGCTGGGCAGTGTGTGAAGAGGATGCATCATTGTTTCAACTTAGTTCGTGACAGTTAAAGGAAAAAATACTGATAAGAAGTGGCAGATTTATCGGCGGGGGCTGAGCGCTGCTCTGTCCTCCCCAGCGGGGCCGCAGGTGCTGGGTGCCCACCCGCGGCGCTTGTTCCTCGCTCCAGCTTTACCTTTACACTTGTTTGCATTTCCATCCTCCCAGCCGGTGCACCAAGTACACCCCCTGGTGATGGCTATTTCACTTGTAGCTATTTTGTCATCAGCTAGAAATATCCCGAACCCAGCTCCTTTGTGGGGAGCAGATGTGAACGCCACTTGCGCCCTTTCTCCTGTTTCTTCACACCCATTTCCCTACATCATCTGCTTTTTTTTTTTTTTTTTTTTTTT
>VXAB01010300.1:54940-146503 GCA_013399175.1 Odontophorus gujanensis | reverse complement strand
TTTTTTTTTTTTTTTTTTTCCCCATTGTATTTTATTTTTACCTCCCGTTGCCTGTTCGAGCAGGACAGATCCTTCTCCTTGAAGGCAGCTTCGGTGTAACCCGAGTCCTGTCCTGGCAGAGCAGTACTGGGCAATGCCTTGGAGGTGACCCTGGGGCTGGAGAGCGCGATCAGGGCAGCCGTGCCCTGCGGCGAGCACGGGCTGCGGGATCGGGCTCCGCTCCTGCGATCACTCTTTGTTCTGTTTACCGAGGGCAGCAGGGGAAGGCTTTGCTAAGGCAGCGCTTCTGCTCTCTTAGCAACGTGTACCCGGCTCACGGTGCGGGGCTGCGTGGCGTCAGCCTGGGAATAGCTGCTCCGAGCGTTCATTAGCGCTCCTCTTCTTCTCTGCTCTCGTGGCACTTCACGGGCTTTGCTGCGTATCCGACCTTCGGCAGAAATTCTCTCTGAGCTGCTGTTCGCGTGCATTGTAAATGTCTTGTCTCTGGGGAAATGTTTGGGTTCGGGGGGGATGCAATGGATTTAATTCAGAAATGCTGCAGACACAGCACAACCCCTCTTTGCTCTGCTCCTTGAAGCATCCCCTTGCAGCAGAGCTATCCCATCCCATCCCGGTAACACTGCATCAATACCAGTGCCAATAATTACAAGCTGCATCATTCTAGTCTCACATTCTTTTCCAGCAGGAAAGGCAGTGTGAATTAATGATAATAACACACTTAGTGGTTACTGAGCTCACGGATCCATGTGTGTGTGTGTACCTGGCTGCAGTGTGCTGTGCCCAATTACACAAAAGCTGGTTTGTTCTTCCGGATTGGCTTATTTTGCCTGTTGGGGATCAGAGAGCTGGTCCCGTGCTGGCTGAGCATCCCCAGTGTCTCCAACGCAGTGTTGCTGGGGTGTGCTGGGGGAGCGAGCTCATTTAGCCTTTGAGCAGCAGGTGAATTAGCAAAATAAGATGTACCATTAGATTTCAGTCTAGCTTGACTGCCTATGGGATTTGGGGGAACCTGTGTGAGACAGGGTGAGCCCTGAAAGGGGATAGAGCAGGAGCAGACCTGCTGCCTGCAGTCCCATCTCCCCTGTGCTGGGGGCTCACAGGGAAGAGCCAATTTGTACTGTGCAAGAAAGAAGAGAGCAATCCCGCAAGCAGCAGGAACCTGCACAAACTTCAAGGAGCAGCCTTTGCACACTTGGCAAAGTGTGTCCCCAGGCACACCTCTGCTGTGAAGATCACAGGACCCAGAGGTGCACACAGAGGTGCTCCTGGCAGCACACAGCTGTATGCAACACAGCTGGGCAGATGTGCAGCAGGTAGAAGCGAGTGGGAGTGAGGCAACGCATGGTACATCACTCAGGTCCCAACTTCTAAATGCAGCCAGCTTGCTGCAGGAAGTTGGTGTGAGGATTTCAGTGATTTGTGGAATTCAAACAAATGTCCTCAGGTCAAGACTTCTGCTGGGGGGAGCTGCCTGTCCTGACACTTGAGACATTACAGCTTATCTTTCCCTCTGCTGCAAGTTTTCCTCTAAAATCCAAGAGACAACACAGAGGGGAAATAAAAGCCTTCAGAATAAGCTGTTTCCTGGGCTGTGTGTTTCCATCAGCTCAGAGTAAAACAGACTCCGAGTGTGGAACTTAAACGTGACTGTGATTATAGGATGTGGTTTAGAAAAGTGATCAATTTGTGAACCAATGCAATGATTTTTCAGGGACGTTTTCGTGTGGAATGCATAAACAATTTCACTTTCACCCTCTGCTCAGGTTTCTCCCAGTATTTTGAAGCCTTTTTTTTTTTTTTTAAAGTGAGCATTGAAAGAATTCCTTTGTATTTCTGAGAAGCCCTGTGATTAAAAAGGTGTGAGGGAAAAAGTGAGTCCTTACACTTATCTGACTATCTTGCATATGCTGTGTAAGGGCTATACCATCCCATAAATCTGAATTGCTGAGAGTTTTACTCAAATGGGACATTACTGAACCCATCAAAAGCTGCCAAAGTATCTTGTTCGCCGCTGAAGTCACAGATGAGTAATCTCAGCAAGTGGGCGGCGGGACCCGTTGCACAACAAACACAAGTGAGGAAAAAAAGAAGGTAAAAGTAAAACCCGAAGAGGGAGAAACATCCAGCACACAACTGCAGACGTGCCGTTGTTTTCTGTTTGTCACCTGCTCTTTTTCCCAACAAGTGTTTGCTGACCTAAAGCCCTCGTAATGTGGTGGAAGGATGTGGGAGGGCCCAGGAACTGTTTGATATCCCTTCAGTTGCTGGAGCACCTCTGTGAGGCTCTGGGGGAAGGAGGTGGACCCTTATCTGCTGCAGTTGTTGGCCTGAGTCAGAGGAGCAGCCATGGTCCTGAGGTTGTGCCATGGGCAGAGGTCGTGCTATTTGGCAGCGATGCACGTGTTGGGCTTGGGACAAACTCAGATGAGTTTTGGTTATATTGATTTATGAAGAGGATAGTGATTTAATCCCCCACCAATGTAAACAGTACTTAAGTCCCCTCTCTTAGGGTAAATGGATAGCAGACATTCCTCGCTGCTTGCTTTTGGTTTTATTTCCTCCATGAGGTGAATGTATGGATGGAACAGTTGCATTAATGTATCCCTTACCCTCTGCAGTATTTCAATTACATTTCCTGATATACAGTACATGACTTAATGGATGACGCACTTGTTAAAAGCTAAACCTGGGTCTAAGCCAGACCTCCCTGAAACAAGTCTGGTAGCTTCTACCCTCGGGAAGAAGGTTCTGTAGCCTCTCTGCTAAGCTTTAGTTGCTGGCATCTGAGGTGTTCTGAAGATCTCCATCCAGTCCTTCTGCCAGTCACATTTGCAGAGGGTCATTACGATGTTTAGTTTGCTTCCTGCAACTCGCCCTAATATGAATGTAAAAACCAGCCCAAACGTGGTGAGTTGGTGGGAGTTAGAGGTACCGATGCAGCCTTTATTCCTGCCACTCACAGAAAACACACAACTCCTTTTTTAACTCCCACTTAATAGAAAAACCTAAGTTCTAGGCAGTGTAATCTCATGAAAATAACTGATCTTTGAATTTTCGTTTTTCTCAGCACGTCTTCCCTTTGTATACTCCTTTATTTGACATAGGTAAAGCAGCCCAAAAGACAGACACTCTATGCTGTTAAAAACTGTTTCAGTATTATTTGAACAGAGGAAGGCTAATGCTAATTCTTTGTTGCAAAATAATCAGAAAGTACCGTTGCAAACTGTTCTTTGCATGCCTGTCTTTAAAGTGAATATTGCTTAGAGATTAGTGTGGCATTATCACTTCAGAGCTTTCACTCAGGAGGAGTGGAGGCTTCTCTGCAGTAATAATGTCACGCTGGTCAATACAGAACTGCACTCAGAGAGCTCATGTGCTTCAGAAAATGCTGTCATTAAGAATAAAGAAACTTCGTGCAACTCCAGAGGTGTGAATTTTACTTGATTCTTGCAGGCTTGATTCGTTATCCTTTTCCTCCAGGATCTAATATGACATTTCTCTTTTTCTTGCAGACCATGCCCTCTCTATGACGGTTACTTGCTAAGCTAACTCTGCATGCCAGAAGACTGTCCTTGGTTGATCCAAGGGCTTTTGGGGACTCCAGCCTCTCCCCAGTTTTTCTGTGTGTGTGTGTTCCTCTAGAACTTTCAAAACTGTTTCTCCAAAGGGTTTTGCAGAAACTTAGACTGTTTTCTAAAGCAGAAGCACCTCAGTCCACAGCAGTAGTGATGGGCAGCGTGCGAACCAACCGCTACAGCATCGTGTCTTCAGAAGAGGACGGCATGAAGCTGGCAACCATGGCCGTCGCCAACGGCTTTGGAAATGGAAAAAGTAAGGTACACACCAGGCAGCAGTGCAGGAGCCGCTTTGTCAAAAAAGATGGCCACTGCAACGTCCAGTTTATTAACGTGGGTGAGAAGGGACAGCGATACCTGGCAGACATCTTCACCACTTGCGTGGACATCCGCTGGAGGTGGATGCTGGTTATCTTCTGCCTGACATTCATCCTCTCCTGGCTTTTTTTTGGTTGTGTGTTTTGGTTGATTGCGCTGTTGCACGGGGATCTGGAGAACCAAGAAAATAACAAACCGTGTGTCTCGCAAGTGAGCAGCTTCACTGCAGCCTTTCTGTTCTCCATTGAGACCCAGACCACGATCGGCTATGGCTTCAGGTGCGTCACAGATGAATGCCCCATTGCCGTTTTCATGGTGGTTTTCCAGTCTATAGTGGGCTGCATCATTGATGCCTTCATCATTGGTGCCGTCATGGCAAAGATGGCTAAGCCGAAAAAGAGAAACGAAACTCTAGTCTTCAGCCACAATGCCGTGGTGGCCATGAGAGATGGGAAACTGTGCCTGATGTGGCGTGTTGGAAACCTGAGGAAAAGCCACTTGGTGGAGGCACACGTGCGAGCACAGCTCCTCAAGTCCAGGATCACGTCAGAAGGGGAGTATATCCCTTTGGATCAAATAGACATCAATGTAGGTTTTGACAGCGGGATAGACCGCATATTTCTGGTCTCCCCAATTACAATAGTACACGAAATAGATGAAGACAGTCCTTTGTATGACTTGAGTAAACAAGACATGGACAATGCTGACTTTGAAATTGTAGTCATTTTGGAAGGCATGGTGGAAGCCACTGCCATGACTACACAGTGCCGTAGCTCATATCTGGCAAATGAAATCCTCTGGGGCCACCGCTATGAGCCCGTACTCTTTGAAGAAAAAAACTACTACAAAGTGGACTATTCGAGGTTCCACAAAACATACGAAGTGCCCAACACACCCATCTGCAGTGCCAGAGACTTAGCAGAAAAGAAATACATTCTCTCGAATGCAAACTCCTTTTGCTACGAGAACGAAGTGGCCCTCACCAGCAAGGAGGAGGATGAGATCGACACGGGGGTGCCTGAGAGCACGAGCACAGACACCCACCCCGACATGGACCACCACAACCAGGCAGGAGTGCCCCTAGAGCCACGACCGCTGCGGCGTGAGTCAGAAATATGACTGGCGAACAGTTCCTCTCTCTTTTGGTTGAAAGGAAATAAATAAATGAATAAATACCAATCGGTCAAAGGCACGTTGACCTGAGAAGTTGGCCCAGAACAGTTTTCAGACAACGGTACTGTTGAAGAGCGGTGTGAAGGCAAACAGACCTTAGAAACCCCGGCTGGTTTTAGGGCTGTCCTCAGAGGAGGGACAACAGAGAATGAACTCTAAACACAAAGCACTAAACATGTCTAAGTATGAACAGAAGGCACATATGTTGTAGAATAAATTATGTATATATTTTTTTACAAAACTTGAACTTGCAGGCAAGCTTTGGTTGGGTTATTATTATGTGTTTTTTTTTTTTCAACTATTTCCAGAATGCTTCTCTCTAGGGAACAAGAATGTTTTTAATGGCATAACAAAGGCAAGGATCTGCCTTATTATTATTATTATTATTATTTTTTAAAAAGCTGCTGCTAACTACATGAACACAAATGGTTATTTTTGTTGCAGTGTAGTTTTTATTTCTCTCATGTAATTAAAAAAAAAAAAAAGAAGAAGAAGGAAAAGAAGTCAGTGTTGAACTTTTTGGGGTTGAAAAGCTCGTGATCACTTCAGAGAGGCCGACATTGCCAGAAAGTCTAAACTCTTTTTTGAGGCCAGTAGTTTGATAGCTAGAATCAATTTCTCTCTTTCCAATTATGTAAGGGGCATTATGTAATATCAGGCCAATCAGTAGCCTCCAGCAAAAGCGTGAGTTTTGGGGGGAGAATTTAATTCTCTGTCTAAAGAAAACAATGAAACAGAAGATTATATATATGCATAGAAAAAGTACTAAGTTAAAACTACCTAAGTGGATACCAAAGAAAATGCAGTTTTGCACAGTGGAGATTATTTAAGGAAAAAAAAAAAAAGAGGAAAAAAAAAAGAAAAAAGAGGAGGAAAAAAAAAAAAAAGGAACAGGCTGCTTTAAACAAAGAATTTCAAACCTCAGACACTTTTTTTGTTTGTTTGTTTGTTTCATTTTCTTTTTTCTTTTTACAACCTTTATTTTTGCACCTTATTCTAAAAGCTTAAGACTCGGATCTAAAGTGAGCTGGGGCTCCTCCCCACACCTCTTCTCTGAAAGTGAAAGAAATCCCCTGCTTGCTTAAGGGGAATCACAGAGGGGTGATGGCAGACAATAGACCCCTGTCCCCTGCTTGCTCACTGGGTGCAGCAGTGTCTGTGCCCCATCCCAGTCCCAGCATCCTGAGCTGGGTGGGCTGCTGAGGTGTCACCTGGCCAGAACTGCAATGCAGTGTGACTGGAGAGGGCATTGGGTGCAGATGAGCCAATGCATAAACCTCCAGAGGAGGAAGGGAGAGGGTAATGGAGAGGGAAAAAAAGCTTTCCTAACGCTTGGGAATGGCACAGAAACGGTAACGTTTTGTGATGATGCTTCTCTCCAGTGGGGCAAAGGTGACAGAAAAGGTGCAGCTGTAAAACAAGTTCCTGCCTCCTGCTCTTCACCAATATCAGAGACTTGTGGATGAGAAGCATCACCGGGCTCTAAGCAGACTTTGGCTTTGCAGTGTTCGGCTCCTTTGCCCAGGCCTCCAAGCTGAAGGATGCAGCATCCATGTGGCACAGCACTGCTGCTCGCTGCGGAGGAGAGGCAGTGGGGATAGCAACCCTAGTTCACTCTTACAGTATTGGATCACTGTATGCCATTAAAAAACAGCTTGTTCTAAGTCTAACGTCTTCTGCAAATGGATATCTGTGAAGGCTGCTGGCCCCTTCCAGCCCTGCCTGAAAGAAATGCCTGCAATGAAACGGTGTCTGGTCAGATGGGATCGGGGAGTGAAACGGTGGGAACTTGACATTGTAAACGTAGACTTGGTGACTGGAGAGGGCAGATGATGGAGTGCACGTACAAGGCGGTCACTGGGGTGGGGGGAAGTAAGGGAGAGCTGAACGCAAAGCGACGTGGTCGCAGTTTCTGGGTCAACGTTGGTGAAAACAACTGAGTGCTGCTAGTGCTGCTATTGTGATAGACTTGTGAAAGGAAATGCCTAAACCAAAGAGTATTCAGTGAAACAGAGGCGGCATGAAAATACAAAGGGGAAGGGATGGAAGTGGGACACCGAGGGGGAGGAAAGGGTCCTCCCCTCCAGATCAGTGTCCCCAGGAGCACAGTGCTCTGCAGGATTATACTGGAAATGCCCGAGGGAGGGGAAAGAAATGGGGGAACAGAGGACGCAGGATTCTGCTTGTTTCTTTAAAGTAAGAGAAATTCAGAGAGAAAAAAACAACAGCAAAAGACCACAAAGGTCCCCTCCCCTTAACGTTTCTGGTGCAGAGGTTTGGGGTTTGGGTGTTTGGTTGTTGTTTCTTTTTTTTTTTTTTTTTAAGTTTGTTTTGTGTTTTTTCTTTTTTGTTTTCGTTTTTCAAGTCAGTTTTTCAGAACTATTTTTAAAATGTACATTTTATAAAGTTTATCAAGTATTTTCGTATTTAAAGCCAAATGTAAATACAAGTCTGTAAAGGAGGACAAGGAGAAGAAGAAAAAGAAAAGGCCACAAGAAGTATAAATTCTGCTTGGCAGTCTCGGCTAGCTAGTACCTAGATGCTACCGGTTAGCATGAGTTTTAGCAAATAATTGCAAGCCTTATAGGATTCCTAATGCTATGAACTCTTTATTTATTTTTACGCATGGACTTTTAGGTTGAACACACATTCTAGCTACTGGCATTTTTAAATTTACCAGCTTTCCCAGTGCTAGTCTTATCGAGGGTGTGCGTCGAGGTAATCCATGGCACTCTCTGCCACATTCTTTCTCCTTTTTTTAACTACCCTTTGTCTTTGCCGATGGACTCTCACATTGCAGAACTGCACTCAGCCTCTGGCTCTGGGAAGCTGCTAGAAACTGACCTGCAATGTGCACGCTGTGGTACCCTTCCCCTTGTCCATCGTTCCTGTTTTTACCAACATGCCTTGGTAAGCTCGGTGTAGGACAGGCCATCGTAGCACACTTCTACAGCAGCACCTGGGTCGGTCACTTGGAAAATGGTGTTATTTTTAAGGAGGACACAGTGGCTGACAGCTTTTGGTCCGTTCCTGATGATCCTGGGCCAGGCTGATGTTGAAGTAGGGGCCCTTTGGACTGACTGAACTCTACCTGTAGGCTCCTGCAGGGCTCGTTTCTTTACCAAGGACAAAGTTGGCTCAGCTGGCTCGCACAGAAGGTTTTTATACTGTATTTTGCTTAGGGTCTGGGGGGAATATGTTATTTCTACCCTTCCCTGAAAATACTTGAACGAGACACTTATTGTCTGAAACATAATACTGCGTACAGTGACAAAAAGCATTTCTGAGGCAGGTTGGGATCTCTTCTTTCCTCTGTCTCTTCTGTGTGAGCCGTCTGCTGGTAGGTAACAGGGCTAAAGTCCTTACTTATTGGTTGTACCTGATGATACTCGCCCAGATGTGGTATACCTGTGTTGTTCATTTAGCACTTGATCTTCCCGGAAAAGACAAAGGGTCCAGGCATTTGATTTGCTCTCTTAGGTCTTCTTTTTCATAATGGATTACAAGGTAAAACTGAGAAGTACTGTAATGTCTTTAAATTATGGCTGCTCACTACCATTGTAAAGTAGAAGGGTGCTGCGTAGTTGCCATCCCACAGCCAACGAGAAACTGATTTTGTAATGACTTTTGGCCTCCAACTATTGTAAGGTGAACAATCTAGACATCTGACAGTTGTCCATTACTATTTTCCTGTCTGCAGCCTTTTTGTATCAAAGTCTTCCTAATGTACTGCACAAATTGTGGATTGTACAGATTTTTATATATTATGTCTTATTTTATTATTTCTAAATAAATAAAAAACAAATTGAGAATGAGCTGGTGTATGCAGCGTGTATGTGAGTGAAAAGGACTTTACGATGCAGCTGTGTTTATGCCTGTCTCTGAACACAGCCATTGTCTGAAGTGCTTTAGGAAGAGACATGTCGTTCTCTCCCTTGACAAAAGACAGGAGGAAAGGTGATATGGTCATTATTTGCCAGATGGGAACACAGACACAACGCTCTGCAGCTTGCACCAAAAGATCTGTCCCAGTGAGACTGACTGACTTCCTTAAGGTCATACCTGAAACTACAGACCTCTAGATCATTAGCTACAAGTTATCTGAAACAGAAAGAAAGCTCAAAGTCTACATAAACTACAAAGCATGGGGAGAGGGGAAATGAATGTGCAGAGCATAAGCAAGCATGCTGTAATGTTTGGAAAAGGATTAAAAAATTAAGCAAGAGACATTCTCAGATCCCCAAATTTCATGTGTCCCTGGAGCATCCCAGTACTGAAATGATGATGTTCATCTGAGCTGAAGTGCAAACACATTGTCTGTCATCATCAAGCCTAATTTATCCAAAGCCCTGAGCCTTTGGAGATGTGTTCTTGTGCAGCAGGAAGGGAAGGTGCACTGGAACAGGCCCTGGGGTAACAGAGCAGGGGCTGTGTGCCCATCCTGGTGGGTTGGGAAGCTCTGAGCCCATCCCAGAGGGTTGGGAAGCTCTGTGCCCACTGTGTGTGTGTGTGTGTGGCCTCCAGGGCAGACACTGGAGCTGTGCAAGAGTGACTCAGCTTGAAAATGCTGATCTAACCGGAATGCAACGCGCTGCACAGGCTGGGGACGGCTGTTCAGAGCTGCGATGAGGCTCTGACCTCTGCTGAATTGTCCAGCTTTTCATCAGTCTGTAATGCTCGTTAAATACAGCTCATAAATGAAGCCTCTGATAGAGCCCTGACCTTATCTAGAAGAACTCCATTTATAAATTCAAATTCCCTTTTCAAAATCTAATGGTCTCTCAAAAAGCTTATCATAATAATTGCAGGGCTGGATTTAGAGGCACAGATTGGCTGTCACAGCCTGGATCTGCTTACAGTCCTGCTGAAATCCTTCTCCAGGCAACCCTGAGCCCTGGCTGGCTGCTCCCAGTCTCCGTGTGCAGTGAACAGGGGCTTCACACCCTCCCTTGCTGCTGCCCTTCCCTTCTCTCACTGAACACTCATCCTGGCCAGTGAATTTGGTATAGGTATGGCACGGCAAGGTGCACTAGAGGCAGATGCATGGACCAGGTGCTCCCTCTTTTCACACTCTTCTCATCAAATGAGTAGTGCTCATGGATGGTTCTGACATGGCAAGCTCATGCTGAGGGCTGTGGGCTCCCTACTGACCAAAAATGTTTCAAGGAATGTTCTTGCTTTCAAAAAATGTTGAAGCTAAACTCACAGCTTCAGGGAAGCCTGTTTCATGGGTTTGGACCCTTGGCAGGTGGAGGTGGCCATCGTCTGCAGTGGTGTTCCACTGAAATTAGAGGATGAAGAAAGCCAACCAAATGGTCACAGAGTCACAGCTGCAGCATTTTGCTCTGTGCTGTTTGCAGTTGCATGGAGCCAGAGCTAAATCTTTCCACTTGCCCTGCACATAAGTTAGACGTCATCTGGTAAGGAGTTAGCAGCATTTCATCATTCTCATGGGTACCTGAAGCCAGGAAAGCCTTTCTCCCTCCTTCACCCAGAGCACTGCCTTCACTTTGTCCACTCCTGGGGTTGCTGAGATGCTTCTACTGGTTTGCCAGTGTCCCGGGACAGGACAGAAAAATAAAAGCAAAGAGCATTAGGAGAAGTTTGAGAATATAAAAATGAACTATGAGACTCAAAAATATCATCCTTCTTTT
The DNA here is from genome assembly GCA_013399175.1 of Odontophorus gujanensis. Taxonomy (NCBI): domain Eukaryota; kingdom Metazoa; phylum Chordata; class Aves; order Galliformes; family Odontophoridae; genus Odontophorus; species Odontophorus gujanensis. The sequence goes on along the minus strand of VXAB01010300.1, from coordinate 135,783 downwards.
ACTTTTTTCAAAATTTTCTCTAAAATAAAGTCTTAAATCCAGCACAACCATTGGCAGTGTCACTGAGCATACAAGTGCAGGCTGTTCCATGCAAGCCAATGCTTTTCATAGGCTTCGGTGGGCAGGACAGGAAGGGACCAGAAATACACCTATTTCAGCTATATATGCATTTTACATTATTCTTCTCTTGCTTTTTCCTTCCTTTCTAGCTTGGATTCCAATCTGTAAGTTTTGAAAAGTTTTCTTTTAAAAATCCACGTTGGGACATCTACAAATGACATCCATTAAAATGTGAAATAGCTACTGAGTCCCTCTGGTTGGGGAATTGAGCAGAAGCAAATCCCGAGCTGTGGCAACATTTGCATTCCATGGCACATAGATCTCTGAAGTTACATAGCACAGGGTCCTTATAGAAAGGCATGAACCTCATCTTAGGGCAGACAGATTACTCAGGGAACCAATACTTCATCTCCATGTTTGAAGTCTTTTGAGATGCTTAAATGGTGCAGTGGTTGTGAGCTCCCAGGTAGGATGAGCTTCTACCTTTAGCCAAAACATTTCCATCTCCACCTCTGTATTTATTTCTGTGCGAGCCCTTTGCATGCACACCCATCCACGCACAGACAGGATTCAGGACAGACCAGCCAATCATTTTCTTTCCTTTTTGCCATGTTGATACTTGCAGTGAGTCCATGTTACTGGAAAGGCAGCAGTAGATCAAAAGTTGGTATTTTCTCCGTTTACACCTTAGGCAAGAGAGCTTTGGTTCCCTGCAGTTGACTCAGGATACATCTGTGATCTACAAATGGCAAAGGTGGGAATTCCTTTTTTTCCTCTTGCAAGGGATACCCAGCGGCATATTGAAGGAAGAAAAGCTTTACAGGAAAATAAAGTGAACAAAGCGATGGAGCAGCTCAAATGCTCACGCTGCATTTCAAAGGTGATGGAGGGAAAGCAAGAGAGTGTGAGCAAACATTGCTGTCTGCTGGATCCAGTGAGCTCTGTAGCTCCACCCAAAGGAGCAGGGCTGCGCCGGCACCGATGCTTTCAGAGAAGCCGGGGGCATTAAAAGCAATTTAAAGCCCCGACATAACCTAATTAGAGCCAGTACTGGAGTTGTGTTACAGTCGTTATCTGAAGTTTCCCAAAGTTCTCTCCCATTGGGCACTGGAGTTTATTTCTACCCTTCTCAGTCTTTCCCCATCCTTTTTCTCTCTCTTTTCCCTTCTGGAGAGCGGTTTCTCCCAGTGACACACTCTGACAGGCTTTGCTCTCAAGGATGCTCACGGATTTTGCATTCACCTTTATAGCTGCATCGTTTTAATGGAGCTGGAATGCCTCGGTATTTCCAATATTTGTAGCTCGTTAACTTCTACAATGAGATCCTTCTGCTGTTCTTTCTGCCAGGCGCCTAATGAGGAAGGGCTGCCAGAACTGCTGTGCCCATCCCTCGGCATATTATCTGACAGTTTTTCTATTGAATTAACTCAAGGTATGCATTGACTAAACATCTTCAGAACTGTTGGACAAACAGACTATGTAATATCCATAAATTAAGGCAGATCAGCTTCAGATATGTCAGACTTACTCTCGGAGGAATCCCTGGACTTCAGCATGTTGTGACAGTCCTTGCTTCAGCAAATCTGGAGCCCTCTGTGCAAATAATGAGAGTTCTTTCATCCAAAGCGGTATCACCAGTGAGACTAATCTGCCATTCTCCTTCTCAGAAGTGTAGCCTCATCAGATAGGAATTAAACCACTGGGAGAACAGGGAAAGGAAACAGGAGTAGCATTTGCATGCATTGTCTCTCCTCATCATCTGCTACAAGAATCGCATCCTGGTGCCTTTTTAATAACAATACAGCTCGTATAGTAAATGATTAAACAGTTGCAGTCTTTCATATTCCAGAATTCAGATTTTGCTCCACGTGTAAATCATTTGCATGTATTTGAGACACAATTAATTATGTATTGCTTGAAAGCCTCACACCGCACATTTCAATTCTTGCAGGGCTCCTTTCATGGATAATTCCACATCCCTGGGAAGATGCAGAAGATGCTCGGTGCCTCCCAGCACACTCGCAGGTGACTGTGTCAGCTCTACAGGCTCATAAAGTTCCTTTGAAACTCAGCTTTTCATCCATGGGAGCAAGCAAAGCCTGGGAGCTTTAATAATAGCACCACTCTGGCTTGTGCTGAAAAACATCAGTGTTAAAATTCAGACACACTGCTGCCCCTAACACACTTCCCAACACTTCTGACCCATTCCACCAGGGCAGATTTTGTTTCGGATAGAAGATGTCCACATTCCACCCTTGAAGTTCATCACCTCCACATATCAAAAATGTTAACAAATAGCCATAGTGTGTGCCCTGGGGAGGAGAGAAAGCTGCTTTTCTTTTTTCTGGCTGGTTTAATCCATGCTGGAATTGTGTGGCTTTTCATCTCTGCAGTTGGAGGAAAAGGCTAACTCGCAGCGTAAAAGTAGTATGATAAATTGTGGAAAAATAATTTGCTGGCTTTCCTAAGAAACTCCAGCTCCTCCTCCCCCTGTACGCCTTCCAGCACCCCAGAATTCATTGCATCAGTGCATGTTATGGCACCTTGGGGATGCGTTAGTCATAACCATGGAGCTACTGGTGCTTTGCAGGCATATTTTAGCTTTGGCTCTCACATGAATGCTCTGACACATCCATGCTGTCTGCACGTCTGGGTAGCGTTTACTTGCGGGTGTCTCCTGAGATCCCAGACCGCTCCAAAAAAGGAAACATCTAATTTATATGTGCAAAGGTATGTGTGAGGTCCTTCTGTTCCTCTTTGCTGGTGTTGAGGGCTTTGGGTATGAAGTTAACATGGGATGAAGGCAAGAGAGATGGGAACTCTGTGTTTGTGCCACAATGCCCAGATCCAGTTCTGCCCTTTCTCTTCTGAAAACTACAGGATGGCCAGAAAGAGCAGAGAGGCTGCATTCAGCCTTGTGTGCCCTTCTCTGTAGTTTTTGGCACAGGAACATGTTGGGAAGTCCTCACGTAGCAGACTGAGGGCACCTGTGGGTGGGAGCCAGTAAGTGAGTGCTGCACCGTGCTCTGGGTGCAGGAGTTTTCTGCTGGAGGCAGCCCTGAGGGCTCTTTTGCTCTCACCTGGTGCAATCCCAGCTAATTCCAGGTTTACATGCAAAGAAGGTGAGATTTAAACCAGCTGCTCACTCTTCTTTTGCATATAAGTTTAGAATTTCCCTGTCTACCCTGGGGCTGTAGGACCAGCCCCACTTCAGAAGAATTTTGGAAGTGCTTTTGGGACCCAATCTCATGTAACTAGCACTGATTGGTAAAACACCAAGGCATGCTATTAAGCAATGTATTTGCCATCCTGAAGTATACCATAAGTCACTAAGACCAGAAATACCAAGGTGTTCTAACGTAAAATACTATGGCATTAGATCCTTTCGTGCCCTGAGCCATTTGACAATGCTTTGCACATAGCCACAATGATTTTATGCAAAAGGGACGGGCACAGTCTGAAGGAAAACTGTTCTGGCCTGTCCACACGAGCTGTTCCCAGCTTTAAGAAGCCGGAGCACAGAGAGCAAGCTTTCTAATTTTTCTCTCCCTTAAAATGAATAAGCAGATAGAGATCTGGTGCACGAGCAGAGGAACAAAAATACACAAAAAGAGCAAAGTCCTGTGTTTAGCAGAGGTTTTGTTAAGCGAAATGCCATTTTTGCATGTTCCCCTTAGGGAGCAATAAGAAAACTTCTCTCTGTACATGTTTCTTTCGGAGACAAGCTCCATGACTGGTCACAACCTGTAATAAAAATGCCATATCCAAGAGAATATATTTAATATCGGAAAGGCAAAATAGAATGATATGATCTGTTTGGGGTTTGAAGGTAAATGTTTAGACATTTTTTTCCTTTAAAATAATCTGTGATAGATGCTGGTTAGCTGACTGGGAAATGAAATCATGGAGGATTTATGCCGTTAATGACAGACTATGATGTCAAAGACACTTGGCCTGCAGCCATAACCTTTTGTGTGGTTCTGGGTTGATTCTTATAAATAAACAGGACTGCTCAGCTGCTGCCTGGATAGGAGTCCCCATCGCTTGGGAACACTAAAAACTGGGGTAAGGAAAGCACTTAAGAACACTGAACACAAAATTCAGTGGAAGGGATGTATTGGGAGAAGTGCTTTCTCCCTTTACCATCTCTGGTTTTGCAGAGCAGGGCTTGGCTAATATTTAAAGAGACCCCAGATCGCTGAAATAACACCGAAACCAATCTTACTTTCTGAAACTCCACAGTATGGTGTTGATTTGTAATTAGTCAAAAGCCTGGACACTTCGTCAATAATATGCTTCAGCACAGTTCATGTTCCTCTCACCCCATTTGTAAGGTAAGAAAGCAGCCTGGGTTGGCTTGTCTGGCTGCGCCAGTGTGGCATCAGTGCAGCCCATTCCAGTGACGTGTGAAAGAGAACTGTAAATCTGAATGCAGAGAGACAGGAAAACCCTGAAGTATATATAGCTTTCGTATCTGTCCCCTAAGGAGCTTACAGGCATAATTTTAATCATATTTTGCCAGATAATACCCAGGATTTGCTTGCAGCCACCCCGGCCAGTTGATACATGGGAGAGCTTCATTATGTTGTTATTGGTGTCATTTTTCTTTTCACATCGAGCTGTTTTCCTTTTGTATTTTACCCTCCAGGAGCTATGTTGCTGATGGCTTACTAGGTGCCAGACCCTCTGCTGGGTAAGGCAGTGCAGCTGCCTTGTGCTGCATTGAATGACACCACCTTGTAAGGATCTAGGTCCCATTATTAAGATAATCAGCAGCCCTACGTCACAGATTTCTGCATAAGCATGCCAACAGCAACTCGTTCTGCTCTTCCAAGCTGCGCTGCAGTGCAGGACTGGCAACCCTCACATCAGTCCTTTTGGGATCCCCACCAACAGCCCTTCCATTTTTTTTCCACTGGCAATTCCTGAATTGGAAGGGTCCCACGAAGATCAACGAGTCTGACTACATTCTTCTATAGACAAATGATTTTCCTATGCAAATGTTCATCTTTACCTCTGCTTGCTAATTTGAAATGTCTAAGGTATACTCTATTTGCTCAGCTTACTAACCATACTCTATAAAATTGACATGATCCTTACTTAGGGTTATCTGTTTTGTCCATTAAAAGTATAGTTTCCCTTCGTTTATTTATTTTGGATTAATTCTTTCTTTTCCAGCATTTTGCACTGGAAATTGTGCCTTATGGAGCCCTATCATTAGCCTACTGCCTTAACATTCTCCCATGCAGCACAGATGGAGTGAATGCGACCAGCACCACAGTAATACTTGGTTCTTTGGACTTGATGATCCTCATGGGTCCCTTCCAACTCAGGGTACTCTGTGATTCTCCTGCTGCTACAGGCAAAAGGAACTTGCATTGTGGAGCAAAGCCTCCTTCTGATGGAGTCCCTGTACAGATGGATTCATAGAATCATTAAGGTTGGAAAAGACCTCCAAGATCATCTTGTCCAACTGTCCACCTACCACCAATATTGCTCACTAGACCATGTCCCTGTGTACTACTTCTACCCATTCCTTAAACACCTCCAGAGATGGTGACCCCATTATTTCCTTGGGCAGCCTGTGCCAATGCCAAACCTCTCTTTCTAAGAAGAAATTCTTCCTAAAAGGATCCTTCTCATCCTGCTACTGTTCGTATGCTGTCTGCAGATAGTGTAAGCATTTGCAGTAGAATAGCTAGAAAGGAAGTTTTGCTGGGATTCTTTTACTTGATTTGTTTCAGTGCAAGTTAATTTGATGTGTGCAAGCACCCCATTGCCTGGTGGTGTTGTAGGGGTTCTTCACTGTGGGAGTTACTTCACTGCAGGCTGCAGATCAGCACTGTGCTCTGGAAGAGGGTTGGTGTACATCAATGAGTGGTGCTGTATGGCAATGGCAATGGTTGGGGCTGGGCACCCACCTGCCCTGGCCCCATGGCCCCAGCGCAGCTCTAGCTCCTGTAATGACATCCAGATGTCAGTGCTGCTCTGCAGCCCAGTGGCTGTGTTTCATTATTAACATACTTGTTTTATGACAGAGTGGGATCATTACAATTGTCACATTATTCTGTTTCTTTTTTCCCCTCTTCTATTAGGAGAGACACTGATGATTATTTTAATAGGAGGAAACAAGTTCCCTATGTCCTTTTCCAGTCCTAAAAATACAGCACTGTATTTTCCAGACAAGTTTGTGACTGTAGATTTGAATGTTCAACTAGAATACATTAAAATACCCTTGGTTTTAGGGCAAAAAAATAAATAATAATCCTGATACCCAGAGGAAAGTAGGGTCCCTTAAACTGAACAACAGCAGTATCATTATTGGTATCTTCAGATATTATACTCCACAAAGTTATTCTCAGACACACATCTCGTTCACAAAAACATTTCTATAATAATTTCAGAAGGGCTTCACTTGAAGACTGTTCATTTTGGAAAAACATAAATCATTGCTCCATTTAAAAGTATTTCAGCTCAGAGAGCCATAGTACTTTATTTGTGTTGAAAGAAAGCAGGGTTTATTAAATATTAATATGTGGTTTACAGCAGGGGCTCATGTTCCCCTCTTAATATATTCTATAACTTTGCTCAAGAGACGTCAATCCTGAGGGAGTGTAAATTTCTGCTTAAGGGAGTTGAAAATAGAGAAAAAAATATACTCCGAGGGTATAAAAATGCTGATATACAATACACTTTCTATCCAAAATTCTGTTGCAGTTTGAATGTTTGAGATAATGATTGGCATGAGCTAACTCACAGCAGTATATGAACGAGACCTGGCATGGTGCACAGGTTGTGTGCAAAGGCAGACCACGATGTTGAAGGTCGATCAACGAAAGGAAGGGTACCATAAATGGCAGAAGGACAGAACCAGAAGAGGATGATTTAGTGAAAAGGGACCAAGCAGATCATGGATAAGGGAATATGGGATGCAGAAGGGAGCTGTGCAGTCAGGTGAGTGGGAATTGTGCCTTTCAGTAAGAGTCTCTGGAAGCCAACTGTAAATCACGAAAATGCAATGGGATTTTGGCTTTTAAATCATGCAGGGACTTTTGGCAACTCTAACATGAAAGTGTTCAAATCCACAGAGATGAGGGGAGAGCTGAAGGAGGAGATTTTTCAAAGGCTTGATGGGGAAGTAGGCGTTACTGAATATTTATCAGGGCTTTTGATAGCATGCAGTCAATTTCCACACTGGTTCAGAGGCCATCAGCCCTCTCTGGATGCAAACAGCCATGCCACGTGGCATGCTGTATTATTTCCAATGCTTCATACAAAAAATAAATAAAAATAAAAATAATAAAAAATGAATCTTGAAGATGAGATAATCCTAATGGAACAATACTGAAATATCCACTAAAAACTTCATGCAGGACCAGATGGGGAATTTCCACACGGGAGTCTTTCGCACATGCACAGTGTGTTGACTTTCATTTAAATTCTTGTAATTTCTATTCTGGAATTTTCTTCTCCTTTAGGCTTAAAAGGCAAAACGACTTATTATTTGTGCTTGGGAAAGGAGTCAAGACATGTAGTCTGAAAATTGATTTCTCTTTTTCTTAAGGAAAATCTAAGTGCGTACAAACGATGATCCCCTCTAAATAATTCTCATCATTTGCGTGAAGAGTCCTTAGGCTGAATTGTAAATAACTATGAATTGCACCTCAAAAAGATTTGTATATATATCACGCCATAAATGAGTTTTGGAGCTGTCTAGTCTGGGGTCTGTAATTAAACTAAGGAGACTTTCTGATGCATCGAAGGGTCACTGTAATGGGGCACTGCTTTGAACCATCTCATTAAGATACAATTGCCTCCTCTCTTCCCAGATTGTTTACAACAGAGGGTTTATTCCTAGGCAGTCATTAATGGGAGAATATAAATCACAGTACAGAAGGAGTTGTTCCTGGTTTATGGGCCAGATCCTCAGCTGGTATAAATCACTGTTGCCCCAATGATGTCACCTAAGCACTGCTTTATTTATACAATCCAAAGACCTGTCTCATACTGTTCTCATTTTGTTGGCTTTTATTGACTCATTCTGTAGGCATGGATTCTCATATATGTAAAATGAAGCTGAAGATCATTGAGGTACATGAAAAGTAATTCAGTAAAATTTTCAAGGAAAAATCTGAATTGCTCTCTTCCTTCCCCCTTCATTTTATTAAAAAGTAGTTACCAAGTGACTTTTTGTCAGCTCATAACCATTTCCCTATGCATCACCTTGGTCACTTTGCACTCTCTCTTTTGCAAAATGTTCCAGTGGTCTTTGCGGGATCTTATGGAGCTGCTTGTAGATGTTAAACTCAGACAGGATGACACCAGGCTGGCTGGGGACAGTTGTGTTCACATCTGGCTTTCAGCACTGGGGTAAAACAGAGCCACTGGGAGCCTTTGAATCATCCTATGCTTAGTGCTGGGCTACACCAGCACTTTGGCCCTCACAATAATCACCTTAAAACCTTCCTGAATGGTCCAGGTGGATGTGGAGCAAACAAGTAAACCCACCCAACCCTCACAGATCCTCTAACACAGCACTTCCCAAACAAAGCTCCTTTTCATTTTTATTCCAATGGTTGCTGTGACCAAATCTGGCAGCACGAAGTCCCTTTTATTATCCTGGTTGTATTTCATCATGCTGATATCAGGACTGATGTCACTGGTGTCAATATGGTACGGAGATCAATGTTAAATAGTGGATTTGGGATCCATTGACAGAGTTACAGTTCAGACTGTGTTTGACCTTCTTCAGCTGACTGGCAGCCAGAGGGGTTTTTCCATGTCATTCAGTTAAAGGAGTTTCCACTGCCTGGCTTTCTCCTCTCACTGCACCGCACCACCATGACAATGGACAGTTGAGAAAGAAAATAATAATAGTCACAGAATCATAGAATTGGAGGGGTTGGAAAGAACCTCCAGAGATCATCGAGTCCAACCCTCCTGCAAAGCAGGTTCCCTACAGCAGGCTGCACAGGTAGGCATCCAGTCATACCTTGAATATCTCCATAGAAGGAGAATCCACAACTGCCCAGGGCAGCCTGTTCCACTGCTCCAATAAAAAAGCTCTCAAAGGAAATAGAAAAAAAATTATGAAAAGATCTCCAGAGAACAAAGTATCAGACAGGCAGAGACTGAACATGAGGAAATAGTCACAGAATATTGTGAAAAATTGATGAGCAGAGCTGCAGGTACTTGAAAACAATAAACAAGCAGAATCTACTTAATTAGGGGAGACTGCAATCTTATCTTTCCTGGTTAAAATGCTAACAGTTCCATCCTGAATTCTAGTGCTCAGATCAGGATGTACCCAGTCATTCAAGTATGCTCCTGTCCTCTCTCAATGGAACCTTCCAGTACAGCCATAACACGTGCTGAAGAACAAATAGTTTGATACTTAATGCTCCTTAAACATGCTCTCCGTGGTTAGGGCAGGCAGCACTGATAACTTCAGCTCCCGTGATGTTCCTGAGAGCTGCAATATAACAAAAAATCATGCACCGTAACCTCTGCTTTGTTTCTAGAGGTAAACTAAATATCATACATTTTCCTTCTGATATCTATATATGTGTATATATAGATATAGATGTATATAGATGAACATACAGGCTGGGTTCATGCTCACCACCTCTGGTTTCACCCCCTTCACTAACCCATCACTGCTCAAACAACTCTCTAGGGCTCTCCCAAGTGGTTTGGAGGATTCAAACTCTCACATGTGGTAGCATTTCTTCCTGAACTGTTGATGACGCTTTCCCTTAACTTTCTCTGAGCCTGGAGATCTTTCTTATGCTCCTAATCTGCCTGAAACCATCATTTCTTATCCAAAGCTGCTTAAGCAGTTGGGGAGTAACGTTCATTTCCAGGCAGTATGTGCGCAAACTTGGATGAGAGCTGGTTTGCAAACGGAGCTGGCTGTAATCTGGAATAAAATTAAATCTTAATCACTGTGTTTGGAAGGAAAGATTTGTCACTACCCAGCAAACGCATATCTTAATAAACACATTAATTCCCCTGGAGCACAAATCCATTCATATCCACTGGCTTAAAAGCATGCGCATCTGCACATGGGAACCTGGGATTTTCCCCCCATCTGAAGCCGTTTGCTGCAGTTGAGAAAGGCTTACATATAAGCACCAGTGACCCTTCAAGAAGAGACGTCATTGCCACTGAGCTCCACGCACTGCTGCAGGGCTGGGAGCAGAGCTGAGCTATGGGTGGGAGCAGGCTCCTTCCCTTGCCTGTCACTGGACCATGGCAGGGGTCAGGAATCAACCTCCATCTCCTGGGCCAACACCCTGTGCACTAACCTCATTTTTTGTCCTCTCCATTTCTCAACTGCTTGTAATTACTCTCAGAAATGCTCTGGAAGCCAAAACAAACAAGGGAGATATTTCCAGTGAGCTTTCAATTTGTTATTAATCCTTCAAAGGCAGTTCTGTCCACAAGACACTGCAGCAAGTGATCATGTTGCTGAGCCCGCTTCTCTGCTGTGTGTGTTTGTGGCCTCATTTCTCACTGATGAGCGAATTTGTGTACAAGCTGACATCCCCCTCTTTGGACTGCAAGTTTTCTCTCTCCCATGATGGGAAAAACGAATTCCATGCTGAATCGGAAGCCAGCCTGCAGAGCTAATTTGATCTGCATTTATTTCAGAGGGCAGGGGTTTGGGTCACTCAGGGCTCACCTCAGAACCAACTGGAAGTGATTTTTGGTATGTTTACTTCCCACTCTTTTCCCACTTTTTCCAAAGCACTACCTCATGAGCACAGTCATCCTGGGATGACAGTAAAGGTCTGCAGACACTGGATAGAATTTTAAATAGAATCTGTGGAAGCAAAAGGCCTTTGCTGGATCTCTCTGTATTACATTATATCTCTATGAATTTGAGTTCTAGCAGCAACTCATCCTACACTGACTCACTGGAATGTGCTTATCACTGGTGAATCTATTAAAGTCATCGTTATTGATACTTTGCCTTCTTCCTTGGAGCTTGTTTGTGCCTGACTCCGTGGAGCTTCACTGGAGCTGGGTGTACTGTCCCTATGATTAGTAATATTATCTCACCTTGCATCATATTTTACAATGAACAGACGTTATCTGGGTGATCTGATTCAAGGGAAACCAATGGGAATATTTCAATTCTGTTATTGAATTTTCTTCTCAAGTTTTGTAATTAATTCCCCTTGCCTACGGCAGGATGTAGTAGTGGTGACAGATGAGCTGTGCTCCATCACAAATGTAAGTCAAAGCCCAGGCTGCTGCTAGACTTGGCATCCCATCTCACCATGTACAGTGCCTTTGCCACTGCTTCTGCTTCTGATACAACTGTGGCAATGTAAAGGCAAGACATGGTGACATTTTCCCCAAAGATGTTTAAAACCTGAAGAAATTTCAGTCCAAATGAATGTGGCACATTCACCTTGCCCATGTCTTTAAGCCTTACACACTTCTAGGAATAAAGCATCTGTGTCATTCTCTGAAGTTGAACACAACAGCGTGAAGACTAATTCAAGACTTCTGGAGCTATCACCAGTGAGTTCATTTGATGAGAAAGGAAGAGATTGCTTACAAGTGTTTGGGCCAACAGAGCAGGTAAGGAAGGTGGAACTTCTCAAAGTAATTGCTTTATTTGAAGCCAGATGGTTCATTGGAATAAGTTGGATTTAGACCTAGAAGTCCTTTAGAAAATCCCCCTAGATTACTAACTGCATTGTTAGGCTCTTCAGCTGAAAATCTGACTTTGGTGCTTGTCTGTTCAATAGGCATGAGGGTATTCTTCTATCACCAATGAATAATTACATGTGCAGACTACATTATGTGGCAGGAGGTTCATATAAAACTGGCTAAGAGTCAGATAAACCTTCTAAGGCAAAGTCTAAAGAAAAGCTGATGCCCAAATAACCTGTGTGGCCACTGAGACCCAACACACTGTACGTGTTTTACCTCAGAACTTAAGACCTAAGGAAGATGCCAATGTGTACAGACACTGCTGGCCTAACTTGTGAGTTCACAGCAGCAGAAGACATGCCATCTGACCAAGCTTCTTGAGTAGACCCAGAGCTCAACCAGAGCTGAGCAATGCACAGATCAAGATTTCAGACTCTTTCTGTGAGTCTGAACGTAAGCTGGCAAATAGTGTTGTAACAGTGGCCCATTACAAGTTTTTTACTACTTCTCCAGATAGGTTGGGTATATCTGCTATAAGTGAAAACGGGTTGACTCAAATTTATTTTAAAAAACTTAAATAACCAGATGATTGATGCTTCATCTGACTTTAGGCCAGTGCAGCCCACATGAAGAAAAGGCTACAGCAGAGATCAAAGATTTCTGCCAACATGGCACTGTTATTTGGGGGAGATTTCCAGCAACCTCTGTCACAAGTTGCAAGATATTTATCAGAAACAAACGGAGTTTGAAATTTCATGACATTTAATTTTTTAAGACAGTAATTTCCTATTTCCTTACCAAAATTAGAAGCAGAAAATGTTTTCAAAACCCTCTCTCCAGCAACCCCTATTGTGAGTCATTTTCTTTTCTCTGCAGCTAGGGCATTGATCCCCTTTCCAGCTACAGCCCAGACGTTCTCACTGCCGATGAGCTCAGCCCAAGGCAGAGGGAGGGCAGCCCCAGCCCCTGCTGCTGCCTGAAGGAGCGAGGTGAGCATGCTTTCATGAGAGCGACTAAGGCAGCTGCATGATATAAGTTTCACTTTATCAATCTCTGAGGGAGAAAACAACTTCACTTGCCATTAAAGACTTGGAAGCTGCAATAGCTGTCCTTAAAAATTAGAGGGGAGAAATGGGCTTTGGGGAAAGAAGAGGGTGGAAACATGGATATTGTGCCGGAGGTGATCACAGTAGAAAGGCAGTCATAATACACAATTTAACCGCCTTGCTGGTGTTGCTTCCCCATCTCCTATCAGCACGCACTGCCTGAATTTGTGCTACAGACACATATTCCAAGTAAAGGTTTAACTGGCAAAATTATCCTTTGATGAATTAGCGGTAGGTAGGAAAAATGTATTTCAATTACAACTACTTTCCATCCCTTTTTTTGCCACACTTCTGAGCTGTAAACACGAGAATGTCACGGTAACTCTCAGAAATGAATGTACCAAAGTTACAAGAAATCCAGTGTCCCACGTGAAATCATGCTTGGAATCAAAACTAACTCCTCGGTAAAGCAAATAGATTATCTGTACTCTTACAAGGACTTCATGGAGAAATCTGTGCTCCAGGGACCCCCTTGTCCCTTCTGAGGCATCAGAAGGATATGAAATGAAATTGTCCCAAGCAGACATTGAGTAACTTTCAAGTCCCTGCAGCATCAACATGAGTAAATGCTGGAAGACGTAATTAATTAGCATAATGGCAGGACATGCAGATCAGACTGATAGGAGTGGACAAAGGAATACATCACAAGGCTTCTTCAGAACATGAGCAGGCTTGGGATCCAAAGCAGTTCTTGGAGGACTTAATGTCACAGAAAATAGCTTCTGCTACTGAAAATAACCTATTATCAACAAGCTCCACAGGTAACTCTGTAACATTTCTGATGGTTGGTTGCTGAGACCAGAGGCCCTTTGAATGAGACAAGGTGAAAATCAAAGTAATGCATTGGATATGACTGTGTGGTTGCAGCCTTTTATCCCACTGCTGGGCCATCAGTAACCCTGGCTTTTCCATTAATGCTGCTCTTTCTCTCATGCTTATTTTTTTCCCAATCTAAAAACTTCCTATCTGAATTTACAACTAAGAAAAACATCAAAAGGATCTGGCAGCTTTGCTGAGGACATTGTGCACAAGTGCTCATGTGGAATGCTCACAGAACTTCTCAAGGTGGATCCTGTGAGTGATGCTGGTGGTTGTTGGCTACTATTATATTTCAGAACTGTTAGGCTGAAAAGCTCTTGAAGGCTGGAGGATGGGGCCTGGGCTGTGGAGCACAGTGTGTTCCATTGCACAACTCAGGCACAAGCATGCAGGCATTGCATCACCCCCAAATATTGATCCTTATCCTGTCAACACAGGCACAGGGGTGTCACATTGACAATGCACACTGAGAGGCACACTCACAGTAAATCTGGTCTAAACCCCAAATCTTGGTTTACAGCTGCTGACTTGACACTCAACCCGAAATCCTTGCAGAGGTGTTCAGATGTGGTGGCCATGGGGGTCACGTTACACCTTGTGACTGTCTGCAGTCCGTTAGTCATGCAGTCTGCAGCATAATTACAGCTCCACGAGGCCCGAGTGTGCTTTGGATTTGCTCCACACACACTGGATAATTGCTAACCCTTGGAACAGAGGTTTTTCAAGGATTTATAGGGCTGGTATGTGGTACAGCCCATGGAAAAACAGCAGATTGAGGCATGATATAACAGGTAAGATGCTGTACGTTAATTTCCATGGAAACCCTTGTGGGTAAACTGATGCAAGATGAAACTGAGCATCAGCTGGTAATTGTGCTGTGTAAGTGATCAGTATTCATGCTTGGACTGTGTAGGGTCAGCCCGGATGAGATCATCAGCGCTCTTTGGGGAATGCCTCATCCTACCCACAGGAGTTCTGCGGGGAGAAAAAATGATCACTTGGTTAAGTAAAAGTGCTAAAAGATTTTTACCAATTGCCTGCTGACAAATCAGTGGAACATCTGAGCATGTGTCTCTCGGTGCAACTCTGTCAAGACCAGTAAAACCACAGAGGAGTTGGACTCGATTTGCCCCATTGCCTTTTGAGCCATTCATGGCTTTCTAGAGTCTTCCCTTGCTCATTTTTCTTTTTTTTTAGCCGTGATTTTCCAGCAGGCAGCAGAAACAAGGTGCACGCTGAGTGATCATCCTGTCTGGTTTTCCACATCTGACACTCAAACAAATATGTGGAGAGGAAAGGATAGCTTGCAGTGAGCGATAACAGCTCTGCACTTGGACATCACCAACCTGAGGATGCTGCTAACATGAAAGGGCTGCATGATGGCAAACTGGGCAAACTGGGCAAGGAGGCCGAAGGATGGGATGTGCAGAAAGGCAACAGCAGAACTGGGGCTGAGCAGAGGCGAGCTCTGTTCAAGCCTTTGTGCAGCTGTCTGGATCAGTCCTGGGGCCGCTGGGGTGTCATGGCATACCTGGGCTGAGATTCAAGACGACCTCAACTGATTTGTGGTCTGGATGGAGACCTATAAAACCTGCGGCAATTCTGCATGGGGGTTCACTGTGGAGCTCAGCAAAACTGTGAAACTCCAGCTGAGCTTTGTCCTGATTTTTCTGACACTCGGATAAATGTAAACCAAAAGCCTCAACCCAAATACTGCCAAATTATGGGGAATGTGCCAAAATGGAGATTATTTATAAACTTCTTTCCCTGTTTTGTGGCTTATGGGATGGGCATAGGGATACTAAGCAGTAAACAAAGGGCTACAGAGACAGTGTTTTGTGAACTCTGCACATGACCTTTTCCACGAGGTGAAGTTATTGTATAAGACTTTCCTGTCTGAATGGGAAGGGGGAATGGGCAGGACAACACAATAAACCATCTCTCAGCAAATGCTGAGGACTTGATTACAAGAGTATGGCCCAATTTCAAGGTCCCAGCCACACTGTAACAGCTGCTGAGCCACAACTGGGTGTTAGGAGCCACAAGACCCATCTTCCTTGGGTCCCAGGGGCACTCAGCATCAAGGGCTACCCAAAGGAGTACCAGCTCGAGAAAACTCAAAAATGTCGATCTAACATCAGGGGGATAAATAAGGTCTAGGTAGAGAGATAAAGAGTGATTTATTGCCCTTAAAATCTGTTTTCCCTTAAAAGTCTTTCTTCTAAATAAAAATCTTTCTTCTAAATAAATAGTACTTGGCTCAGATAGGGCCCTTTCTTTACTGTATACCAGTGTCATTGCTCCCAGAAAGAAGAGAACCACAGGCAGTAAAAATAGGTCAGGCCTGCTGAGGTAATCGGCGTGGATGGGAAAACAGAGGAATTTCTCCCCAAAAGATGGGATGCAAAGCAGGGATGGTGTGTGCTGGAGGGGAGCACTGGGACAGGTGCCCACACATCGCATCGGCAGAGCCCTGCTTGGGAGGAGAGGAAGGAGGGATGGTAACTAAATGCTCCCCGTGAGAGGAAGGGCAAGAGGAATGTTTGTCCATAGGAAACATGAAAAATCAGCCACACACACACACAAAAAGAACAACCTTAGATCCCAGAGGGCCCGATTCCACCCATCAGATAAGCTAATGGAGCACTAACACTTCTCCAATTCACCCTTCCTGCCCTGCCCTGCGATTTGCAGATGGAACATGGAACAGACACCTCTGCATCCTTTTGCTCTTCCTAAGCTGCCCACCCTATCCCATAGCTCTCTGCTGGAATAGCAGCACAGCTCACAGATCAGTTCCTGTTATTGAATTGACAGAAATGGGAATGTGGACAAATGGAGCAGCTTCCTTCATCCTGAACTACTGCTGATGAGACAGGGACATGTCATCCCCAGGTGCCCAGGGCACTGAAGGTGATGGGGCAAAGGTGCTGATGACCAATACTAACCCTAGCACCCAAAGGGCTTGTAGCCCACATCCTTCCCCATTAATTTGCACAAGGAGAAAATCACAGCTTTCTAACCGCTGCTGAATGAAATACAGAGCAGCACCTTTTGCACTGCAGGAATATTAACAGGGTCGTTTTCCTGAGTGAGCTCTTTAACACATTCAAAAGGAGCAAATATTGTGATAGCATCACACTTACCCTGCATTTTTCACAAGTATGTGGCCTATGAAATTCTGTCGTGGCTGAAATCTTGTGCATTCAAAAGGAGGAAATCTGTTTTTCACAGATTTATGGGTGTTTAAGATGAGATGTGAAATCTACTGTGCCTCTGCCCAACCTCCTTCCCTGGTTCACAGCACACAGGAGTGTGGGTTTCAGCTTGGTATATCTTCCAGAAGGGCAACCAGCCTTGTACAAAGGGATAAAAGACCCCCTGGCTCTGGCAGGAATTTATTTCCAAGGATTATGGCACTTTTCTGTAAAACACATTGCTCTTCTTTCTTCTTATAAATTTACAACCAGTGTCTTCCATCTACTGGCTCTTGTTGCAGCCACCAAAACATCACAGTATTCCAGGTTCAGCCTCTCCTGCCCTTTCTGTCCCTTTATACTGCAATATCTGTCCATTATTCTGCACTTTACTTGCTCTGTAATATATATATATATTGTATTTTGAGCAAATGTTCTAAGCTGAAATACCCTTCATGCCTGAGGGATACACAGATGCAATGGGACCAAGCTCAGCAGACAGCCCTGATAGATGCTGCACAAGTCACAAGCACTGGGCATGGAGTTCCCTGACTGCAAAAACTCCATCTTTCTCCCTAGAACTGCAGTGGATGTAAAGCAGAGGACCCAACTGTGGCTGAAGGAGAAGTATTCTAAAGACAGAAAGCTTTGTTCTTATCCTCACTGCTCCAGACATATACCGGAGAGAAATGAAGCAGGGTGTGGGGCCAAAGTTAATATTATTTTTGGAAAGAGTTTGATCCTGGAAAGTAAGTACATGAAAGAGGAAGAGAAACAAGGGATTGTAAGTTAAGGTCATTTTGAGGTCTGGCACAGAGGACGCAAAGAAGCCCAAAAGCTTTGGATTCAGTCACCCCAAACAAAGCAGGAATTGATGGTGATTATATAGTTACAAGAGTGCACCGGGTAATTTAGCAGTCAGAAATTGAACAAGAAAAGGCTAGGGTGTCCACAAACAAGATGTACCCTGCCGTGTTATGAAGGGTTTGACAGCAGCCATAAGCACACTGAGGTAAGCCTGCCACTAGCATCAGCCTGCCAAGAATATGAGCGTCCTTGAGAATATGGGAATATTGTAAACTTCTGGGATTCTGTGGCTGGGCACAGAACTCGACTTTCTCACCACTTCCTTCCTTCTCAGTAAATAGAACAGTAAAAAAAAAAAAAAAAAGGAAAAGAGAAAAGAAAGTGGGTATCTGGGTAGGCCAAATCCACATCCAGTTTCCCAAAGCCCTTTATTAGAAAGTGCCTGAGTGTTTGAGCACATAGAGCTGAGGCTATCAGGAACTGAGGGCACTTCACACTTCTCCACCCAGGAGGAAACTGAGAATTTAATGGAAGTTGGAACATTAGGACCTGTGGCTTTATTCAGCTTGGCCAAATTTCACCCAAGACTGGATTATTTGCTTTGCTTTATCGTAGTTTGGTAGAGATACAATAAAGCAGTCCTCAGACAGACTCCATCCAGGATGGAAGTTTCCTTAGTTGAACCAAAGTACCAAAGACCTAGGAAATGCAAACTCTTGTGCTCTGGGAATGTTATAGAAAGCCCTGACTGCAGAGCAAGGAAAATCCGTTTGCTAAAATGTTTCCTGAAGCAGCAATATTAGTACATCCACAGGTCTGGAAGAACCACAACACATAAACAAATGTCACAGCAGCTCCTATTGACAGGGCTGCTTTCTAAAGAGTGGGCAAGACACCAATCTCCATAGAAATCCCTTGTGCCTTCTTCCTGTCTGTCTGTGGTCACAAGGCACATTGCAACACCTCAAGAAAGATGAAAGTTCATTTAGGGTTCATTGCTCAGCACTTACAGGACCAGGGAAACAAGTGATTTTTGCTATCTTGAAGCCCACAGAAATGGAGCACCTGCAAGATGAGAAGAATGTGCTGAGCTTTAATAGGCTTTCCAGAGGTTGCAAACACATTTAACAAGCACAGTTCTTGCCAACTGGGGGGCTGTTACCAGTAGTAGTTAGCTCTCAACTGCTTCTCTCTTGTTTTGCTGAAACCCACTTGGCTCCGGAGCAGCATGAGGAGGAAACAACGTTGCTCTGTACAAAACAGGTAGAGATTAACCTCAGGTGAACAAATCTTGGGGTTCACCTTCTAGTCCTGAGAGCAACTGAATTAAGTGGAGCTGGAGGGATTATCATAACACGCGTCACCCACTGGAGCTTTGACCATCAACCTGCTTCAAAAAGCTGTGAGTTTTGCACCAAAATCTCACAGTGGGACATTGGGACATTACCATTTCTGTGTGTGTGGACCCTGAGTGGATTGGGCATGGAAGCACACATTTTCAAAGCAGTGAGTTTCAGTCAGCATTTAGACAAGCTGAAACCCTCTGCAGTGGAAATTAGGCAGCTCTCTTCTAATTAGTTCCCTATGTAAGTTTGAAAGAATAAAAGCTGTCAGGCTGTTGCAAAGCTCTACTTGGTGTCGATGCAGTGCTCTGAAAAAAAAGACCTTGTGTCACAGAATGAGGGGAATTACTTCCAACCTCAGAAAAACATTCATTGCAGTGAAGAATGTTCCAAATTCTCTGGAAGAAAATCTGTCTTTATCTTCTCTGGCACTGTCTCTTTCAGCATTTTATAATCCCAGACAATCTCAGGCACTGAAGAGTGCAACGTTTCTGGATATGGAATCAGCAAGAGCTCAGTGAGAATGAGAGAACATGTTTTTTCTTTCTTCTTTTTCCCCCTCAATCTTGTTTTTGTCATTAAACCGAGCTGACAATGAGCTGAAATTTATTTACTTCCTACATTTAAGTAGAAAGACCTACAATACAAAACATCTGATACAGCTGACATTTAACACTGTTAATCTCTAATGAAGATCTCCTGTGACTACTTCTCTAATTCCTATTAACAAAACTTCCTCGTGCTAGTTACTTTTGCAGTTGGCTTGTGAGTTTTTTATAGGATGTGTGTAGACAACAAACAGCTAATAGTGACAATAGTCATCAAACCACAGTCACTCTCAGCATCTACATTCTTAGCACTCCACTTTCTAACCTAGGATTGTTTCCCTAACCAGCTGAGCCAATCTGCACATTTTGCAAACTTAATTACGCTTGAATATGGATGAAGATTGTGAAGGTTTTTGTCCTGACTAATAATAGTTGTCCTCTATCTTGCTTTGCTTTTTAACTAAATACATCCTAATTGTGTATTTACATTTGCTGGCATGTGCAAGATATTTAAAGTAAATGGGCAAAGCAACTAATTAGTATTGTACATTCTGTACTTACAAGGGACACCAGAAGATTGTTCAGTGGAGCAGGTTATCAAGAATACTGCCAGCAGTATTCATTAATTCAAAAGTAGGAGTCATGTACGAGGTGCCCACACTAGTGCTCCAAGACTTGATTTCAATAGCACAGGATTTCTTATCAAACATTTCTATGGATGCATACACAAAGATCTTTTTTGCTTTGTGGCAGACCCAAATGTAACAAGTCTACTAGAGATCCAGCTGTACTTTCACCCAAAAGCTTGTGATTAATTAATTATATGGTTACAGAGGATGTACGCATTTGTATTTCAGATTTATCTCCCCACTACACAGAGCAAGCTGGGCACAGACTGCAGAGAGGACATAGTCTTCAAAATGTCAAATTCCCTTTTCTTTCTGAACACCAGGATTCAGGCTGGTGGCACAGATATTTGGCCAAATCAGCGACCTTAGTGTTCTGGAGTATACACGTTTTTCTGGAGCTCAGTTCCTGTCCATCAACACTACATGTTTACAGGGCATCACAGTGTTAATGCTACTGAATTTTAAAGATATTGCAGAAGGACCAACTACCATTGTGATCTCTTCATTTGTATATGATGATCATTTAAAAAGAACAAACAACCAAAAAAATCACTCGGACTCCTAAACATCCCAAATCAATGCATATTTGTTTTTAGCAGTCACTGCAACCACAATGACTCTAATGAGCTGTTTTCTTGTCTCAATTGTTCATGCACAGTGAATCACAAAATTTGGGCAGTTTTTTCTCAGAAAGGACTACTATAAAATTATACACAACCATGGAACACAGAAGTTGTATTTCAGAAGAGAAGTCTGTCAGGTGATGGAGTCCTTCACTAAAAAAGTTGAGGAGCCAGCCTGCACTTCAAACTAAGATTAAATCCAAGATAAGACTCAAATTCAGATGTTTGGTAAACC
Source organism: Odontophorus gujanensis (assembly GCA_013399175.1). NCBI lineage: Eukaryota > Metazoa > Chordata > Aves > Galliformes > Odontophoridae > Odontophorus > Odontophorus gujanensis. The sequence continues at coordinate 114,749 of VXAB01010300.1, read as the reverse complement.
AGTTTTCTTCTTTTACGATATTTCTCATAAACTATAGTTAAGTGCCAAGCTAGGTGTGTTTTCTGAAAAAATAAAGTAGTCATTAGCTGCAAGAAACCAAGGTCAATAAATAGATGTGTAGTCTCTCTAAACTAACACTCCTTCAATGCTTCCAAAATAAAAAAGAAATAAAACTCAGAAAGATAAGTTACCCCCTCAGCAAAATTATCTCCCAAGAACCTGGCAACTTTTTTGAGCTCTAAAATTCAATTAACATTTTTTGCTTTGTGTGTCACACTTCAATGATGTGGAAAGGATATTAATCATATAGAACAGGAGTGTATTTAACATGAGATAATGTGTTGGATTTCAGGTCTTTGCTACTCTGACTGTGATTCAAACCCAGAATGGTCTGTAGCTTGTTTGTGTCTTTGGAAAAGGAAAGGAAGGTATGGGAGTCATACATGACATATTTATCATTTGGAAAAATGATTAGAACTGCATGTGAAGAGCTTGGAACTATCTTTCCTTGCTAAATATCAAATCTTTGCCTGGTATTGAAAATGTTTTAGTGAGAGGGCAAAAATGACAACTGAATCTTTGTGAGGTATCTGAAACCTTCGGAGTACAGACCATGAGATGTGCTATGCCTGTGTAAAATGTCAGATTTTTAAGACTTAGGAGGTCTTGTTTGGAAGAAACATTGCTGTTCCATGCCTAGGTACCAAACTCCCACACAACTACGTGGTTCTGAAAATCCCAAAGGTCTCTCCCTTTGAAAATCTGCCCCTTTAGATGTGAAGCAGAAGATTTTTCCTCGCAAAGGGGAGAGAATGATGCTCTGGTGGTTTTGGCACTTACGGAGAAGTCAAGAACTCCGCATTTTCATTTTGACTCTGTCATTGTCTTTGACAAATCATTTACACTTGTGAGCTCCAATTTCCCATCTTCAATTAGGACTGACCCCACTTCCCCCATGGGCAGAAGGGTTTGGGAGAATGAGAGGAGTTGTAATAATAAACGCAGTTACAGTATAAACTCCTCCAGGCAAGGGAGCATCTCTCCTCTCTGCAGCGTGCGGTGGGGCTGGCTCCCAGCAGCAGTGCAGGAATGCTGAAACGTGCACACATTTATGCTCTGGGCAATGCCTTCCTGCATGACAGAGCTTAATGGCTAGTCCATCCACGCTGATGAATGACACAGGTATGAAAAGATTAATTTAGATACCTATCCAAAATATCCAGAGCCTCGCCTTCCTGGCTGCCAAAACCTTACTGGAAATCTCATGGGACTTGCGATGCTGACTGCTTCTGCCATTTCAGCACTTCCAGCTTGAGCTAAGAGTTGGAAACTTAGCATGTAATAGGATAAAAAATAATGGGATTTGTCAGAAACTTCAAAGAAGCTTGGCTCTTCAAGTAAGGAAAGATCCAAGATCGGCAAGATATATATATATTTTTCTCTCATTCAAGAAGACTCTTAATTACAAAACAAACAGAAGCAGAAAACAGAAAAAAACTTTTAACTTGCCATATGGTCAGGAGTAGTTGGAAAGAAAAAAAGTTTCCTTCTCCTGTTTCAGCTGAAAGTTTTCTTATTTATTAGAGATGATTTAAATGCTAAAAGTTCGAAAAGATTAGAATAGAAAACAATAGTGGCTAGATGTGTCAACTTTTCAGAAGAGACCAAAAAGAAAAAAAAATAAGCAAAACACAAATGCTGTAGTAAATCACTGTATGTGCTAAATAAATCAGTGTGGTATTGATAAAGCTACTCTGGCTGCTTCAAGTCACATTTTAAAAAGGTGTTTAAGCTGGTGGTTACATCCCATCTGTGATATGCAGTTGCATAACTAATCAGATGGGCCAAAAAAGTATCAATAAAAAAATCTTTAAGGAACATAAAATGGGGATTTGGCTTAAAGGACAATAGGACCTGTGGAAGAAATTTCCACATTAAAAAAACATTGCTCTTTCTGAATCCTGGGGCGAAGAAACAGTTTGAAACGAAGCAGACAATTCCATAATTTTAGGGGGAAAATATTTATTATAAAAGAGACAAGTTCACCAAAACATCCAGTCCAAGTTTAATTTAGAAAAAAAAAAATCCTCAGTCCCCTGCTCAACTTCGCTAGCAGTCATAAGCTGAAACATGGTGGATTCAAGGGCTTGGAGCGTTTTAAACTTTCTGTGTAAGTACTGGGCCTACATATTTTGTGACCCAGAGCTGATTTTGCCTTTAATTCTACTCCAGTAGACCCAAAGGCTAACTTTGAGCATGGGCTCTACTTTTTTTTCCAGAGCTGTACAGTACATGGGAAGGCACCATTCCCTGTGTCAGAAACACTGTGGTGATGTGTGATGATCACAGTGGTGATGTTTCCCTAAGACTGAAAAGGATCAAGAAAAGCATCCCCAAATAGGCAGCTGTGATGGAAGGACTGAAACTTCCATTGAAGCACTGTACAACAGGTTGGATATTAGCAAAAACTTCTTCTCCAAAAGAGCTGCCAGGCACTGGAATGGGCTGCCCAGGTAAGTGGTGGAGTCACCATCCCTGGATGTGTTCCAGAACCATGGGGATGTGACACTGAGGGACGTGGTCAGTGGGTACAGTGGGGTGGCTTGGGGTTGGACTTGGAGATCTTAGAAGTCTTTTCCAGCCTTAACAATTCTGTGATTTTGGGAACCCTCCTGGTCTGCAATAAACACAGAAGACAGTGTATTCTGAAAGAGTTATCTCAAGATAGGTTTCTGTATTTTTCTATTTCCATTGCTTCTCTGGAAAATTTAAAAAAAGGAACAACAGCAAAAATTTAGTAAACAAAAAGAAAGTGAAGAGGCTGAAATATACAAGGGCTGAACTTGTGTACAGGTGTTTCTTCTGTAAAAACTGGGTTGGCTTATTAACTATTCAGATCACTATCCTTAACACCACAGGTAATGGTTTGTGTTTTTAATGTTTACCCACTGTTATCATGCTGTTGTATGGTGCATGGCTATTTTTTCTGCTGATGAAATTACTGAGTAAAAGAGGATGATATGAAAAACAGTGCTGGATAGCTGCGTATTACATGTGCATGAAAAATCTGTGCTGGCATGACTCTGCGTAGTGTTTTGCAGGTGAAGTCATTACACCAGAAGACCACATCTTTTGTTTTTGACTCTTGGAAATGCATCAAGCTTGGAACAAGGAAAGGGGAGAGAACAAGATCTTAATTTCTTTTGAATGTAGTTCTTTCTCACTTCATAATTTTAATGCCACTGATGATCACTGTCTGTAAGCTCAGCATTACAAACGGAGGTACCAAGCTAGGGATCCAAAAGAAGCCCAGAGCTGCCGGTAGGTCTTGCTGACAGTTTCCTGTTTTTGAGATTTTGATGACAATTCAACATTCAAGACAGAAAACAGCAGAACAACTGGAAAAATATTTGACACGGGATTTGTGAAGTGCACGTGTTCATCCCAGTTTTACCCTATGAGAGATCAATATGATTAACAATATTCATTTTACATATTTGCCTGCATACTTTCATGATCTGAGTAATATGGAATTGTATTTATAAGCATGCAGAGTAATAGGGTCACTCAGGTTGAAAAAGACCTCTAAGATCCCCAAGTCCAACCACAAGCCATTCTCACTGTGCCCAGTGACCAAATCTTTCAGTGCCCCTTCCTCACGGTTCTTAATACCTCCAGGGACAATGACTCCTCCACCTCCCTGGGCAGCCTGTTGCAGTACTTGACCACTCTTTTGAAGACTACATTTTTCCTAATATCCAACCTGAACCTCCCCTGGCACAACTTAAGGCCATTACCTCTTGTTCTAGTGAATCTCAGACTATAAGACAGTTAACAAAAAAATAATAATAATTCCTACTGTTCCTTGCAATTGGGAAAATGTTACCATAGAACACTGCTGTTGTCTGAGTCATTGGGCATAGATAGAAAGTGATAACCGAAGGTGCTATATCCATCCTCCTGTGCATGTATAGATAGCTGATTTAAAGCACAGTGGTGATAAAAACAAAAAAAAAACAAAAAAAAACAAAACAAAAAACAAAAAAACAAAGGACTTTGTAGAACAGGCCTGGAAAAAAGATTCTTGAAAAGCAGCCAGACCTTTGTATCTGTATTTTATCTCCTTCTGATCTAGAAACTTTGACTCTTATGAAGGTCTTCTTCTTAGTAACTAGATATAGATCAAATCCTGCGGAAAATGTCCTTAAAATATGGATTTGGGTCATTCAAAAGGGGAAAACAGGTTAAAAAAAGCCCAAATCCAACTTTGAACTTCCTTTGGTTATCATGTTGTTTGGGTTCTAGGGCTTGGTTTTGGTCCATCTTAATAAACAGAGTTGACAAGCACAACCTGCTTAATTCATCATGCATCTGAAATTGGAATAAAGAAAAGAGAAGATCTATTTCTATTTCTTTACAGGACGGAAGCCTGAAATTAAGAAGAATAAAATGTCTATGAGCTTACTTTTAATAATAAGTCGGTTCAGCATCTTTCTTTAATCCATACCCAAAAGTGACCTAGGCCCAGAGAGAATACAAAGCTTTCAAGACAATTTCAGAGTTTTTATGAGCTCATGACCCCTTTGTGTAATCTGCATTATAAGTGAAATTGTTTTGCAGTGAACTAGGAAATGATCACTATCCAGCATGTCACTAGGGACTCTTTCAAACGGTATAATTAGAATAATTTCACTTGCATTGGGCAGGGCAGGGATTCAAAAAGCAATTCAGAGGCAAAAGGGCAAGCCGCCAGACCATGCTATGTGGAGCTGAGTTATGTACTTCATATTTTATTACTCTTCCATGTAGAATCGGGCAGTCATGTATTTAGCAAATGCTGTTATTTGTTGCCTGCAGTCTCTTCTGAAATAGCACCAGTCTGCTCAGGTTCCATACAACTGAGCTAGCAATGGCTTCATGAAATACAATGCAGAAAGTTATGGTTTGGAAACTGTAGGGTAGAAGTTCTCAAAACCTAAGTCAGACGGTCACTTCCTAAGCAGAGGAAAGCATTTATACCTCAATATCCCCCAAATGAGATTGGGAACAGAGCAATGCTGTGTCCAGAACTTCCACAGATTTAATTTCTAACTTTCATTCGTTAACGTTTACAGTGGGGACATCTTGAGGGTAAGGAAGAATACATTCTTGAAGACAAAGGCTCACGTTTTCATGTGGTTTCCATAAGTTTTGTGAATGCTTTTCTCCCTGAGCTCTCTCCTTTCCTTGGTGCTCTCAGCGAAGTGTTTGCTCAGCCACACACCTCTCCTGCTCTGGGATTATTTGTCTTTGACTCACTGCAGGGAAGATCTGGATCCCTGGAAGGATTATAAAAACACAGATTAACCCATCAAGGACTGTGTTTACTGCCTCCCTCACACCATTTGCTTTATCATTACAGTCCCTTATACACTGGATTCCTGGAACCTCTGTAATGTCTTAGGGTAAACAAAATCCTGTTTTATACTTATTTCCTTTCACCTTATCCAAAAGGTGAAATCATAGGAGATGCTACCTAATAACCAAATCTATCAAAATCCCAAGTTCAGAAGTGATTTTGGTACATTGGACAGAAAATCCTTGTAAGAAAGCATTAGTCTCAAACTCTGTACGTATTTCTTTTTCAATAAGGATTTACACTTTTTAGAAAACACCAGCCCTAAAAGTGATGTGTGTTTATCTCTCCCTGGTGAAAACCTGTCATTTTATTTCTGATGTGGTGTTTCATCTGGCACCAGCAGAAAGCTGTCCAAACCCAAATACCTGAGACTCCCTTTAAGACATCTCTCATACAAAGTGCTTTTTTCCATTTAAAGACCTGCAGACTTAACATTAAGGCGTATGGGCACACAATGCCCTCAGGACTCTGCCTTCTCCCAACCCCTTCTAGGAGGTCTCTCCTCACTCAATAACATGGATTTTTCAGGACTATTTTCCAAGATAATTGATCTTGCTGAAGATCTTTGAAGAGGGCTGGCATGATACAAATGCCATCAGACAGTTGAGTCAGAAGATGCCTGCTAAGAACAAATTAAAACCACTTAACCTTGCAAGATGTTACTCCTGCCATTATGATAGCTGCTCTGCTCTGATAAAAGCAAGAATTCCAACCAGCTGATGATTTCATCTCCTTGGTATGGAGATTACAGCACAGCTGCACAGCTGAGATGTCACAATAAAAGCAAACGCTTACAAAAGGTTCCTCTTTGTGCTTTTAGCTTGTAAATGTGAGCAGCCTGCACGATCCATACATGCCAGGAATGTCAACAGTGGCTCAGGGCTGCACCTATCCCCTCTAACCCAGGGCAATACGAAATTACAAGTGATAAATCCTGAGCTCAAAGCTGCAAAAGAGCTAGTATTTGGACAGAGAAAGCTTTCATGTTGGCTTGGGCAATATGTAAGCAAAGGAAAACAGATTTATCTTGCCAAAAGAGCAGAACAGGTGAACTACATTTGCCTTCCCCTCTCTCCTGTTGCAAAGATGATAGAGTCATAGAATTATTTGAGTTGGATGTGAAATACGGTGGCTTTTTTCCCACATTCCTCCCAGATGTGTGACTGGGAAAAAAAAGCAAAAGCAAGTAGCAGTCTGGAGGGTTGTCATTTGCTGTTCTATTTGCTTTAAAGCACTTCTGGTGTAGAAAGCTGACAAATGGCCATGCTTCCTGGAAGACAAACCCTTCTGGAGCTTTTGGAGGGTAGGAGTGCAGCTGTGCTTCATACATTTGTGCTTGGTGCATTTGTCAGGAGGGCAAGTGCGAGTTTGCCATGCATTGCAAGTCTGTGGCACTGCTGGAAATTCTTTCTGATAAGAAAACATATTCACTGTGAAACCAAAGTGTTACCAAAAAGCAGGGAGAACACCCAGTTTGGGAGAACTACCATATTCCAGATATGATAAGACAATTTTTATTTTTGTGGACATTCTCCTAACAGCTAAGGATGATTTTCTCCCTCCTTTTCTGAAGCAACCTACTAGCAACCCTTTATTCCAGAATTTATATCACCACTCTGTGATCTTTTGGAAAAGTGAGTCAGGAGAAGGGAACACTTAGATGACCTGAAAAGCATTACCACTATTTGTAATATGAACCTGAAGCCTGTAAAATGATGACAAGTATGTGATATTGTAACATTCTGGCTGACATTTCAGAGTACAAATATCCACATCTTCATCCAGATTGCAAAATATTAATGATTTCAAATGGAAAAACCTAATGGGCTAAATGCTGGTTTTTCTTCTTCTATTTTAGGGACACCTAAAATGTGCTTTTGTTGTTTTTTAAGAGAAAACGAAGCATATTCTGGAAGTGAAATGGCTCAAGTTTAAGCATTAGGAAAAAAGCAAAACCCATGTTCCAATTTTATGCACACATGCTTCCAGTTTTAAGATAAAATATAGATCAACATGAACCTTGGGTTGAAATTATTTTTCTTTTTTAATAATATGGTGCCAAATGCTTAAAATAACATACTTTAATATTTTTCTGAATTTTTAGGTTGTTAACCAGTGTTTGGCAGCTTTATCATATATGTTTTTTCCTTAGTTTTTCTGTTTCAGTTTCTGATTGCCAAGACAATTCCAGAACACTGAGGTTGAGTTTAACACCACCCAATGACATTCAAAGTAACTCTCAAGAGCAACTTTCTTAGTCTTCATTCAGAAAATTACCAACTTCCTTTATTTCCAGACACATATGGAGGGGTCTCTGCTCTCCATTCTATTTAATGTTCCTTCTGTACATCCGCACAGACACTAGGAATTCTGTGGACTTTCTGGGAGTCAGCTTTTAAGACCCAGCAGGCAGCTCGCCAGCCTCACGGTCAGGTGCAGTAATCCAAGGAGTGTATAATTTTCAATTGCACACTCACAAATTATACTGCAGCTGCTGCCCACACTTAACCTGATCTGCTCCCTGAGACATCATTAGGGAAAATCAATTAATTTTTCCATTCTCCCAAACTGTGCCAAGTTTGAATAAGAAGAGAAGGAAGAGAAAAGGGGGAGAAAAAGAGGACTTCTGCATCTATTGTGTTGGAAAGACAAAACCAATGGTATTGAGTAGCCAGGTTAACACAGGTCAGTTACAGCTAGAAAGGAGATACAAGTAGCTTGTATTCCATTTTAAAAATGAAAATGAGAGCTGGTCAACCATGAAACAAACCTACCTGCTTCTCAAGCACAGCTTCTTTTCTATTTCACCAGATGCTTTTTTTCCATGTGCTTCTGCTCTATAATTCTGGGTTGAGATTAGTTAAAGGTGAATGGAAAACGCTGTATTAAAGAAAAACCTACCCTGAAAAAACTTGATTCAAACTCCTCAGGGTTCAGGGATCTGTTATAATTCATTAAAAATTAACTGTCAAATAAGTCTTTGGAAAATGGGATATGCTGCAGTGGGATTTTTGTTTATTTATTTATTTTTTAATAATCCTGGGCCAGACATGGAAAGAAAAGACAAAGATGAAGGAAGTTTAATTGAAACTCACTGCACAGGCAAAAGACAGGCTTCTGAAGTAAAACCCATTAGGATGGCTTTTATGAAATGAAATGAAGCTGAGAGCATTCCAGGTTTTAATGGAAATTAAAAATACCATTTTTAGGGATGGAAATTTCACTTTGGGTATATTAATTTTTAGAAATGCTGTTGTTGATGTTCACAAAAAATAAACTTTATTTGTCTGAGAAGATTAAATGCCCAACTCAAAACACTATTTTTGCAAAGTCTTGCCTGAATGTGGGCAGATTTTGATGATAAACTGAAATGAATCATCAAGAACTGAGCTGAGAATTAATCCTACTCAGACAATCCTACTGAAACTTTAACTAACTACTTGTTATAATTACATTTTCTCATGGAAATTTTAGCCAAAAGCAAAAGAAACGCAAATCTTTTCAGGAGAAAACAACCTTAATAATTTTTTTTGTTATAAAACCTTGCACTAGGACCATAGTTAACAAGTTGCAGCTATGTACTATTTTTTTATATAAACTGTATAAACGAATATCTCCTAGCTAGAACCGAGCTAAGTATCATGCATCATATCCATCCACAGAGTTTTCACTGGTAAAACACTATTCACAGCCAACTGAACTTTTTCTTCAATGAAAACATTGAGTGATGTGGCAAAAAAAAAAAAAAACAAAAACAAAAACAAGACACTTTTCTGAGCAAGAAGCAGATGATACAACAGCCCCATGCAACCTCCAAAGGCTACTAATAGCACACTGTGTAATGGTGAGACTGCTCCTCTTGCTCAAAAGCAAGAGGAAATGAATCACAGTAATCGAGCAGCATCCAGCAGTGTCAGCACCTAGCAGTGTCGGGTCCTGGAATTGTACAGTTGTAGAATCATTAAGATTGGAAAAGACCTCTTGGATCACTGAGTCCAACCCTAACCTGCCTCCAGCATGCCTACTGACCATGTCCCAGTGCCACGTCTCCACATATAAGCATCCTATTCACTGAAAACTTGTCTACAGGAACACAGTAGAGCTGAGATCTGAAGGTCTTCTTTTAAGTTTAAAGTCTGGGTGCCTGGGGTGAAGGGTAAGACAACAAGTTCTGTGGGTCAGTCACTACTGAGCTGCAGTCCTGATGGAGCTGTGGCAAAGGGAAAAAGGTGCAAAATCCACATTCAAAAGCAGCAACAAGCAAAAAGGCATATGTTTTGCCTTTTCTACTTCACTCTACGTTCTTTTTTTTTTTCCAAATCGTGAGTAAAACTTACCAAAACATTTCCAAGTGTGATGTTTGTAACGAAAAGAGGGATCAGAGAGAGGGTAATCCCTCCTCCGCACACAAAGAGTTGCCAACCCCATGTTTTGAGCAGCAACACCAGCAGGGAGAAGCCATACATTTATTCATAGATCAGTATCACCCCAACCAGATGCCATAACAGACCTGAACGATCACATCACTAAGTAATTAACTAAGTAATCAATAAATTAATTATAAAGGAAAGTTACTCTTGTAACATAAATCACTTCAGGAGCTCTAGTTTCAGAAATAAAGTGTTTACTAAAAGAACTAAAGAAATAGAGCCCCCATTGTTTGCAGGAGAGGCTCTCTTATCCTTAATTAACGCTTCTGAGTGTAGGTAGCACTTGAATGACCGAAAACCAAATCATCCACGGGTGTAAATGAGCACAGGAGAGGATCAGTGCTCCTTAGGGTGGTTGATAGCCTGGTCTAGATTTCAGCAATTAACAGAATAACTCCAGAACACGCACAGTTCTCATTACTTTTTGATAAGACACTCTAGTAGACTTTTCTTTCCCACTAAAAACTTTACACTTTTTTTTTGTTTGTTTCCCCAGGACTTGAGCATCACTCAGATTGACCCACTCCATCATTCTATTTATCCTTCTTCTGTGAAATGCATATTATGTCCTACACCTTTAATTTCTACTTTAAAGTGCAGGCTCTGGGGAAATTTGTACAGTGTCCTGTACAAATACTCTGGGACCTTGGGTTCCACCTCTACAACCTGCAGAGAAAATTGCATGGGGATGAGAATGGAATTTTCTTTGTTATCCGAAGTTTACATTTGTGACACAAAGCCATCAGCACTGCTGTCAGCTGCTAATATCACTAAACATGGGGAAGAATCAACAATGATGAGTGCAACTAGCATGTATTTTAACAGAGTTTGACTTGAAATCATGTAAATCAACTTAGATTCAATGTGGAAAGCAGAGATCAGTGCTCTCAGTAGCCAAAATGGGGTCACTCATCCCCAGCACAGTAATCTGCTATGCTGCAGAATATTGACACCCATATTTTTCCCCTCCTCTTCTTTCCTATCTTTTCTTGTGGAAGGTGCCACAATGCCTTGGGGTCATGAGAAAGGTATTTTGTGTTTCTTTTGCTGGAGGTGACCCTGCAGTAAGATGAAATGAAGGGCTCAGAAGATTGAAGGGAACTATGAAGATCCAATTCCTTTTCAAGGAGACCACTGGGAAAAAATTTGATGAACAGTGCCCCTAGTTTTGTTCTGTGGTTGGAGAGGAGCTTTCATCACTTCAGACAACACAGTTCTGTTTACACTGAACAACACTTTAAAAGTTTATTTTCCTTAGAAAAGAGCAAGAAATTCAGGCTAGCAGTGTGATCTGAGGTGGCAATTGAGATATTCAGTAGAATGGACCATCCAAGTGGTTCAAGAAGGCAAACTCAAGCATTGGCATTATGCATAGAGAGGTGCAGGAGCTGCTCTGGAAGAACTGCACAGGAGTGCAGTCAGCAGTGTGAGATGAACTAAGACACCTCTCCAGACAGCAGTGAGACAGCACTGGTCAGGCATTATAAGACTAAGAGCAGACAAACCTCCAGAGAAAACCAGCCATTCTAAGTCTAAAGTGAGAGATGCACTGCATGGGAAGGAGCAGAGCTAAGTAAGATGCCCCATGGGGTGAGCGAAGCCAGGACAGAAAATTCCCTCCCAGCACCTCCCCAGAGCCGGCCAGGCTCTGTGCACCTGCGGCTTATCAGCGGCTGCACTTCACAGAGCTGCCTGGGCTGTTTCCATGAGATCCTGCTGGAAGCCCTCCCAGTTTCACAGAGCCCTGGAGTCTGTGTTCTTGTAACTGTGTTGGATCATCTGTTTGACTGCTAACACCGCTGCGTTTTAACACTTCCATCAGGAAGATTCATCGGTTCAGACCCGATTGGTGACGAACCTGCTCTTTTGACAAGAGTTAAAAATACCTATTAAGATGGCTTTACACAGATGTGAGCAGAGGTACATAAAAGCAGATGTCAGTTATTTAATTGGCTTAGTCTTTTGTTCTCTGCTGAGTCAGACAAAAAGCTCAGAGATCTGTCATTATGCAGCTTTTCTTATCTATGAAGTCTGAATCTATTATACTGAGGTAGCATGTTTTTAATCCACTCTGCTCAGTATGACCTCATGGCTGCGAGATTGCATTGTCATATATAAACACTTAATTGTGTGGGCTTCATGTGGATACCGGGGGATTAAACACGATGGATTCAAACGTGAGAGAGCTAAATGCAGAGTATTGGCCTCATATTTTCCTTTGTTTCTAGGAAGAGGACACGATACAATACGCATGTGGTGCCAAGCATCTCACTTTTGATGTAGTACTGAACATAATCCATACAGAGGATGGATTTCTTTGCAGTTTTTTGCTGTTCTAACAAGAATGCAAGTTTTGCAGAGGTGCAACAGGTCACATTTCAGATCCACTTTTCTCAGCTGATCAGTTGAACAAGCTGAGCTTTATTTTGTTAGTCTCTCCTGAAAGAGATATTTCTGAAGTTCTCTACTTTTTTTTTTAACTTCCCCAAAATGGGGTAAGAGATGATAATGCTGAAATGATACTACAGTGACATAACAAAGAACAGTAAAGGTCAGACCAGATTAATTTGCTACAGGATCAGCTGGAGAATATTAAACCTCTTAACTGTAATCCTTTGATAACCAGTCCTATAATGTAATCATCAGTGTACATCCAATAACATCCATGTTAATTACTTCAGAGTTATGTGTTTCATTTTTAATCAAAAGACAAACTTTGAAGGATGCTGGCACCCTCCCCCACATCCCCAAAATTAAAGTCACTCTTTTCAAGTAAAAAGAGACTATTTTTATGAGGCGGCTGGGGAAAAGTCAGCCTGGAAAATGTCCTTATGAAGGAAGCATCTGTCACAAGTCAAAACGTTATCACTGGTCCCTGGGGAAGGGCAGCCTAGGTACAAACAGAAGTGCAATACTCAGAGCTGAGATTTGACAGGCAAAGTGTGGCTTTTGCAGTTTGGAGAGCATTATCAAGCTGCAGCTCACCCTAAACTTTGGGGTAGTATAAGAAGTCAGTAAATCCAGGAGGAGGAGGGTTTTCCTGTCCAAAGAGAATTTAACATTCACGTGGAGGGGGCAGCTGCCTTACAGGATTGCAGAACCACTTCATCACAGGGTGAGACCTGTGGCCCCAGGGCCATATACCCAGGTGGGGTAGAGCACACCATGGGGACACCTGCAGCCCACGGTGACGCTGGGCAGTGGTCCATCTGCTGTGCAGACACACGGACAGCACCAGGCTGTGACCCACATGCTGCTGTAACCGTCTTGGGAATAATTAACCACCCTCTGAAGCAAGAGTGGGAGTGCTGCACAGCTTGTGTGCACAAATATCTTCCAGACAGGTGAAAAAATGGGAAAAGTGGAGAAAAATATGTCCATGGATTGATCTGAGCCAAGAAGTGGCAGCGCAGAAACATTAACTTTGTGGTGCTGATGAAGTTCTACAGTGCTTAGGAAGACTGCTACTTTAGTGTCTAAATAGGAATTTTGAGGTGTAATTTTAAGCTTTCACACAGTGTAACTGTTAGTAAATTGTTGATAAATAAATTAGCAAAGTTCTCCTTTCTCTCTCCTAAGGAGCAGAGATTGAGCAGGACTGGGTCTGGGTGGAATGCTCCAACTTTTAACAGAAAGGGCAACTGCTGTTTTCCTTAGAGTGGATCGTAAAGCCTCATAGTTCTTGGGAAAAAAATAATCCCATGGGTACTCTGAGAAAGAGTATTTATACATGACTTCAGTTCCAAATGTGACATAAAATCTGGATGTACCCAATTTTAACACTGTCCTTTTTGATCCTCGCAATGTCATTATTTCGCAGTACAATCTCATGTTTCCATATCTCCTGACTCTCAACATCCTTTCTAGGACTGCTGAACAAAGATGGAGGTAGACAAATGAATCCAAGAGGGACTGCTGTAATGAGGCATAAAGCTCGCCCAGGACAAAATAATGTGGAATGGATGGGTGCCATGGCCATGAACACACACCAGGCCTGAACATTGGCACGGGTACCTTGTGTCCAACAGAGCTTTGTGTCATAAAAAAGTACTGAAAGGACTGAGTCAGAGGTGAAGATGAGTCTGGGAAGTTTCTACAAATTAACTTACAGCTTTTGACATATCCTAATTTTCAGACCCTCCTTCTTTCACTAAAAATTACAATCTAAGCCAATGCTTCCATCAAAACAAAAATCACTTGAACAAACCCTTGAAGAAACAGCATGCGCACTTTACACTCATGACTGATCCCAATAAGTGGTTCTACTTAAAAAAAATTAGAAAGGAAAGTTGACCTCAGGGCAATTCTTGCTCTGGGTTGAGCTGTAATGCAATAGGATTTATAAATCTTTAATTGCAGTTGGTTTGTTATAAATGCTTAATGATAACATGATGTCCAAATGGCTGTTGGAGGGTATTAGTGGCTAGGCAGAATTACAAAGCTGCAGTGCTGTAAGTAACCTAGCAATGGGAAGAAGACACAAAGGATTCACAACTGTGCTAAATATGTGCCAGGGATAATGGGGTGCATAGTGCTCATGTATGCGCATGAGGATGTGCGTGTGCACGGATTTACATAGCAGTAATTCAATCAGTTTGCCTGGAAAATTTCAGTTTGTGTGGGAAGACAATTGAATCACTTGAAACAGCTTTTAATTAAACCTTTAAAGGTCCGTTTCGTCAAAGAAATGCTTAGAGCTCACAACTTGTTCCTTGGCATGGTTGTGTGGCAGCCTCCCCACCTGCCGGGCACAGCCAGCCCTACAGCAAAGGTTGATCTGATTCACTTGTTCCCCTTCTTATGCTGTTTCTCCAAAGGACTGGATGTGAGAAAAGGTAGAGGAGTGAACCCCACCAGGTACGATGTGTGCTGTTGGCTAGGAGACAATTAAAAAGGGACTTCACATGATGAGAGAATGGTCTGACTTGGAAGGGACCCCTAAAGGCCATCTGGTCCCACCCCTTGCAATGAGCAGGGACACCCACAGCTCTATCAGGAGCTCAGAGCCCCGTGCAGCCTGACCTGGGTGTCTGCAGGGATGGGGCACCCTCACCTCTCTGGGTAACTTGTGCCAGTGCCACCCTTACTGCAAAACACATTTTTCTTACATCTAGTCTATATCTCCAGTCCTTCCATTAGAAACCATTTTCTCTTGTCCTATCACAACAGACCCTGCTAAGGAATCTGTCCCTTTTTTATAGCCCCCCTTTATATGTATATATAGTATATGCCTATATACATGTATTGGTGATTTGTTGTTGTCTTGTGGCTTTGTTTTTATTTTATTTTTATTTATTGTGATTTTTTTTTTTGCAGAAGGGAAGATAAGGCAGTACTGAAAAGCTCATGGCTGTCCTCACTCTTGTGGTTTCCTAAAGCTTTTACTCTGCATCATTTACCCTGCATAAATCAATTGCCAGAATATTAGTGCTTTGCTTCCTTGTTTACTCTGAAAGATTATGTCCCATTAGCAGATTTGTCTTGTAATTGAACTGAAGTGTAAAATGCCAATGTTCTGACAACTTCAATAGACAGGATTAACTGCTGCAGAAATTTCTGTCCTCTTTTGAAACATTTTGATTGAGTATAATTAATCCAACTAAACTGATAGGATGATGGATGCTTCCAGCCATGCTGGTTTGCAAAGTCGAGTGAGGCTGGACTTCTAGATCACAATAAGATAAAGAGGCAATGACACATAACAGCTTCTGTTTTCATAGAGCACTTCTTCTCTCCATACAGCTACATCACAGTAGCAAAGCATAAACATCCCACAGTGCCCAGTTTCATTGAAAGACACAGAGAACTCCAGAGAGCAGTGATTGGTTCAAGTTTTTCTGAAAGCTGCACAGGAAACTCAGGGTTGTGCTCTGCTATCCAGCCTGGGCTCTGCCAGTGCCATTTACTTACTGTTTTTGTAACTGTCCTCCAACCACATCTGCTCTGGAGGTTCAGGGCCAACACAGTGACTGAGGGATGAAGTGTTTATTCTTCGTGGAATAATGGAAAAAGAGACATCAGCCTCGTAGGTACCCAGACCCAGGGTAAGAATGGGGGAGATGCCCTATGTTTGCAGTTATTTTGATGTCTTCACTTTTTTTTGCTGTTGCTTTAACCCTTTCGTATAAGCACTCCAAGATAAACAGTTTTACAGACAAATAGATGCTTTGCTGTTCTTCAGGGCACAGCCTTCAAGTTCTGTTCAGAGAGGCATCATTGTTCTAGTTTAGCAGAAGTATTTGAATCTCTTTGACCAAAATTAAGTTAGAAATCTTGTAAAAAATTGTGGTTAGTTCCTTTTACCAATGCTGGAATTAGAGAAGCNGCAATGAGCAGGGACACCCACAGCTCTATCAGGAGCTCAGAGCCCCGTGCAGCCTGACCTGGGTGTCTGCAGGGATGGGGCACCCTCACCTCTCTGGGTAACTTGTGCCAGTGCCACCCTTACTGCAAAACGCATTTTTCTTACATCTAGTCTATATCTCCAGTCCTTCCATTAGAAACCATTTTCTCTTGTCCTATCACAACAGACCCTGCTAAGGAATCTGTCCCTTTTTTATAGCCCCCCTTTATATGTATATATAGTATATGCCTATATACATGTACAGAATACATGTATTGGTGATTTGTTGTTGTCTTGTGGCTTTGTTTTTATTTTATTTTTATTTATTGTGATTTTTTTTTTTTTGCAGAAGTGAAGATAAGGCAGTACTGAAAAGCTCATGGCTGTCCTCACTCTTGTGGTTTCCTAAAGCTTTTACTCTGCATCATTTACCCTGCATAAATCAATTGCCAGAATATTAGTGCTTTGCTTCCTTGTTTACTCTGAAAGATTATGTCCCATTAGCAGATTTGTCTTGTAATTGAACTGAAGTGTAAAATGCCAATGTTCTGACAACTTCAATAGACAGGATTAACTGCTGCAGAAATTTCTGTCCTCTTTTGAAACATTTTGATTGAGTATAATTAATCCAACTAAACTGATAGGATGATGGATGCTTCCAGCCATGCTGGTTTGCAAAGTCGAGTGAGGCTGGACTTCTAGATCACAATAAGATAAAGAGGCAATGACACATAACAGCTTCTGTTTTCATAGAGCACTTCTTCTCTCCATACAGCTACATCACAGTAGCAAAGCATAAACATCCCACAGTGCCCAGTTTCATTGAAAGACACAGAGAACTCCAGAGAGCAGTGATTGGTTCAAGGTTTTCTGAAAGCTGCACAGGAAACTCAGGGTTGTTCTCTGCTATCCAGCCTGGGCTCTGCCAGTGCCATTTACTTACTGTTTTTGTAACTGTCCTCCAACCACATCTGCTCTGGAGGTTCAGGGCCAACACAGTGACTGAGGGATGAAGTGTTTATTCTTCGTGGAATAATGGAAAAGGAGACATCAGCCTCGCAGGTACCCAGACCCAGGGTAAGAATGGGGGAGATGCCCTCTGTTTGCAGTTATTTTGATGTCTTCACTTTTTTTTGCTGTTGCTTTAACCCTTTCGTATAAGCACTCTAAGATGAACAGTTTTACAGACAAATAGATGCTTTGCTGTTCTTCAGGGCACAGCCTTCAAGTTCTGTTCAGAGAGGCATCATTGTTCTAGTTTAGCAGAAGTATTTGAATCTCTTTGACCAAAATTAAGTTAGAAATCTTGTAAAAAATTGTGGTTAGTTCCTTTTACCAATGCTGGAATTAGAGAAGCATGAAACAATGAATAAAAAGGAAAAAATCAGAAGATAAGTGTCACCACGTGCCTTTATTTTCAATGACCATTTACTATCTCCTACATGTGAGAAATGTAGGTGTGCAAAAACAACTATGGGTCAGCTCAGATCCTTGGGCACCCAGCATAACTTGTGTTATAAATCAAGAGGCAAAATGAAATTATGCCTAAAGAGATCAGATGATTTGCTTCAGCTGGATTTCTGCAGCCCTCTGCTCGCTGGCTGGAAGGTCAGTGGGTGGATAGCTTGGGGAGTCATATTTGCTTTATTATATAACCCCTATCTCCGGAATTAAAGCTTAATCCCAAGCTGGGGCTTGGAGCACAAATCAGACAGGAGTTGCCTGCATTATCAGTAACACAACCACCCTGCTTTTGGATGGCACAGTAACAGGCATAAGCAATCAGGATGTTTTTCAATCTGAGCCACCATGTAAGGGAAATGAAGCTGCTAGTTCTCCTTTGCTGCAAGGCTACAGCAGCTGTCCAGAAAATAGAGGTTCTGGCCAGCACTTTTGATGAAACTGAGCTGGGTATGGCGTTGGGTGCCAAACATGCTGCTGATAGAAGCAATAAATCCACATCCAAAACCTAAAAATAATATTGGGATTGTTTTAAATTAAGGTTACGGAATATGGATTTAATTAGACCCTGCATGGATTCTGAATAGCAATTATTACATATTTGTTCAGGTTTAAGTATTTTTATAGGATTTTTTTTAATCCTGTTGGAATATTTTTCCTATGGGATGGGGATCATCTTTGTCAGAGGAAGAATGGTCTTGTGGTTAAGGCTGGACTGAGACTTAGGAGATCTGTGCTCAAGTGCTGGCTCTGCCATAGACACTCTGTGTGAGCTTGGGCAAGCCATGTAACAACCAGCTTTATTTTCTTAAAATAAAAGTCCAAGGCCCATTTAAGCATCTAAAAGATGCAGCTGCAGACAACTGCGGAGTGCTCTGCACTAAAAAGAGGAAAGAAGAAAGCTGGCTGCCTATCTAAGAGTTGTCCTCTTTTGGTCCTTTCAGTGCATGCTGAGAATTTCTGACAATTTCTCCCTTCGTGTCTTTATTCTTCATCTGTACAGCAGAACCCATAGCACTCCTCTCACACATAGGGATTCTGAAAGTGCTTGCACAGCTGCGCATGGGGTGTAGGACTGGAATGAAGTTAAAATGGTTTTACTTTGGTTTTTATGCTAACAATGGGTGAAAATACGAGAAATATCATTGCTTCTTGCCAAACTGGTTGGCCTACAGCTGCAAACCACCCATCAAAAGGAGGTGGCAGTGGGACAGTCATTCTGGTGTGAATGCCATCAGGGTTCAGTGGATGGTGCCTGGGTGTGGGGAGTGGAGTATTTGTTTATGGCTCCCTCCAGCACTTGATTTTCAAACTGGTCATGCGAAATGTTGACTCATTCTGCCCTTGGTTTAAACCACATGCTGCATGAGGTGGGGGCTCAAATAGAACCCCAACCACCTTTGGGATATGTTCTCCGAGCAAAGGAAGCTTCTGCCTTCTCTGCAAGACCTCCTCCTTGTTAAGTAGTTGAAAATGGCAATTAAAACTGTCTTCAGCACTGAAAGCACAAAGCTCTTCCTGAGTAGCCTTTCAGATGCTGCACTAAGGGCTGATATTTTCTCCTGCTATGAAGTCACCTGCTACAATTACCTGTGCTGCTCACATGCTCCCATTCTCTTGCTATAGATAAGCAGCTCTGCATTTATTAATATTTTAAAATATTAATTACCAGTGGCTTTGGCAAAGTACCTGATCCCTTAATTGCTGGGAGCTGAGGGAGTGCAGGTGAAGGGCTGCAGTGGGCTTTGCCCACTTGGCTTTGCAAGGGCCTTGGGCATACCCCAGCTCAAGGCACTGGGCTGAGTGGGAGTTCGGGTTCCCATCACGTGGAACATTTCAGGGCTATGAATGCAACCTGTCTCCTTTCCTCTGAGCATCAGTACTTGCAAAGCCACTTCAACACCATTTTCAATCCAACTTCCCCTTGCTTCTCATGCCCTTTTACTTGCTGGGCATGTATTTGCTGTAGTACTAATCACAGGGGATGGTACCTCAGTATCCCAGTAACAGTTCTGGTGGCACTGGGACAATTGGATAGAGAAAATCTCCCAGTTCTGTGCCTGCTTCTAGTGGAATATTTTCTTTTCCTTTTTTTTTTTTCCTTTCTTTTTTTTTTTTGATAAGTAGCATGTGCCCCAGAATGTAAAAAATGTCCCATGTGAATTTCCATCCGTTTCTGCTGGCCAGTACACCCGAGTTTCGCCCTGGAGTGTGGCCAGAATGGAACATATTTGCAACATATTTCCTGAGTCACATACACTGGTTGGGTGAGTTTTCCCTACTACAACTGTGTAAGAATCAAAAGATAAAAACATATCTAACAGATCTGGCTTTTGTGCCCACCTGGAACAGAGGCAATGAGCAGTGATACAGGAGCTGATTTCTGGAGCCTATGGCATCCCCAAGTAGCAACTCCTTGTGGCTGTGGAAGGGGTTAAAATTGATGTGATTGATGAAGATGTTCAAGGGCATTGATCCAAATACTGACACCTGAGGGACACCACTTGTCACCGATCTTCATCTAGACACAGGAAAATTGACCACCACTCTCTGGGTATGACCAGTTCTTTGTCCATCGAACAGTCCACCCATCAAATCCATATCTTTCCAATTTGGAGAGAAGGAAGTTGTGGGATACCGTGTTAAAGTCCTTACTGAAGTACATCAGTGGTTGTTCCCTTGTTTACTGATGGAATTATGTCATCCATGCTACTCAATGGTCTGTGAACCAAACTGGTCCCAAAGGCAATTACGACCAGAGAGAAATTAGGAGGGAAAAAAAGCTGAAAGAAAAAAATAAAACAGAAAAACAATGATGGATGCCTGCCTACCTATGTCCAAAGTGCTGCTTGAATTATTTAATCTACTACGATTTCAGTGAATACAAATGTACTTGGAATGTTAACTTATGTCAGTAAAATCATTCTGAAAGTCATCAACCTCACAGCTGCCCATAATGACTCCGTGCTTCAGAGTTAATCAGTTAATGTTCCTTTTCATCTCTGTCTCCTGGGCTCAGTTAAGCTACAGTGAGAAGAAATTATCTCGTAGGACTAAGAACTATTTTCCAAATGCTCTGTGGCACATATCTGAAAAATTCCAGGAAGATCTCACTCTTATCAAGAGTTCTCCTCTTTGTGCTTTTGTAAAGGTTAGAGATAAATCTCAGTCAGTTTGCAGCTAGGAAACAGGCTAAGATGGGTCACTTCATATGACCAATGGATTAATATTATTTCTGATTGATCTTAAGGTCAGTCAAGATTCACTTGCCAGAAGCAGATAGCTGAAATGAATCTGTACTTTCTCTGTTCCCAGCACACCACAGGAACCATAACTGCAGCGTTGTCGCCGGGCACTTTTTCAGGGCCTGTCAACAGGACATTGCAAAGTACTTTATCAATAGGAATTAATTAGCTCATACAGTGTGAGGTCAGTGTTATAAGCCCACTTTTAAAGTGAGGTAAATGAAGGTGCAGACAATTTAAGTGACGCTTGACTTAACGCTCCTTTGTGATGGATAAAGGCAGGAATTCACTTCCCAGCTTCCTACCTTTGCTTTGCCTTGTCTTTAACTGCACTAACACTCACAGTAATTGCTCAGGGAGGTGTGCTGCAAAGTTTCTTTGGTCTGATTACACCATTTAAGCACCCTAGAAACAGCACTGATTTGCCATATGGCCAACATCATTCTATTCCAGCTGTAAAATCTATACTATCCCAAATCCAAACAAATACAAGCATGTTTTCTTTTTACCCACTTAATATTTGGTTCTTTGTTCCTTGTAAAGACATATGTTTCTGGATGATTTGATTTACATGTAGCCAAAAATAAGACCTGTTTGCAGGTGAGCTTATGTTCCCAGCCCTACTACTTCACATTTGCTTCTTGCACAGAACCCTCTGAACATTATACAGTCTTCAGTAACTGGACTGCTTTGCTGACAAAGAAAAGGGGTTTGATCACAGAGACAAAAGCATTTTAGGCTCCCCAGGAGATCATAAAGTTAGACTGTAGTTCCATTGATTCATGGCCTATGTGTTCCCACAGTGAAAACACAAAACAACATTGAGTTTAGCTTCTTTGAATCTAAAAAAGAGATCCTCCAGTAGATTGGAATATAGAGGATAAATGCTCTCACCATGGCTCTACTGACTGGATTTTAGCAGGAATTGAAACATCATCCTTCCTGTATCTGAAGAGGGACAAATTATTATGAATATTTTAAGAAAACAAATTAAAAAAATCTCCAGTGGCTCCTGGAAAAACAGAAGGAAGAACTGCTGAAATTTGGACTGTGCAATCCGGAGGACATAGTGACTTCATTTTCCTTTCTGCCTTGTTGCTCCTGCTCTTAGATTGAATTTAGCATTAACTCTACCTTCACTACTTCCATAAACTTGAAAATAGGCAAACTCAGTGTTCTCAGTTTTCACCAGCCATTTAACCTGTGGCTATACTATTTATCAGGAAAAGGAGGGAGGTTTGAAGAGTGTGTGCAATCATGGAGGAGAAGGTGGCAATAAAAACTCACGCTTCATACAAATTGTAAAATGGGCATTGGCTGGGTGAGCACTGACTGGAGACCAAGTGGCATTCCTGGCCTCTGTCAGGAGGACAGCCATTCACCTTTTATGTCCATTCTTGCAGCTGCAAGTGAAATCTTTGTCTGATGGACTACTGCCAGTGCATTCCTGAGATTGGAGACTACTTCTGCTTTTGTGTAAGATGTGCATTCGTTCTTTTTCACATCAGTAATATATTACACAAAACACCATCAAGTGTGATTCAAAAAGAAAGGGGATTAGAGGTACCACACAGTACAAAGCATACCACACGTGCCAGACAAAGTCACAGGTTCAAGCAATAAGCAGATGGAGACATAGCAGGAGGGCACGTGCGGTGTGGAAATGTACTTAGGAAGCAGATCTTAGATTTCTGTTGGAGAGCAACCACAAAAACAGGTTGAAGAGGCTTTGTATTTGGCAGCCGTGTCATATAAACCACTCCATAAGCTGAGTTAGTTCTATCTCAAAATGTTAGTCTCTGTGTTTCCGGTGGAAGGTTGTTCCAGGCTCTCCTCACTCAGGCTCCTGGTTGTTGGTGCCCATCCTAATTGTATTCATCATTATTTTAGTGTCATTTGTTCTTCTGCTAAGGCTTACTTTGATTTACACTATTTACCTCCAGAAGTATTTATGCAATCCTTTCTCCAGAACTGTAATTGCAAGGACAAATAGGTGGAGGTCTTCAATTTCATCTCATAAGAATAAACCTACAGATAATACTCCAGCATTGCCACTTCTGTCCCTTAGGGAGATGCCTCCAAACATATTCTAGAAGTGATGTGATTACTTCATGGGTAATTCACAGATTCTACACAATGATACTGAAACTATCTTAGTTCCTATGCTTGGTTCTGCTAACAAGGTCTCTGCTCATAACACCACCCATGAATTTCCATCCAATGAAAATGCTAGTTCAAAATGTTTTGCGCCATGTACAAAGCAGCTTGAGAAACATAGTAAAACTGATTGACATTGATACACTACCCTCCTGAAAAGCATCCAATTATTCTACAAAAATATACAATCTCAGCTACACCCTTCCACTGAAATGCAGACAGCTTCTAGGATGGAAAGTGGAATCTATTAAATGCCAGCAACCAGTCTTATCTGACAAGCAGTAAATCATCTTCACTAATGGAAGGAGAAATTTTGGAAGGCAAAAGGTAATGAGGTTTGCTCAGTTCACCAGTGTTGCTGACTATACTCTTATGAAACATGCCATGGGATCTTTAATGATGTGGTATTTCGTGAGTAAGAGGAATCTTTTCAATGTGACAGCTGAGGGATGCCAAATGCTACAGCACAAAGCTCCCTAACTTCACAAGAGTGTTGGTCCTGACTCAAAGGGAGTAGTGCCACCTACTGAACCAGCAGCACCATTCCTGCAACAGCTGTATTCAAATGCAACTTATTTGGTTGAAGTCCATAGTCTCCTAGATGATGCACTTCCCTTCCTAAGAGCAGCAGGAGCAGGACCCAATGAAACACTTTGATGATGTAGATATGTCAATGGTGGAGTAATGTTACTTGCTCTATGGCAGTAGTGTTTCTTTCAGAACGAATATAGCCATCGTTTTGGAAAGAAAAGAGATAGGTGAAGCTGCATCATGAGAGTAATGTAACATGCTACTGCTTCTTCAAGAGAGGACAGGATTTGAGACAGTCATCTCCACAATGATAAAAGTGTCAATTCCACTGCCTAACAGTTTTCTTTTTGGAAATTATCCCAGTTATTTCCTTCACATTTTCTTTTACTTCCCCAAATTAGTCACATATGTGCTTCCTATAATTGATACTACTGAAGGGTTCAACTCTTAAGAATAGCCAGTAATCATTGAGATATTGCCTTTCAGAAGATATGGGGAACACTCTGCCTCTGTCCTCCTACCATTCTTTTGATACTGTACAATAGTAGGGTAGATTTTTAGTGGTCTACTTGGTTCTTGTTTTTTTTTTACATCAAAAATATCAGGGGTATATTGTTATTTCTGCTTTTGTTGCCTTGAAAAATGCCTCAGCCTCATCTTTTGAGATGATTAACTGACAATTAACCCAAGTTAGTTTATACATCTGTTAAGACTAATTTAGCTACCCACAAGTATTTGTTTCAGGATACTATAATTTGTTCAAAATGGAGAAAAATATTTAATCTAGCTATTCTTAGGGTTGATTAAGAGGTAGCGACTCATCACTGCTGAAGATGTAGTAGTTAGAGCTGGTTTGAATATTTTTGGAAGTCATTATTTTTCATCAGGAAACTCAAAATTGTTTCATCTAAAGTATCTTGGCTATGTCAAACTTTTGGTGAATCAAAGTCAGACTTCCAATGGAGCCATGCCTGGATTCGTGATGGGCTACTACTGATCTGCGGGCTTCCAGAGCTGGCGATCCCCAGGCAAACTCTGCTGCCAAGCTCACCCCAGTGCAGCAATTTGAAGTAGGAACACGGGTGGTGGTGGAGAAGCAGAGGAGAAAATATAGAAAAGACACTGAAAGAATTTTAAGCAACCATAATTAATAGAAGTTCATCTCAAATATCAGTTTTCCCATCCAGTAATATCTTTGACATTGTCAGCTTATTTGTTCCCCAGCCATTCATTGTCTCCTGTAGGCACATACTGCCAAGCTAATAACAACCAGCTCCTCGGACAAAGTTGGTGGGTGGACATGGCCAAGTCCAAACTGAGAAGGTGCCATGGGCTCAGCTGGGTTCTTTGGGGACACAGTGGAGGGGTTAGATGAGCTCACAGAGGGGATGTTCTCAGCTAGGGGTGGGGCTCTTGCTTTCACAGCTGCCTCTGCAGAGCTGCAGGGTCTGACTGAGCCCAGCTTTGGTCTTCCATGGAAGAGTTCTGGGAGGCTTTGATATACCAAATGCCTCTGTCTCTTTCAGAAATACAGTTTTTAGACTTTATTTCCTTTATATGAAGTTGGTGAAACACCGTGAGCATTTCTACCTTTGAAAAGTTTGATTTTAAGAAACATTAATCTATTCCAATGTCAGTATTTCAGTATTTGAAACTGTCCCGTGACCTAGAGAACTAATAGCATTGTATCAGTATCATTAGCACATGTTGGAAAGAAGTGAATAGCAGCAGCTTCAGACCCCTCAGTCAGTTTGCCTGGCATCTTCAGCAATGCTGAGACATCTATGCAAATCACAGCACATTTCTCCTAGAGATCCATCACTGTTCTTTGGAAGATAACATATTTGGCAAATGCAATTTACCATTGAAACAGGAACAAGTTCACAACATTTGCTACTGAGAAAGAAATAAAGAACCATATTGATCCACATAATGTAATCTGAGGAATCTTGCCATGTTCTATACTAGTTGGCAATTTCTTGTATATTTTAGTACTCAAACTTGTTTTCACTCCCTTCTTTTTTCCTCTCTCCATTGTATTTTTTGTCAGTCAACAGAGATAATTCTGCTGCCTTAGCAGTGGCAGAATATACGTAGCTAAATAGCATGAAAAGATATAAAACTTTCCAACCTTTGTTGAAGGGATTTATGCAGAAAGTCAGCATGGTAAAGTTACTCTTGTCAGAAACAGGGACTGGGGTAGACTATATTGCCGTAATACCTCAAGATTTGACAAAGAAGATGGTTTCAGTGTGAAGAAACAATTAGAAAATAATATCTTGGTCACATCTGCCAGAGCTTCATACCTCTGAAGTTCAGTTGTATATACACTGTTCTTGGTTTGCATTATCTACACTGAGATTTATTTCTTTCCATGAAAGCACAGCCTCGTAAAAGTTTTTCAGACTGTAGGTGTAGAATATATTTATTTTAGGATGCTTTAACAGGAGGAAAAGAAGCCTGAAGTATTTGCAAAGATATGTTCGACTAGCTGCCCTTTGCATTCCTTCCTTCTGGAATGAAGATTTTGCAAAAGAAATTGCCAGAATAACGACTTAACAGCCTGTCAGCTAATGAGAAAAGGAGGATATGGATTTGGAGATATGGAAGAGAAAAAGCACCATTTGGCAAGATCCCATGTGTAAGAGGAGAAAATTAGAAGGTACCAATGTATATAGCTAAACAAAAAAAGTGCCATTCACAAATTTAATTTTGAAGTTAGTGAAATATCTCATGAAAATGCAGACATCTATGACACGTAAAGATAATTAGGTAATTGACAGTATTTTTGCTCTCCAAACTTAGGAGCAAAAAATGAATTAAATAGTTTATTCTTTCTCTATATTTTGAATGTGTTCCTCATGTTGCCTTGGTTTACAACACATAAAAATCTGCACACTTGTACCAACATAAGCTATCGTAGGAGGGAAGGAATTCAGGAGAAGGAATGCTACATCTTGCTAATTGGGGACCCCTGGAAGGAGCAGTCCAGATAGAGGAGTGAAATGCTGGTCAATAGTAGTAAAACATGTTAAACAACAGGTTGGGATAGTGTCCAAACCAGGATTTGCAAAGGAATATTTAGTTTGGGAGAGGTTGTGATAGATTATGGGAAAGCGAGGGGTCACCCTGCTAGACAAGAGAATAGGGACTTGGCCCACTTAGTGCTGTGATAGTCATTTATCCTGCTCTTTGGTCTGCTGTAGGAATTTAAGTTCCTGCTGAAGTCAATCTGAGTGAAGCAGAATCTGAGAGAGGGTTTGAGGAGACTCCATCCAAACCAAGATACAGAAAAGGCTTTTATACAAATCAGTAATTTGTTCTTCATCGCAGTTTTCTGTCTTATTTTCTCCCTTCAAAAAGAGAACTTACTAATTTTTCTCTGATAACCAGCATTGTGTATAGAGCTGGATCTATAATTCATGAGAATGAAAACAGTGGCATCAGAAAGAAAACTCGTCATAAATTAAGCTTTCAGGCTTTTAAATGAGCAGCGATGGCAGCGTGGGGATGCAGAACATTTATTACAACTCTAAATATAGGGATAGAGCTGAAAGGTTTTCATCAATACATGATAAGAACAAAATACTGAAGGCACTTTGAGCTTTAGTTTTTGTTCTCTGTAAATTGCATTAACAGTTTATTTCCTTTGATTTTGGGTAAGTTTTTTGTTTGTTTGTTTGTTTGTTTTTCTTTTTTTTTTTGTCTAAGATTTTTTTGGGCTGTCTTTGCCCTTTATATTCAAGAATGTTAATCCCACTCATCGAGGATGGCTGCCCTCTGAAAGTTTTTCCCTAGCACCATCCATAAGAGGACGGTTTTCAACAGAATGTAGAAATAAGAGGCTGAGGCTCTTCCACAGGTACTCCTGGAGCAAATGAATTGCTTATGAGGAAGTTTCTCAAAAATGTGCTATGGTTCTATGAGGTGGGAGAGGCAGCAACTCTTCCATCAGTGCCAGTGGGCCAAGGAGAGCCTGCTGTTTCCTGGATGAACTTCACAAGTCACCTGTTACATTCAGAATTTATTCTTTCTATGTTTAAAGGTGTCCCACTTCATCCAAACTCAGGTCCCCAGTTTGATTTAGGCAAATACTGTCACCATTACCCACCACAAACATGGGGTACAACTTATAACTTACTACAGACCTCTCAAATCTGTTCCAATCTAATTGTGTAGGGGATAATTCCACTTTTTTAAACTGTTCTTGCAGAAGATCCGGCTTTTATGACGATAAAAGGAATCAGGAAGAGATATTGCACGATGAAATATGTAAGAAAAATAAAGCTGCAGCTTCAGCTTGTGTAAATCACTTGGAGCCGTGCCTGAGGTTTTCTATTTGAAGCTAAGCATGATAGTTTTCTGTGGGAGTTGAAAAATACAAAAGTTCTCCTGGGATATTGTAAACATAATTCATGTTCACTCAGGCAACCACTGACATCACTTCCGCCGCAGAGTCCAAGGCACTGAATGTGCTGGGGCTTTGTTAAAAATAGTAGTTTCATAAATCTGCCCATTCCTTTAATTAGGCAGCCTTGATGACAGGATTAAGATTGATTGCTTTCATTTCAGAATGGTTAATGAAGTGCTTTCTCATATTTTGATGTTGCGTACAGTGGGTTGCTCTCAAAATGTGTCTGTCCTGTCTGCATAGATGTACCCATGGCATGGTTATTAATTACTTCAGGTATGGCTGGAGTGGAAAAACTTCCTTACTGAAAGGTTAAAAGAGAAGATTATGCAGATATTTGATTTTCTCCTATTGTGTTTGTAGACTATCAACAATTTGCAGATGGATGAGGCTACGCTACTCTGCTCATTTTTTTTTTTAATTAGCTATTTAAAAGAGCAAACATTTGATCAAGATCAAAGAACGTTTTTACATTGAGTTCTTCTCCTCTCTCTTACCTCTAATGAAATATAATTAATTGAAAAAAAAATAAAATAAAAATCACCCAAGTCCGAGAAGAACGAAGTCATCCACAAGTACTGTCCTTCTATTCTGGAACTGAAACTCTCCATGGATGAAAGATGAATTCGGTGCATCTGAGGGTCTAACTCCCTGCAAGCAAGTTTCCATTGACCCACACTGCCAGCTATGCTCAAACCACTCATAGGGACTTAAAGAAACTTAATCACCCACTCCAGCACAACTATTGTCCTGGGAATTGCAAGTGCCAGGAAATTTATCTGATATATAGGAGATACAAGTTACCTAATAGCTGAGCTGTCATCACTGTCCTATATGAGATTGGTGGTTACTGATGTGGCCAAACGGATTACTAAACATGTGCTTAAATCCTATTCATTATAGTCGGCTGAAAGCTTTCCCGAATCCTGAGGAGTATTTATCATTTGTGTGCTGATGGTGTTCAAAACCTGCTGTGAAAATGCAGCACCCAGAGAAGTCTGGGACGAACATGCACAAGAGAAGAAACTCTGCCGTGCTCTGTCAAAAGGAAAAACAGAGGTGTTGTGTGAAACAATAACATGCAAATCCAGGCCAGGGAAAAAGAGGGAAAATCGTTTTTCCTGCTCCTGAGCCTACAGTGGCCAACTGCTGAACATCTGGTCTCCCAGTGTGTTTTCTCACATCGTGCCAGTACCTAACTGGAATAAACAACTTTATCAAGATCCTTGTTTCTTACCATCAGTGGCCGATAAGAAAAGTTACTCCTATCAGCGTGAGATTCAAGAGGAGGGAAGAAAGATTTACGCCTGTTCGAAAGCAGCCTCCACCCTGCCTGATTGTTCGGCGCTGCGGAGGAACGTGAAGTTTGAGCGTGGAGTTTTATTTTCCAGGAGGCTGTAGATCTCAGCAGTGCTCTCACCACCCACCAGGCAGTCAGCACACAGCTCCTATTTGTTTTATGTGGAAATGACAGTGTGCTTCCCCTCTGCAATTTACTGTAATAGTGATATTTTGCACTTCCACGGCTCCTTTCCTTCCATAAGTATTATGCTCCAGAAGTGACAGCAATTGATTTTATGATGGGTCAACCAGGACAGAACCCCACGTGATTGCCCTGATAGTAGCTCTGTAGTTTAAGCAGCCTGGACCTGTAGGGTTAGAGTACGGCTCTATTCTTGTTTCCATTATTGCCTTCTAACCTTCAGCCATAGATATCTGCAAGCTCTTCACACCTTCAGCTGTTTAAACAGATCTAATGCCTTAGATGGGGAAATACATTTGGAAAATTACTTGTTTTCAGCACTTATAAGACCACTTGAGCTGTCAAAATTCTCCTTTCACGTAGTCAGCCTGATAAAGATTCTTTCCCGTAGGTGTGTAGGTTCTTTATAAGAGTTAGGGAGCTGGGTTCCATTTTTGCTTACAGTAGGCTCATCTTTCTGCTGGGAGCATTCCCCCAAACTGCTCAAAAGACAAAAGCATACTTAACACCATCGCGTTATTGCTATTACCATCTTTCATCCAAAGCAAGCTAGAATATAATAAATGAACTGTAGTTTTCATATTTGAGAGTGCTACGTTATGCTTTTTACACCATTGAACTGGATGAATTTTTACTTTTACGTATTGTTACCTATCTCAGTGATGAAGATTCTCTTGGCCAGGCAATATCCATCTTCCTCCCAAATGGCAGAACAACTGGGGGCTCACACACACACAGAGTGTGCACAGTACAACTGATTTTTTCCTTATGAGCAGGCTCAGTGCAAATTCAGCTTGAGTCAAACAGATGAGATTCCTTGGGGAAAGTCAACCTCTTTTATATAGAACCAGTTTGATTTGGGGTCCCAGCCTGAACAAAAGCAGAGTTGAGTAGTTTAAAAGTTCAAATGCAGTGCATTAGGAATCTCTCAGTACAATTCAGTATGACTGATGAACTCTACCATGGAGAAGGATAAGTACTGGAGTTTAAAAGGCTTTCCCATTGCAAGCTTCCTCCTTTTATCACTTCCAAGACACAACAGGTGAAATACTCCGCCATATGCTTGGCTAAAGAACAATCTCATTAACCTTTCATACTTGTGAATGCCATGCCTTTATAAAAAGTAACGACATCCATTTGTAGAGCTGACTGCAGTGAGATAACAATATTACAAAATAATCATACAACTGTTTCAAGTGCTCTATTTGGCCAAATGTAGCAAGGGCACTCTGAACAAGAAGTACCTGCCACCACCACTGCCTTATCTTCTGAACATGTCTGAACAGGAGATTAATTTCTATAATACCTGCACTTAACATGATAACAGAAAGAAAATAGCTACTCTAAGGGGATGTGATATCTAAGTGTTTTGACATGTCTCTCTGTCTCTTTAGGCTCTTCTGCTATATCCATTCCTATGATACCTGAGCACCTTTTGACCTTCTAAGAAATGAGATTTTTTTTTTTTTGGAAATGTTAATTAAAACACCCTTCTAGTGCATGTCAAGCTATCATCAGCTAAGCCAGGGCCAGTAGATACTAGTTGGCAGCATTCCTTAGAAGTGTTTTCCCAAAGAGTCGGTTTCATTTGGTGCTTTGAGGTAGAAAAATCACCTCAAATTCTCTGCAGGAATGCAGCCAGGGAAAGGTAGAAGTCTCTGTGTTGCCAGTCGTGCTACCTTCTCCTCTTTGATACTTCAGTACTAGTTTGCACTGGAATTATATCACAGCCTCGTGACCTCAAATGATGAGAGAAGCTCTTCCATACTAAGTACAGACACAAATCATGCCAGGACTCAAACAATGGCTTCTTTGGAAGGATACTCTTCAAAAGGATTATGTATGACTTCCCAGGCTCAGTCCAAGGGACTGAGTGTTGGAGTTCTGCTTCCCCTCTTTGTTTCCAAGCTCCTTTCTTGCAGCTGCCACCCCAGTTCTCCATGACCCTGAGCCCCTCTTTTCTGCTGACTTCTACCCCTTGCCATGAGGCAACTTGAGACGTCCAACCCTTGGGCAGCCCACAATGCATGGGGGCTCTGAGATAACCTGACTCAAAGGTGAGACCAGAGAACATTTTTTCTTGGATTTCTTCAGGCAAAGTGCTAAAGTTCATCCTCCTTTGCCCCCAGATGCTGCCTCTTACAATAATTTTACATTCAAAGGCTGACAATGAATATTTTCCTTCTCTCTCACCTGCTGCCCCTTCCCCCTCTGACTCATTTTGTCTGCATTAAGTCATGTTTCTCACAGCTCCAATCCCAGCATGTCTGCTGGCAGAGTTTCAGCTATTTGGGAGTTGCCTGGAGGCAGCAGACACATCTCTCCTACCCCAGCTACAGGTAAGTGCTGCTCAGCCTCTCCAGGGCAGGTATCACCAACTGCAATAAGAACACTCTGTGCTCATGTACACAGGAACACCAAGGGGTGTGTGTACACCTGTTGAATCGGATGCTCATAAAGCGCAATGTGCTGGACAAACCGTTCATTGGAACTGGGAAAGCAGAGTAGAGGTTCAAAGCATTAATTTTTTTCTTCAGATTTAATTAATGATTGATCGAATCCTTTCCATTAATTGCAGTGACCACACCTACAGGTCACAACTGGGTATTTGCAATAATAATTTCTGTTTTTCTATCACTTTCTGTCCTTGAAGTAATCTCCTTATTTTCTCCTGTTGTGATACTTTGATTAGAAATGATAGCTGGATCATAAAATGTCTGATTCTTATGCACAGTAAGACAATCTAAGTAAAAATCTGCAAGAGTGGTGGCCTCATTGTGTGCTCCTTTGCAGATGTGTTGAG
Source organism: Odontophorus gujanensis (assembly GCA_013399175.1). Classification (NCBI taxonomy): domain Eukaryota; kingdom Metazoa; phylum Chordata; class Aves; order Galliformes; family Odontophoridae; genus Odontophorus; species Odontophorus gujanensis. The sequence continues at coordinate 82,487 of VXAB01010300.1, read as the reverse complement.
AATGAATACGTACAGACTTTGACCTGGATGCAAGAGGCAGTAAAAACCTCCACTTGTAAGCATGAAATTAATTCCAGTTAAAATTCATATGATGTAGCTCTGTATATTAAGACCTTTCTTCATCTTAGTGACTAGTTACTATTGGGAGGGAGATCTGAGAGCTGACCTTTGTTTCCTCCATACCTTTTACTCCATTAATTTAACTGTGCTACTTTCAGAACTAAGTAAACTTTCTCTATCAGACAAATGATTTTACCATCTATCTCTGACTAAATCCTTTAGGTTATGTGGGAAGAAGAGATGGAAGAAAAGACTTACTTGATCCAAGAAGAAAAAGACTAATTTAGGATGCAGAAATAGTCTACTCTGTTTGCAGAAGGAAGTAGCAGTCTTTTCTGTTATTATGAAATTCCCTTCAGATTTTTCTCTCATACAAAATTATCCCCAGTGTTTTGCCTGAGCAAAATTTTTCTAAGCTGTCCTAAATGGGACATCACTGCCATCACCAGCTGTACACTGGTCCTAAATGCATTGGCTTATACAGAGATATGCATTCAGAGAAAGCTTGTAACCAAAATGAATTAAATGAAGTTTATTAGGCAGTAATTTCCAGAAGGAGATATCACTGGGAATAATCCAGCACTGCCAGCGGTGGGGAATTAAGAAAGTGACCTGTGGGGTACTTCACAGCTCTGAGCAGTCTTTTTGATTTCTATCCATCCTATTCCAGGGCTTCACCATGATGCTTCCTACGAATCACACATTGAATGCTTACTGGGCTGCAGTTTAGAGAAAAAAAAGTTATATGGAAAGAAAGAACTGATTTCCTACCACCCACTTAATCTATTTATAACTGATGGAAACATGAGGCATCAATATTAATTAACATCTATTGAAGAACATGTTATGCAGCTCCTCAATCTGCTGACCTGGAGCTTGTTTGTTCACATGGCACTTAACACAGGTACTGATCAGACTTTTTGTATTTTCAAGTTCATTTCTGTGAGGAAAAAGGAAGCCTCATAGTCTGGAGTTATTTACTATTGCTTTTACACTAAAGGGTGCATGAACATGCATGGCATTTTGTGATGTTTGCAACTTATCTTTCTAGAACTGGCAAGTTGTAGAATGCCTGAGTTTTAGAAAACCCAAACAAACAAAACCGATGAATATGAAAATATTAAAAAAATAAAAAGATAAGCTGGGAAAAGCTTTCTAAACCTTCTCCAATTCCAACCTCATTTACCCTAAAACTTTGTCCCATAGAAGCAGTTTTTCACTGGGTACAAGTGAAAGGTTTACACCTTTCAGGTTGCACTGTGTCCAACAAGAAGTGTACCCATGAATTTTAGCAGGGAATACTTCTCCTGCTTTCACTTTTCCTCTTCTCCTCAGTCTCCAAGCTGCCTTGGGTGATAGACAAGTGAAGGGCAGGACAAGCTAATGGCAAAGCATCCCTAAGTTTTGTGCCATACAGGTGCTCGCTGGGTGTTCTCTTACCAGTGGTGCCCAAGAGACAAACCAACAAACACAAGCAGAGGGAAAAGGTCTGCAGTGGGCAGCTGGGGCTCAGGGATTCACACAGCTATTGCAAGACCTGGAGGCACTGGGCCACCGCACACCCTCGGGGTCAATGCAGAAAGAGGATCCCTCTCTCTCTAAGCAAGAGGGAGATGATAAAAATGATTTAGGTGGGAGGGACGAAGGTGAGAATAGAGCGTGAAAGGTTATTTGTAACACAGCCTGGGAGGTAAAGCCTGCTGGAAGCTCAGAGAGATCCAAACCCCAAATAAAAATAGAAGATGGGAGATCCTCAGCTCACGTTTCGGAGGGGAGCTCAATCACAGCGACGGAGGAGCAGGGGATGGTGCAGAGCAGGGCATGGAGCCGGAACGTTGGTCTCCTATTTCTGCCCTGCTTGGCTCATGTTTCATGGCTGCCCTCGTGCTGCCAGTGGGAACACTCAGCCTGGTGCTTTGGAAAGTCCCAGCTGTATTTCCATTATATCCTTTCTATGACCCCAGTATCCCACCAGTCTCAGTGCATGAGCACGTCCCATGGACAGCAGCTGGCAGACTGGGTGCTCACTTTGGGTTTGCAGAAAGGAGGACAGGTGGATGGGGGCTTGAAGCTATATCTTAAATTTGCATGGAATTCAAAATAAATTAACTAGTGTGATACATAAACACAATTCTTGTGCCTTTGAAGGTGAGTAATTCAGGTTGGATATAAAGAAAATATTGTCAGAAAAAGTGTACAGGCACTGGCACAGGCTGCCCAGAGACATGGGGGAGTCACCATTTGTGGAGGTGTTCCAGAACTGTAGAGATGTGGCAATGAGGGACGTGATCAGTGGGCACTGTGGGATGGGTTGGGCTTAGAAATATTACTGTTCTTCAACCTTAATGATGACGTGATGCAATGAGAAGGGAAGGTTACATGGTCAGGCACTGCCTAGTGGGAGACCACTTGCCAAATTTTTAAGACACATCTTAAATTAACATCTCTGTCCTTAAAACTGAGAACATTGATATAGAATATATGAATTATTTCTACATGCTGCAATTTTCTTACATGGAAATGATAGCTGTGTATTGACCTGATGCACTGCTGTCCACCCTTTCTAACTCAAAGTGATGTGACTTCTGACAGAAATGAATCTGCAAGATGACAGTAACTGGAAATCAGTTGAAATTGGGCAAAAAATAAAAGAGGGCAGAGGCCTGTGCCAACAGGAGATGTGCAGTCCTCATGAGAGCCATACAGTGGCTGTGTGACACACATGCTTTCCACGCATCTTGCAAGTACTGTGTCATGTCAAGGCAACATAAATTGAGTGTATGGCTGAAGTTTCCAACTACCAGATGTCACATGTCACATTACATCACTTCTTCATGAGTAATGTTCTCTCATGTTATGCAGTGTCATAAGCATTAGTCTGTTATTTCAGTAGCTGCCAAGTGAAAAACTCCGAATTTTTAGAGATTTGTCATTTTCTTTTGTTTATAAAGCTTTGTGTGTGTGTGTGCAGTCACATTGGGTTCCCTTTTTATTTACTTACAACACCGACTTTTCCTGAAGTGCGGATGTAAGTGCTTCCATAACCATGGGCACAAAAAGCCCTCAGATTTGTATTGGGTACTGAGCAAGGCAAGTGGTAAATAATAGCCTTGCTAAGTGGTTGATGGAGAGAGCAGAGCCAATAATTTTTACTCACAGAATCACACTCTGCTCCTAGATGAGTTTGCTGTAAAGCAGGTTTTCACACATGCTTCCAGCCATTCATATTCCTGTGCTGATCAGAAATCAGTTTCTGCAAGTGTTACCAGTTCAGGTGGTTGACAGTGGTGGGGTGAGTCACCAGATGAGGTGGGAAAAGACACACTGGATGAAAGTGGAAGTTCAGACCCTGTTAAGAAAGACAGACCTGCAGAAATTTACATTGGAAACAAGGNGGGGATGGTGCAGAGCAGGGCATGGAGCCGGAACGTTGGTCTCCTATTTCTGCCCTGCTTGGCTCATGTTTCATGGCTGCCCTCGTGCTGCCAGTGGGAACACTCAGCCTGGTGCTTTGGAAAGTCCCAGCTGTATTTCCATTATATCCTTTCTATGACCCCAGTATCCCACCAGTCTCAGTGCATGAGCACGTCCCATGGACAGCAGCTGGCAGACTGGGTGCTCACTTTGGGTTTGCAGAAAGGAGGACAGGTGGATGGGGGCTTGAAGCTATATCTTAAATTTGCATGGAATTCAAAATAAATTAACTAGTGTGATACATACACAATTCTTGTGCCTTTGAAGGTGAGTAATTCAGGTTGGATATAAAGAAAATATTGTCAGAAAAAGTGTACAGGCACTGGCACAGGCTGCCCAGAGACATGGGGGAGTCACCATTTGTGGAGGTGTTCCAGAACTGTAGAGATGTGGCAATGAGGGACGTGATCAGTGGGCACTGTGGGATGGGTTGGGCTTAGAAATATTACTGTTCTTCAACCTTAATGATGACGTGATGCAATGAGAAGGGAAGGTTACATGGTCAGGCACTGCCTAGTGGGAGACCACTTGCCAAATTTTTAAGACACATCTTAAATTAACATCTCTGTCCTTAAAACTGAGAACATTGATATAGAATATATGAATTATTTCTACATGCTGCAATTTTCTTACATGGAAATGATAGCTGTGTATTGACCTGATGCACTGCTGTCCACCCTTTCTAACTCAAAGTGATGTGACTTCTGACAGAAATGAATCTGCAAGATGACAGTAACTGGAAATCAGTTGAAATTGGGCAAAAAATAAAAGAGGGCAGAGGCCTGTGCCAACAGGAGATGTGCAGTCCTCATGAGAGCCATACAGTGGCTGTGTGACACACATGCTTTCCACGCATCTTGCAAGTACTGTGTCATGTCAAGGCAACATAAATTGAGTGTATGGCTGAAGTTTCCAACTACCAGATGTCACATGTCACATTACATCACTTCTTCATGAGTAATGTTCTCTCATGTTATGCAGTGTCATAAGCATTAGTCTGTTATTTCAGTAGCTGCCAAGTGAAAAACTCCGAATTTTTAGAGATTTGTCATTTTCTTTTGTTTATAAAGCTTTGTGTGTGTGTGTGCAGTCACATTGGGTTCCCTTTTTATTTACTTACAACACCGACTTTTCCTGAAGTGCGGATGTAAGTGCTTCCATAACCATGGGCACAAAAAGCCCTCAGATTTGTATTGGGTACTGAGCAAGGCAAGTGGTAAATAATAGCCTTGCTAAGTGGTTGATGGAGAGAGCAGAGCCAATAATTTTTACTCACAGAATCACACTCTGCTCCTAGATGAGTTTGCTGTAAAGCAGGTTTTCACACATGCTTCCAGCCATTCATATTCCTGTGCTGATCAGAAATCAGTTTCTGCAAGTGTTACCAGTTCAGGTGGTTGACAGTGGTGGGGTGAGTCACCAGATGAGGTGGGAAAAGACACACTGGATGAAAGTGGAAGTTCAGACCCTGTTAAGAAAGACAGACCTGCAGAAATTTACATTGGAAACAAGGAAGAAGTTCTTTACAGTAAGGGAGCTGAGGTGCTGGCATGAGTTGTCCAGAGAGATAGGGGTGCTCCATCCCTGGAGGCACTCAGCTCAGACTGCATGGGGCTCTGAGCACTGATGGAGTTGTGGGTGTCCCTGTGGGTGTCCCTGCTCATTGCAGGGGGCTGGACTGGATGGCCTTTTGGGGCACATCCTAACTCAAACCATTTTATGGGCCTATGCAATGAAGCAGCCAGTTGCTGTGGGTTCATCTACCCCAGAGGCAGGCAGGCAGCTAGTTGGAAATGCCTCCTGTAGAGATTTCCCTGCAGCACTTTGACAAGCAGTTCCACACAACACAGTCTCAATCACTACCAGTTCCAGTGCATCAAAACTGCAGTTTTTTCACCCTTGCAGAAAAATTTTTGAGGTTCCCAGTGATCAGAATATGCATGGAACTTCTCCCTTCCCTGGGAGCAGGCTCAGGGAACAGCTGAACCCCCACACCTGTAGACTTCTCCCAATTGTAGAGCACTGCAGTGTTTGCTGCTGCCAGATATTTTCAAGATGTGGGTTCTGAGGAATGAATAATTCAAATTACTTCATCTATCAGCTGAACGCCCTGTTTTAAATAACACGGTGTGTGCGTAGCAGGGAGGGGGGGCAGGAACTTTGGTTTCCTTTTGCTTTTAAGGTCAAAGATTGAATCATGTGCTAACCACTGCTACGAGCTGTGCCTTTAAACGTACCCAGAATTATGACCTTTCAATTATAGTCTAAATACTGGGTTTGGTTATAGCATCATCTCAGTGGCCTGTGCATGATTTATAAAGTCACGTGTCAGTGAGTAGTAAAAGGGATTTACAGCAGATTGTAGGTCAAAAGGGTTAGGACACACTGGAAATATTGAAAACAAAAGTAAATTTAGCATAAATGAATGTACTAGATACTGAGTGGATGCCAAAGCATGTATGGGATTTAAGCCATTGTTTTCTATGGTCCTGAGCCAAAGCACAATGCATAATGGTCCCAGGTTGGTGGGTTTATGCTTACTATTCATTAAAATAATAGTAATCAAAGCTATTAAAAAGGGGAAAGGATCTGAATGTCAGTGCTCTGATAAACATTAAAATAACCCAAACTTCAGTCTCACAGGGGAAAATAAACCTTTCATGAGGTAAGTTTATACACTTCCATGGAGCTATTTATGTTGTCTTCTACCAGAAAAAATCCAAATTGCTCACATACGTGTACTTCACATTTTCATTTCATCCTGCAGAATCAGCAATTTATTTACTACTTTGCAAAGTATAACTCCCTATAACAGGCCCCAGCCATGTAGAATTTGGGTAATAAGGTGAGAGCTTCATTAGGTGATTCTGATAAGAAACCAAAGAATGCAATTTATTCTTTATGCCACCGGATTCCCTTTCCCCTTTTAATGAAACAGTTAAAAATACAGCCAAAAAGATAAAACCAAGACTTCACTAAAGGGGCATCTAGTGCATTTTCTGAATTCCTCACTGTCAGCAATAAAGGAAAAGCCCTCGAGGCACAGAAACTTCAGGCCCAGAATACCTGCAGGTATAGGAGATGATGAAGAGCCATGATGCCTCACACCAACTTTCTCTCTAAACACTTTTCTGTGCCAGTTCTGCCGTGCAGAACTTGAGCTTTCGGATTTTTGTGGCACGAGGTCCCTGTTCCTTTCATTTTTCAGTGCATTCTGATGGGGATTACACTCAAGGTCTTCGGCAGCTTCCCACTCCTCCTGCCCCCATCTCCTATTTCAGGACAGCCTGAAGCTGCTGGGAGAGTTTTCTCACGTGTGCTATTTCAGTCTGATACGTCTCTCCTTCTCATGCTTTCCTTGTTTTTAACATCCACCTTCCTGTCCTTCGTAGCACTGCCCTTCCTCTCCCTCTTTCCTGGTTTTGTTTGATGACACTCATCTCTCATGTCTTCCAGAGCACTCCATTTACTGGTTATTTACACCCTGCAGGAAGCACAGGCAAACTGTGAAAATAAAGCTATGCACGGGGCTGTGACAGGCACTTTGGTTCACTGCAGTAACGTGGCATCCTGCTATCTCAGCCCTAAGGAGCACTTTGGGAGCATGACTGGATGGGGCAGGGGTATGGCTTCCCCCCAGAGAGAAGAACACTGAAATCCTTTATGACAACAGTTCCAGGGATAGCTCTTATTTTGCCAGTCAGAATAAGCTAGACTCATAAAAGCACTTCAATGCCAGCACATGTGAAAGAGAAGGTTATCCCTTTGGCTACACTGACATCACTTAAGGCAATGGAAATATATGAAATTTTAGGGTTTATTTTATTTTATTTTTCCTGAAATCCTATCCTGTTCACTCAGCTCCAAAAAAATACTCAAGGAGTTTGCTTCCGTTTCAGAATGAGTGATTTTAACTGTAAAGAAAGTGCTACCGGAAGGATGCAAGCCAAGTTTGGGAACATCAGCCCCCAGCTTTGCACAGCAAAGTAATAACCCCCCCACTGTCAGCTGGGGGTGGGAGGAGGTGGGAGGTGGTGCTGCTTCCCCAGAAAAGCAGCATCCAGGCAGAGACAATGCAGATTGTGCTTTTTTTTTTTCTTGCTACTTTATAATCGGACTGAGTTGCTTTACAACCTTACATAAGCCAAACTGGCAAAACTTCTGCCCAGTTAGTGACACAGAGGAAATGTGGCCCTCTGGGTGCAGTACTTGCAGATGTGGGTGCATCAGCACGTGCTGCACAGCACTGAGCAAGGAATTGGTGCAGGCAAAGATTGCTGCAGATTCTGCTATATGCAAGGCTGGAAGAAAGGGATACTTGGGATGTGTCAGCACTTGGGAGAGCACTTTATAAGTCAGCTTGGTGAAATATAGTTCAGTGGTGAAAAGAATCAAGCAGATGTTGGATACAATAAACCAGGACCGTGTCACCCAGTAAGAATATCCCCAGTTTCAGGTATCTGTGTCAGGTGGCCAGCTGAAAGGACTTTGAGTTTCTTCCCAGGAAGCTGCAGAGCCCCATGTTTGCAATATGCTTTTGTATACATAATGGAGACCAGCAACGCTCTTGGCCCACTTCTCTCATTTCCCCCCTCGCCAGCACTGCTGCAGGAAGAGCTGGGCAGCTCTCCTCTGTGTCTGCAGCTGGTGCACCAGTAAACATGAGCAGTCAGCACATCACCAGAGCGGGCTGCAAGAAGTAAATACAGGAAGCTGGCTAAAAACTGGAACAACAACAATGCCCCTGCCCCCAAAGCGAGAAAATGATGATGAATTTCGTCTTTCCTCTGTTCCTCACCAGCTGAACAAAGCTGAGCTTGAAATAATACATGTAGAGTAGAAAGCATGGCTTAGTGCTAGCAGGCTCCCTAAATAATTTTTAAATAAGGGATATATAAAATCAAGGAACAATGGAGCAGAGCTACGTGTAAGCTCCTGCAACGGTTGTGTTGGAGGAGCAGGAGCTGGTGCTGGGGATTGCTGCTGGCTTCCCTTTGTCTATTCAAGGTAAGCTACAACAATAACTTCCTGCTTGCTCTCCTGTGAAAACACCCTCTGTTTGTGGGTATGAAAATAGCTCAGTGTCCCCCAGTGCTGCAACCTCAGGAACACTCCATCTCTGGGTATAAAGCTGTTGTAGAAATGAGGCAAATGTTTTGGGGACAGCTGTGGGTCAATTCTGAAAACAGGCTGTGCAATCCAGCAGCTCAAAGCATGGGGGGCTCAGAGGTCACAGGGCAAATTTGACAAATAAAGAGGAAGTGCATGAAAATGTTAACCCAGGAGAAATGATTTGGAGAAGCAGCATTATTTGTGGGTATGTCTGAACAGAGTTTGTGCAGTGATGCCCACCTGAATGCCATTTAATTGCTGGAAATTCACCTTCTGCATCTCAGGCCCTTATCTCAAGAGGACTGTGGGTCTGCAGGATGAAAAGATGTATCACTTCAGTACAGTGGAAACCAACAGTGGCAACCTGCAGCTGAGATCTGATGAGCTCTGCAGTAGGTGAGAGAAGCTGCTGGGATGAGACAGATTTCATCAAGGATGTTTGAAAGCTGGTGCAAAACCTTGTCAGGAAAAAATAACTGTTCCACAACAAAATGTATTTTCATTTCACTGCTACTCCAGGAAACTTTCCACTTCAGAAATAATTTCAAGTTTTGTTTCAGTATTACTAAATCTCTCCACAAAAACAAACAAACAAAAACCTTAACCACAATGCCAGCAAACCCTCATCCTAAAGATTTTTAATTTCAGGTCATTTGGGCTGCAGGAATTCCCTTGGCCAATCCTACCAGGCAAATACAGCAGAGATGTTTGTACTGTGCTGGTACCCACCCTCTGGTGCCTGCTGGGATGGTTCAGGTACACACCTAAGGTTCTGGCTGCGTGCTTCAGCATTTAGACAGTCATAAATATAGCCTGAGCGATGCTCTAAACCAGCGTGCTTCCTGACCTGGGATATTGTCAGCTAATCCAGCTGAGAAAGATTTGAGGTTTCCTTGCTCTCATCTGACCCCATTTCCAAAAGACTTGGCTTTATATAAATAAATAATGTGTGTTTGGATCTCCCTTTACTACATTCCGTGATGCAGGAAGGCAACAGTTTCTGACAGTTGCAGGATGGAGGTTTTTGCTGGCATCCATCTCCAGTCACAACTGTCATGTGCTGTGATAGCAAGCAGCAATGCTGTGCTGGTACAAACACCATCCAGGTGTGACAGAGGAGCAAGGTACACACTCAGTGTGCATCGTGCTGACTGTGCCAGTGGGGCTGTGCAGCCCCTTAGAAGAAGGCAATGAGCATCAACCAGCAGCTGCACTGTGGACCATTATCTGCAAAACACTCTGTCTGTGTGTTCTGCTGGAGGTAGCAGTCAGCTGAGAGATGTGAAAGATGAGCTCTGTCACCGTTATCTCTTGCACTTGCTTCCTGACTGTCTGTAATTTTATTTGTTTCCTAGTACCACATTCGCATAGGTCTTGGGTTCTTAAAATGGTAAATGAAAATCTTTTGTCCTCCTCCAGGCCCTATTTTAGGATTCTCTATTTTTCCACTTTCCTGGGTCATTCTTAATAGCATCACCAGACACAGAAGGAGCTGCTAAGCCTGTGCACAGACAGAGCCCTGGTGAAAGGGGTGCTGCAAGGTGAACTGAGCAATGACAGCTCCAGCAAAGGACACAGGTAAGCTATGACATTGCCATGAGCCAGATCTTTATGTCGTATCAGAGAGATACAAACTTCTTCCTGCCAGATTTATTGTGATGTCTTGGTGCACTGGTCATGTTGCATTCAGAATACATTGGAGCCTAGAAATAGGATTAGCCTTTTCTCCTTGATCTGATTATCTTTTTATTTTCCCCTCCAATTAAAAAATAAAATAAAATCAAGACATGGATTGCAGAGTAAACTTTACTCTGTGCACAATGCATTAACAGTTACTTCCGTGTCTAAGCACCTTCCACCTAATCCTCAATCTTGTCAGTGTGTATTTACCCTTAATAACTTGGATCTGGGTCATCACTTTGTCTTCCATTTGTTTCAGTGTGTCCTAAGCTGCAGCTCTATTTCTGTCAAAGCTAAAGGCTTGGTATTCCCCCTAAGACCTGGGCAGTTTCCAGCTTCTGTCTCACAAAATAAAGCACGCTATAAACAAAGACTTTCCAGCCAGGCACTGTGTTGTGGGTACAAAGGCTTGCCGGTATCTGAAATTTCCCACTGTTAAAACTATGTCAAAGGTATTTTCACAGCTTCTGCCTAGTGTCATTTCTCCAAAACATCTCAAGTCATTTTCCTTTCGGGGAAAGAAGGGAGGAAAAATAACCAACAACCCACACAGCCATCCCCAACCCTATAATGCTTGTGTTAACAGGTGAGGTCTAAAAATTTCATTAGGGAAAAAACGGGGTAACAGTAACAGCTGCACACGTGTTTGGAGGAAATCAGAGGGGCACTTTCCATCTGGCATGTGCTCCACTGGCAAAAGAGCTTTTATAAGACTTGGAACTGAAAGATCACTTATATTTGGGGGAGCAGGCTATTCTTGTCCTGCTCAAGTTAGGCAGCACAGCAACAGCCAACATTCAAAATACCCCAATCAAAGGGGTTCACTGTGCGGAGACAAAACAGAAAAAAACAACTCCAAGCAGGAAGATGGACATGGCCAAGGTGAGGACATCTCCTGTGCCTCAGCCAGGACCTGCTGAGAAGTGTTCTCTGGTGGTGAGATGCTGGACTTGGCACTTTTTTCTCTGACCTTAGTCATTTTCTGCTGATTTGCGACCTGAGGTGAAGGGAGGAACTCCTGCTCTCAGTTTTTTCAACCACAGCAGAAGGAATCTATAAAAATTAACCAATGGTTGAAGTGAGCACCCTCACCTTGAGTGCATCCAATCCTGCATCATTTTGCATGTGAGCACAGAAAATGCCTGCAAAGTGCACCAAAGAACAAAGAGGGCTTTGCTTTTCTTACAAGATCAAGTTTTCCCAGGAAATATTGCTTGCTTGTTTCAAAGTCTGCTTCATCTGAGGGAAACATAGGAATTCCACACCCAGAAGACCCCAGTTACTCATACCTGCACTTCAGCCAGGCTGTCCTAGCCACGGCCACTGCTGTGCTATGTCCTGTGCAAAACAGAACCAAATGCACACATCCTGCTCCAAAGAGTTTATGCTCTCTGTATAAACACAAGATCAACAGTTGCAAAAACACAAGGGAGCATTTCTCACTTTCAGCTGTCAGATCTGATTTGACTCATCAGCCCTCTCATTCACTGCACTTTGTGCAATAGCTCACGTGTGTAAACCTGACCTCATCAGCTGGCTCTCCATCAGCCAACCATTGCCCTGTTTTTGGTGGTGTTTTCAGACTGCAGAACAAATTACATCTTCTCAATAAAGCCCTGATCCAGCAGGACAACCAGAGGTATTTTTAATGTAGGTAAATCCATGGAGTGAAAGACACCTCACTTATCTGGCTATAAGGACCTCTCTGCACTGCACTTCTTGGAGAGCCAGCACTTCACTGAGCTTATGCCTAGATTAAGGTCATAAACACTGCCCTCTGGGGGTCTCTGTAAAGGTGTGTGATCTACTTGTAACATTGTCCAAACCAGATTGCTTTACCTTCCAAGAAATCTCGGTCAAGTAACACAAATTCCAATTGAAAACTGATTATCAATTGAGATTGAAGTATCCAGCAACGCTGTTTTGTTAAACCAGAGCTGAGCAGCTGGGCTTTTCCTGCTCGTTGCTTCTCCAATCCCTCAACAGAATTTATCTCTCAGCGTTATTTCCCTTTCCTGGGTCCCCTAATGCAGACACCTTGCTGAACTTGGCCACCTTCAGTTAATTGCTCAGGGGTCAGCTCTGCCACCTCTGAGCTGTCCGCAGGGCTCCCATCCTGCAGGCATCACAGTGCAAAGCAAGATAACAGCCTGCTGCTCGTAATAGTAGGAGCACAGAAAGGAATTGTAGGGGTCAAAACAGACTCCATAGAAAAGAAATAAAAGCTCTGGCAAGATTGCCTATTTTAAAAACAAGTAACAAAGTTGTTTCTCAATGTCCAAGCTGGAAACAAGCTGATCAGCTTAACAAAAAGCTAACACAGCAGTTCATTCCAGCAGGCTGTGTGCCTCCAGGACTCCACTATTCTTATGCCAAACAGGAAGATAGCAGCTAATCAAACCTGCTAACAGAGCATTTCTCACTCACTTGTGTATCCTTTGCTTCCCCTCAACTCCCCTCCAGAAATGCACGAGTGTCTGTCGCTCAGCTTGTTATGCTGTAAACTGCACGGTATGGGATATATTCCCTTAGTTCAGCTACCCTAACAAGGAAGAAGATAGTCAAGGAAATCAGCCAGACCAGTACTTCAAGTTCACTGGGAAAGAGCCACATGCACTGGGACTGTTTGTATTTAATGCTGCTCATTCGGATGGACAGAGGGTCGTCACCTTGTTTTGGAAGAAGCAATATAAGAGAATAACCCTATAGCCACACTCGGACAAGGTGTCCTCCCAGCTTGCACCAATCTGCAGCTGTGGCATCCTGCTGTTCCTGTCCATGGTCCCAACAGCTCACCTGGAACAGGACAAAGAAGGAGGAAAAGGAGTCAACTCTATGAAAGCGTTTCCCAAGTGCTCCGCTCTTCCTGGCTCCAGAGCCAAGAGCTAGGGTGCAAGGTAACTCATACTGGGAATACATCACTGCATTTTTAAACTGAGCCCCAAACCTGCTAAGGTTGGGATATTTGCTGGTGAAAGTGCCCTTCTGGTGAAAGATCCTTATTTCTAAGCCAAACTATATCAATGGGAAGCAACATCCAAGATGGCAGAGAAGGGGGATGCTCGTGATAGGTGCTTGTTGCTCTAGCTACTGCTTTTGCCATCAGTGACTAAAGCTGAGGGGTGAAAATGCATACAAATGCTGAGGGAAGAGGGAGCATTTTTACTGACCTGCTGAATTTCCCAACAAGCTGCAGAAGCACACTTACAGATGGGGCAAGTGGGAATCAAGCTATTTGAGCCAGTTTTACTTGGTTGCCTTGCTTTGATTAGAAAGTCTCCAGGCAGAAGTAACGAGTGTATGTATGGGGTGTGAACAGACAAGTCCATCAAGATACACCAGGGGTAACTGTGTGTGTTTTAAATACGTGTGCATCTCAGTGGCATTATTCCTGAAAATAATTTCACAATGTTTTTCTTTTCACGCTTTCAAATGTAAATGTTGAAAGTTTGGAGAACACTAATAAAATGTGAATGATGAACATTCCTCCCTCCTTGGTTTAAAGAATGGCCCAAGTCACGAGTAACATAAAACCACAGATTTTTCCCAGGAGTAATAGTAGAAACTTTATTACTTGAATCATTTGTAATCAGACTAGACAAAGCAGAGAAGATTGTACTCCAGGGTGCAATCTTCAATCACTTCCCTCCCACCCAGAGAACTTTTCCCCAGCTGTTGGCACGTCTTTACTCACAGTCTACTTGCCAAGACAGGTCCTTTGCTTTCCTAATCATGCCATTACTAATGAACAAATAAAAACTCCCAAATCACCACAAAGTTCCAAAATATTGCATGTGCATTCTATCTAAACGCCTTGGAAAGCAATAATGGGACTGTAATTCCTGACTTGGATGTATTAATATGGCTGAAAATGAATTCTACAAAGACAAGCTCTCCTAATACCTCCTTGAGAGCTTCCATTTCTTTACAGAAATTATTTCTGCAGTCTTTGTTATGAGAACTGAATTGGGAGTGAAAACTTAGTGAGCAAAAGCTCAAAAAATGCAGAAAACAAACTAGATCAAAACACAGGGAACCAGCCAAGCCCAGCACTGGTCACCCCAGGGCCTCTGGGAAAGCGTGAGTCTGTACACTACTTCTCAAGCTGTCATTTTAGGACTAGATTAAGATGTCCTTCTCTGAGTATGGAGCTATTCCACTCTGGAAGGCAGCAGTGATTTTTAATCTGACCTGTGGTCCTTCAGCATAGGAGACCCACAAAACATGGCTAAGGAAGCTTAAGTCTGCTACCAGAAGGTTTTATGTTCTCCTCACAGGAATCTCTAACAGCACTGGAAAACATTTGGGTGTTCATCTGTTGAGGTCTTGAAAAATACTGAAGCAGCCTTAGACGAGGCAAGGTCTAAGAGCAAGCAGCTGGTATGTGGAGGTTGGCTTTTCCAGGTGAATAGCAGCCATGCAATGAACTGGATCAACTCCTCCATGACAGCTCTCTGAGCACCTTAGTCACCAAATCTCATAGTTCAAAATTAAAGCTTATTTCATCTCAACTCGTGTGAAACACAATCATACTTCCACATGCTCTAATGTAGTATTTTTTTTTTCCTTAAAGGACTTGTATTAGATACTAAGAGGAAGCTGTCTGATTCTCCTGCCCATCTGCACGTGCCATAACCTCCATCCGAGCCTTTCTGCTTTGCCTCTGCTCTGCACGCCCCAGCAGATGTTCCCCACGGGCTTTAGCCTGCTCGAGGCACACCATTCAAGAAGCTTTGAAATCAAGAGTCTTTGTTCGGGTTGTAGGAATGCGTTAATACAATAAAGCCTTAACAATTAGGAACAGCACCGAGTCCCCATGAATCACTTTTCACACTGCTTTGCATCCTCTGTGTATGTTTGTCTTTCTTCCCAAGGCTATTCCCAAGCTATTGCTTTCCCCTGGAGTCCTATTAAAGTCTATTCTTTGTATTTACTAACAGGAAGCGTCACACTTCTGTCCTCACCAGCCTCACTCGCAGGCCCACTTAATTATTAGTATCTTTCTCTTTTTTGTTATTTTTTTTTTAAAGCTTATTTGGCAAAAATCTATGGTCCTCTATTCTTCCTGGCTGGCAGGTTCGTTCTTTCTTCCTCAAGGTGCAATCCGGTTTCCTTTTGTTGTATTTAAATCACCAAATACTGATACTTTCCTGGATATTGTGGGAAACAGCCCTCGTTGACAACCAACTTCTTTTCATTTCCATCCTGATTAGCAAACAAATAATAAGTGGAAGCATAATTTATGGTTTGATTTAAGCCATCTCATTCACATTTGGGAGGAAATCTAGGATGACTAAATCTTTAGAGGGAAGGCAGGATAAGCAGCATTAAGAACCTGTCAGGGATTGGAATTGCATTAAAACTTCCTGTTCTATTGTCATAGGCTTTGGTCTCTCATATTAACATACGTCAGTACTGGAGAACTCTTAATTTTAAAGACATAAAAACCAGAAAATAATCTAGAAAAATAAAGAAAAAGTACATATATGTGCTGCATACCCAAGATTGAAATACAGGGGCTCAGTGGGACTGACTGTCAGTATTACATCCCCTATGTCTCAAGTCATTGTGAGCACAGATCACCTCCACCTCTTTGGGTGTGCATTGGTAGCTTGGCAGAACGGACTCAGGGGCTTCAGATAAGACAAGGATTTCTTGACAAAAAAATTGTTAAGGGTTTCTTTTGTCTCTGTTTCTTTATCACTCACTGCTTCTTCTCTTTCTGAACCTGAACGACTCTTTTCTCCTGAGTTTCAGCCACACACGCTCTTATCTTGGCCAAATCAGCATTCTGGATGCCTCAATAAAATATTAATGCATGAGAATGTCAGCAAAGCATGGAGGGGTGGAGGGAACAGAACACCTCTCTGACAACTAGGTTTATGGGTTAGTGCCAGTAGCCAAGCCACAGGACAAAATGCGTCAGAGGATGGATCACAAGGAGGGAATGTTCAAAGGAGAGCTCAGAGAAGGGAAAAATGCAAACCCTGCACAGATTGCTTACGTGCCCTAGCAAGCACAAATGTCTGCAGAGCAAATTGGGAACTCACTTGGGCACACTCAAGGCTCCCCAAAGCCTCCTGAATTAATCATGGCCTCAGCTAAACCTGATTCTATTTTAAATTGAAAGAAAGTGCAACTAGATATCTTAATTGCTCAGAAGTTCTGTACTTTCAGTTAAAAACAGAATGGAATAATCTTAGTTTTGCTTAATGTATTCCAAAGGAATTCTAATTTCGGAGTAAAATAGAAACATTTTCCCAGCATACAATTATTTAAGCTCAGCTTATTTCAGAACCCACCATCTAATTGCACTGTTAGAGTACCAGGTGGAAAATTGTTCCTTTCTGCTATTCCTTTTCTTGTATCAGGACACTGCAGGCTGGGGGGTGGAGGGGGAGAGTTAATGATTAAAAAAGCAGGTAAGGAAGGCATGACTTTAAGGCAGCATTTGGAATCTAACAGCAGACACATGTAGAAAAGTTGTGGAGAGAAATTGTTAGAGCTACACAGTCCTTGCCTACTATCAGCTGTTGCACTCTCTTGTACAAATGCTCACTAGTAAGTGAGCATAGAGAAAGAGACAGTGTCTGAGCCCAAAAATAGAGGGAGGATCATCAGAATCCTAAATGGCCCTAAACCTCCAAAAACATTCTTCTCTGAGGTCATCTAATCAGCAGGTGTAAATTGACAAAATATCCCTCTGCATAAAAATACACTCAGGGAAGTAAAACACAGAAAAATCTGACCTCTGACAGAACTGTTATAAATAGGCTATTCGAGAAGTTTTCCATACTGCATCAGCTGCCCTTTAACCCTTGAACTGCAGACATTTTCCACCCACCCCTTTGTGCACAGACACACACATATATATACACATACACATGCACATGTATACATTTGCATTTCTGCAGCCAATAAGCACATACGAGGACTAGGAAGCCAAGAGCAGAACACTACAGTGAATGTGAGGATTGCACCCTGGATCAGAGCTTACAGCCTTTATCAGCTGTTTGATCACTGTAAAATGCAAAATCAAGCAACAACAGCATCCCTACTGGTTTTATGATGAATGTGGGGTTGGTCTGCACTCAAGCTCTGGATTAGCCTTGAGCCCTGTGTCCGGGAACTGCTCAATCATGGAATCGTTAAGGTTGGAAAAGACTGCTAAGATCATCTAGTCATCAGTGCCAGCTGAGTACTGCAGGTGTGGGACAGCAAAGACATGACATAAATAAAAAATCTGCCTTCTAGCACCTCAAGGAATGCATTGTGAAGTGCTGAGAAGCTGCTGCCATATTTCAAACACACTTTGCGAATACAGAGAGCAACATCCAGTGTCTCAGGTGCACTTCATACAAACGGATGGCAATGTACTGTACTTTCACCACCTGCAAGAAGGACACATGAGATGAAAGGTCAATTCCAAAACATAGCAACACCCAACAGCACATCTTCATCCACCTTAAATAAAGCCACAGTACACAGCTGTACCCCCAAGGGGCAGCAGATAATTGAGGACTGGGAAGAGGCTGGAGGACTCCCCTTGCCTGGGTGGAGCAGGAAACAGGTGAGCACTATTTACCCAGGTGAGGTGGACCGATCCAATAGGATGAAATAATAAAATTGCTGATTTACTGCACCTTGGCAACTACAAATGAGCTCCCCATCTCCATCACCTGTTGGTACACTGTACAGGTGTTCAATAATTTAAATACACACATAAATTGACGGCTATTTATGGCTTATAAATAACAAAGTTATTATCAAGTGCTGGTCAAATCTAAGCAATATAACTCCTTGAAGTAGTGCAGTAGTCCTTTGTTCCAGTCCTATGGTTCATTTGATCATTTTATGCTGGAGAAATTTACCACAGCTGAACTTGAGGTTGCATGCAACGCCTTTAGGAAATTTTGTGCCTTCCTACAAGTCCCCTCCAATAAAATTGGCCAGAGAGCAACCTGGCATCATTTCTCAAGGACAATAAAAAGGAAATCTGAAAAAGCATTTCATTAAGCAAGTGTTGAATGAATCAGCTTAGGAGAGATATTAGGATCTTTGGCAGAGGAAGCAATAGAGTTCTTAGTAGTGTTTGTGGTGCCTTTGCACTGCACAGACGGGATATTAGTGGAGACTGTGCCTTGGCTGCAGATGCAGACATGAAATCAGAATGGTTTCGTGATAAGTCTTCTTGCACCACTTTTGACGTAAAACTCAGCCTGAAATGCTTGCCAGCCCTGTGCTCACATGCATTTCACATCTTGGACTTCACTCTATAATTAACTTGGTTTGGTCAAGGCCAAATTTCAGACCTAAATACAAGGGAGGAGAAAAACAGGGGAAAATGAATAGGTTTTCACTTATTTTTTTGTACGTAATTTTATTTGTATTCTGCTTCTCAGTGGCAGCCAGCTCTGGGTTCAGCCTGCAGTATCATGAAGGCTGAAGAAGCCCATGGTGTATTTGAAAGGAGATCTCAGGGGCCATTTGTCCCACTGACTTTTGCCTCAACTAAAAGACCTCCTCTTTTTCTGGGTGTTCATTGTTTGTAATATTATATTTACACACTTTGGGCCAAACTGCTTATACAAGAAGTTAATAAAACTTTAACAGCAATCAGCTACAGGTATCTGGAAGCTGATGTACCACTGCAACCTTCAGGATACTGAGTCCTGAAAACTAAGCCACTTTTTACCTCCTACAAGAAGTAGAGCATCTGGGGAAGTATCTCAACCCCTCTGTTTGCTTCCTGGTGAAGTAACCTTGGCCTTAGTGTAGTCCAACAGCAGTCTGAAGCTGGGTGGGATGAACACAGGCCTCACTAGTGCATGAGTGCCTGGAGCCTTACTTTTCCTTTTTAAGGTTGGGATTTTCAAAGGACCTAAAATAATTAAGTCGCCCAAACCATCTAACCCCTAGGGGCTCTTTTGAAAACCCTAAGCTAATTTCAGCTCCTGGTAAGCATCCAAATGTTTGCATCCCTATGGAAACCTTTCTCTGGAGTATCTGAACTGTAAGGTGGTGCTATTTGTATTCCCATTC
The DNA here is from genome assembly GCA_013399175.1 of Odontophorus gujanensis. Taxonomy (NCBI): domain Eukaryota; kingdom Metazoa; phylum Chordata; class Aves; order Galliformes; family Odontophoridae; genus Odontophorus; species Odontophorus gujanensis. The sequence goes on along the minus strand of VXAB01010300.1, from coordinate 63,119 downwards.
CCCATGCATTTCCATTGGTATCTTTAATACACGGCAAGAATGCAAGTCCTAGGAAAATATGTCCACAGTCCCTGGCTGATTCTTGCAAGATGGTGCTGTTGTAGGAAAAAGGATTACGTGAGTTAAAAGTGCACAGGGCTCAGCAGTCATTAAGAGCTACAACTGCTCCTAGCAAAAATACTTTTTGCAGCTGCACTTTGGAGAAATGTTTCGCGTGTTTTTGGTTGTTTGGTTTCTTGTGTAGATGTCAGTATTCCATGGCAGGCCTCTCCCTCCACCTGCCATTTGGCAGGCGTGACCCAAGGTGGGTGGCTGGATGGATTTTGTTTAAATAATGAGATCTGTCAGCTTTCAGCAGGAAATGAAGAGAGACTTTGAGCTCAGCGTAAATGTAGAGTAGTCAAAAAGAGATTGAGGCATTATCTAGGCTTTAAACCATGCCTCTCCAAGCAGCCGTGCTGCCAAGGCCTGGATGCTCATGATGCTCCTGAAACTTCCCATGCACAGATTAACAGCCCTTTACAGTTTTCTGCTGTGTATCTGCCCAGCTTTGCAAAAGCCCTTGCTTCTTAAACCCAAGCATCTCCAAAACGGAGTGAATGACTTGTGTGTGGCAGCATTAAAACCAGCAGCACTGTTGAAGTCACAGACTCCACCTCAGTCTGAGTCAGGTGCAATGCAGCATCCTGCATTAAAGAATGTAATGAATCTACTTCACCATAGCAACCACAGCATGGCTGCAGGGGCTGCTCACTATGATATTTCCCTGTGGAATTCATTCTTCTGCTCTTCGCAAACTCACTCTTTTACTATCACTTGGAAGAGCATCTGTCCTAAAACTCTTTTTTCCTCCTGAAACAATATTTAAGTTCTGAGCTTTGTGTCCATGGATGGAAATTCAATTCTAACAGAACTAAAACATAAATTATAATGGTATTTTAATTTATTTTAAATAGATTCCTGGAGTTTAAGTCGAAGTCAACCTTTTGCTCACAACCTCTTCATTTCATCTTGAACTTATGAATACCATTCTGCCTCATTCTGAAGAACTTGGGAGAATCCATCATTTTTCTCTGTCTCTCTGTATTTTTTTATAATTCAGTGCAAGTTCTTCAATCAAAACATTTTCCTGCTCAGTCATAGTTGTTCTGTGCTAAGGTGTAGTGCAGGTGGACTCAAAAGAAGTGTTTAGAAGCAATAAATCACTGAGGTTAGAAAAGACTATTAAGAGCATCTAGTCCAACCATCAGAATCAGTAATGCTTTGAAAGAGAGGAATTTGGGAGAGTCCTTGTCAGCCCTGCTTTACCAGAACCAGCTGTGAGATCTGCTGGTGAGCAACTCCCCGCTCATCAGGCTAATGAACATTTAATAGGCATGAGGTTGTATTTTAAACATAGAAATCAGAATATGTATATAGAAAATGATCTAAACTGGGGCAGAACAAGGTCTGGTCAAGCTGCAATGGCCTGCAGAATCCCAAAGGCAGAGTTTAGATTTCCAGCTTCCCACATTGGCTAGCCCTGAGCAGAACTGAGCTTTACTCTGTAAAACCCAGTCCTACTCCACTCCACAACAGCAGCTGCTTGCAACTGGCTGCTGAGTTCCCAGTACCTTGAAACCTGCTAATCTCAAGGGCTGGAAGTCAGCCCATTGTTGCTAGGCTCTGCCCTGGAACCTGCAGCTTATTGCTTTTGCTACTCACTTGTCTAATATTTTCTTAACCATATCCTTCTCTAAGCAAACGCCAAGCTGTAACGCCTTCGCATGAAAGGGAGATTAGAAAAAGATAAAACTGAAAAGCTTAGCTTCTGTATAGTGCTTGTAATTTGTACTAGCATATGTTCAGAAAACAATAGTCTACCAGTTTCTTTTTTTGTTGTTGTTGGTTAATTTCCATCTATCTCAGGAAAATGTGTAAACGAAGTAACAGCAGTAAGACCAAAAGTGTAACAAACTGTGGAGATATAGCAATAAATACATCCATGACCTCATATTAGCAGAAGAACAGGGACACTCACACAACACCACATAAAGCTAATTCAGCTAGCACCAATATTGTAGTAAAGGCAAAAATAAGAATTTACGCTTATTCTCAGTTCAAAAATATTTCAAACTGAAGTTCAGACACCTCTCTTTAATGGATAGCTCTGCCATTAAGTGCAGGAGAAATGGTGCTGGTTATTACAAATGACAGTTTATGTTGCTGAAAGATTGAAGACACCGAAGCAGAGGTTTGGACATGATGTTACAAAGCCTTAAGGAGGAAAAAATGTGGCCTCTGCTGCCCCACATCATTCCAGCATAAGGCAGGAGACAGCAGTTGTTTGCAAGGAGAAAATGATGGGGAGTGCAGGCAAGGACTTGGGCCGTACATCAGCCCAAGGCAGAAATAGAGTTCTGGTCCTGCAGGCCAAAAGGAGCCTCGAAGAGAAAACCAAATTGCTCATGTCTGCAGCGTGAAGTCACGGAAAGGGATGCAAAGGGAGACATGGCACAGGGAGCCTCACAGGTCTGGAAGAAGTCCTCTCCACTGCAGCACTCAGTACATTTGGTTAGCCAGATATTTCCGGCTGAGCTACGAACGTCAGTGTTCCTTCTCCTGCCACAGTGTTCACGAGGAGAAAATACGACACTCGTTGCACTGGTGGCTGCCAACATCCACGCTCCTGAACTGGGTATGACCTTTGCACAGAAATGGTTGCCAAGTGACAATTTTACATGTTGTGATGTTGCTAAAACAAAAGTTAATAAAGATTTTGCTCAGTAGTTGTTGAAACTGAAGCTTGAAAATCAAAGCAAATAGAAACTCTCGGTAGAGAAACCTGAAAGTAGAGGGAAAGGACAATACGTACTTGTTTAGTTGGTGGGAAAAAAAATGCATTAAAGGGACCATTTATAAGTTTCTTTTCATTTGAAGTAATTAATGATTTATATATATATATATATATATTTAATCACATTAACATCAAGGAGCAAAACAACACAGCAGAAGTAAAGCCTCTCTAAAAGAAACCAGTCTGCAAAAGCTGGACAGCATAAATAGAGAACCTGAAGACGCTGTGCTGGACCAGGTTGGTCTCTTCCCTTCTGCACATCACCCAAAACTTCAAGGAAAACCAAAGGCACAGAGCTCAAAGGGGCCGTTAGTTAGTCTGAAGAAAACCAACTCTTTAAAAACCTTCCCAAAAATCTACAGTGAGAAATCTAATTCAAGGAATAACAAAGCAAAAACTTTTTAAGATGACTCCTGTCTTCCCAATAGCAGTAACAACAAGGACGTGCACAAGAAACTTGTTCTTATCCTGTTTTTCCTGATCATTCAAACCTCTGCCTGTCTGAAGCAAGCCGCTCAATACTCCAAACCTCTTCTGCAGTATTTGTACCAATGCCACAGTGAGAAGACACTATTATGAAAATCATGGATGCGCTCATCTTCCTTTGTTCCAAGACTGGAATACTACAGGGTCCAAAAAACACATCAGGTCATCAAATCAACACAGTAAATCTTTCCTTTTACTTAGAAAGACAAAAATAATCTTGACTTTTAATGAGCTTACACAACACCAAAAGAAGTTTTAGACTCAGGAAAGTATCTCATTTCTACTGGCGAAATACAGCGCAGCAGAAGTTGGACTGGGCTGTGCTTGGATGGGCTCTGGTACTACATACAGAATCCAACTGTCACAGAGCAAGCATCCAAAGTCACAGCTATCATGTAGCAATGTCCTGTACCCAGCTCTCTCCGTGTTCAGCTGGTGCAGAGACATCGGTGTGTTTGATGCCAGACTTCACTTTAAACACAGAAGAAGGAAAATAACTTCTTCAGAAATAGAGGATGGACCCCCTGCATGTGAGAGATCCGAGCTGCCACAGAAAGCATGTAATCTTTTTTCATGATCTTTATTTTAAAAATTGGCTTGATTTTCTTTTTATTTTTCATGTGTCCTCACTATTTCTACTGGAAGGGATTTCCAGCGCCTGTCTATTTATACCATTTTTTCTCGTGCCAACATTGTCTCTTCTCTTAAATAACTTTCCTCTGCCTGCTGCTTGCCTCCTTGATGCATCCACAGGCAGCTGTCAGATCTCCCCTCAGACTTTTCTCTTTTGACAAAACAAGTCAATCCCATTTAATAACCTCTCATGGGAGAGTCCCCATTCCCCAGATTCCTCCTGCCCTCTCCTCCTCTTCTTGGGTGTGCTGATGAGTGCTGCTACCCTGTGTGCCCAGCTCTGGGTTGACGAGCCCTCCCTCCTCAAAGCTTCCCATCCAACACATTTTAGTATCACATCATCTGAGGACTCAGAAGAAGGGTCAGCATGGTTCTTTCTTCACTTTCACCCCTGCCAGTAACAAAACAATCACTGCTTAATAATGCAATGATTAATCATATCCATTGTATCACACGCAGACTTGTGAGAGATGTTATGTACATCATATTACAGAATATTGCTACAATAACCTTCACAAGCTATTCCATTTTTTCATTAATAGTAGCAAATGAGGACATCATTTTTCCTCTGAAAATTTCAGTTGCTGTATGTGCACTCAAACACGAGCAAATAAATACACACATCCATTAGGTGAGGAACAATACAGAAAGGTAAGAACAGCTTCCTCTTCACACCTTGGCAAAAGCAGACAATTCCTCCTACTATTACTATTACCAGCTCTTCACCAACATCATGTCTATGCATGGCAAAGCATACTGCACAGGCAGACAAAAAAATACCATGGAATTATCAAGGTTGGAAAAGCTCAACCCCAACCCCATGCCCACTGACCATGTCCCTCACTACCTCATCTCCATGTTGCTCTTTCAGAATAGTTGTTTTTCCTAATATCCAGCCTGAAAGATCTTTTTTTTCCTTGATTTAAGTCAGTGGTGAAACACCCATTGACTCCACATTGCAGCAAGGAACGATGCAGGTCTGATTTTTGTAACCTTCCAGAATGAATTGAAGATGGGTGACAACTCGATTTAACAGAACACCCTTATCAAAGGCAGAAGTTTTTGAAAGCTGCAGTAGAAGTTAGCCACAGCTAACTAGGAGGAAGAGTGGGAGCAAAGTGCACAGTCAGGAAAATATGGCTGGCAATCCCTGCTGCGATGCAACAGCTCATACACTGTGAGTTGTCCAGCTCCTAACACACACTGTGCACATCTCTATTCGCCCACTCCGAGTTATTTATTTACCCCTTTGCAGTTCTGTACTACTAATGACCACGTCAGGCATTTTCCTAAAAAAAATATGTCCTAAACACTGTCTTTGGACTATACCATCCCACCAAGTCCCTGACACAGTCCACAGCAGGCCCTCCTTGCAAAAAAAGTGTAGAACAAGTAGATCTTGCTAAAAAAGAAAGCTAAAAAAGAAAGAGTGTTAGGATTAACAAATATCTGGCTTGTGTCAGAACCTGTTCATGATAAGAGGTAATATTTTTAAAATGAAATCCAAGTACGGCCCTTGCAGATGTGGAAAGAATGTAACAGGAAGATATTTTCAATTCCTGCTTGGCTCCTAGGATCAGGTTGTGCAGCCAGGTGGTTCTTTTTGTTTTAAATTCCCCAGTGCCTTCTGCACTCTCTTCCTTCAGCTCCAGGTGGCAAGCACAGGTACCTCTACATCAGGGAGCTCTACCTCAGACTGCACAGCACCACGTAACTGCCTTCAGGGCACATGCAAAGGCAAATAAAGTTTGCAGCTCAGGGACACGTCTTCTGCTTATATGGGACGTCCAATACTGCACGAGTCACAGTGACAATAGAATTCCAAGCATATTGGTTTCTTTCTCTGAAACCAACCTCTCTTGTCCTTCTCCACTGAGTGCGTGTTAAAGCAAGGAGCTTGGAGATTTCAGATTGCTTTGATTTCTTTCACTTATGTGTCTCATGGTGGGTGGCACTTCCTTCCCCTGTTTTCTTCCTCCCAGTGCAGAAGTTACTTAGGAGAGAGATAAAAGAGAACATACCCTATAACATCACATTTTGATGGGTACCCTATGTGAGTGAGAAATGAGGTTAAGACTTGAATTATTTTTGTACGTGCAAACCAGCTAGTAAAATCCCAGAACTTGTTGGAGGCAGGGTCAAGGCTCTCAGGTGGTTTTATTTGACTTTGAAGAGATACCTTTAAAAAAAAGGACCCAACATTTCACACAAAAGGACACCTTCACCTCTTTATGGTTAAAAAGTCTAACATGAAATACCAGCTTGTACTTAAAATCCCTGCAAATGTTTTGGGTGGGAAAATTCTGTGGAAATTTGGGTTGAGTTGGGTTACATTTTTTCCTTACAATGACTTTAGTACAATCCAAATTTCCAGACCAAACAATATTTTTTCTCCCCCTGAAGATTTTTCATCATACGGTGACAATTTGCAATGTGTTACTTCAATTAATTGTCAACTATTTCCAGATCTCAGAGCAGATTACTGTATATAAAACCGTCACTGCTAGTCAATTCGCTTTTCTTTCCTCTCATTTATTTTCCAAGACAAGAACTGTTGGGTGACCATCTGCTTCTTATTTCAAACCTGTCTGTTTTTGTTAATACCTGACGTCTCATGCAAAAGCTCAATTAAAGACAGATAAGTGGATTTTTTTTGTTGTTTTGACATAGGCCCCCTATGCCTAAGCAGCAATGCTCTGCTATTCCAGATTACTTTTCTGTTGAAGGTTTTTTGAAGCATTTCTTTAAATTCTTCCTTAAACCCACGTTTGGCAACTGTTTCCAAACAAATTAGGCTTTATGCATTCGAGTTACCGTGTGTAAGGTAATGGACACATTTGTGTGCTCAGATACAAACAAGTGTGGAATGGTAGCCTTAAGAAATGTAAAGGTAGGGTTCCATCCATTCTTCACTATTGGTTTCTGTGTTACACTATTTCGATTCAGAAGCAGAGTAGGTTTAATTTATCTGATAACCTGTGCTATTTTACCACTGGGTATCAGGGAGGATGAATCTCAGACAGAAGCTTCCACTCAGAAGTTCAGGGAGAAGGTGCTTTCATCAGTGCACTTGATTACACTTAATATTTCCCATGTTCACTGGGCCATCATGCATAAGCAAAATCCCTAGCTTGTCTATTTCTCCTCTTGACTGTTTTTCTTACTCTGTTCCTATTATTTTCATAAAGCCCATCACCAGTAACTATTTTTTTTCTTCTCTGTAATGGAAATATTAGAAATGATTGGTTAAGAAAAAACGAAATCCTAAATCATCAAGCAATAATTCTGAGATATTATCTAAGTAATACGCAATTTAATAGCAGATTTTTGACAGGATATATTTCAGTAGAAAACCATCATTTTTTCTCCCTTATGTTATAAGGCACTTAATTTTTATTTATTTATTTTTTTTTAAGGAAGGAGGAAACAGCTGTGGCTAAAGCACACTTTTCCATCTGTCATTTTTTCTTTATTTTCTCTTTCTGTGTATGCAGCACTCTCAGAGTGAAAGCATTAGCAGTGATGCTACTAGTAGAAGTTAAAGAATGTAAACTTGAATTTGGACAATTTTGGTCAAGATTTGAGAGAAGGGTTCCTATTTTTTTCATGTTCTCTGGCAGTGCTGGAGGCCAGGGTTGCTCTCTCAATGCCATCAGGAAGAGGCAGAGATGTGTCAAGCACTGCTGGACTCAACTGTCTTTCAGACGTTGCATTTCACCCAGCCTTGAGCTAAGCTATAGCAATTTCCTCAGCTACTATTTAGTCAAAGGAGCTACCTGGAAAGAGACTGAGAAGATAAAGGGAAATAGGCTGATGGTTAGACTTTGGTTGAAAATACACCCAAAATCATCCTTACTTAAACGCGAGTTTTCCCAAGTTGTCCTTGAAAAAAAAAGCAAACCACCTTTTAACATCTGTTGCCTTCCACTCCTGGATTCTCCTGTGTTCAGTAACCATCCTTAGCTCTATTTTTAAAATCCTACCATTTTGGGTCAAGTCCTCACTCTGTTGCCTGCAAAAGTATCCAATTCAATATTCATCAGAAGAATCCTCAAAATGCTGGATAATAAAAAGGTTTTATTTCATCTTGGTGAATGTGCATGTGAACAAACATCAGATTTCAAAGGCAAACACTGGACAATAACTCATTATCTAAGGTTTTTAAACTTCCTATCCAATTACAGTAACTACTAAAGCTCAGCAATAGGGGAAAAAAAAAAAAAA
>VXAB01010300.1:0-54580 GCA_013399175.1 Odontophorus gujanensis | reverse complement strand
CCCCCCCCAATTTCTTCTATCTCTATGAATTGTGCTGATGAATTCAGATCCTGAATGCAAAGAGAAGTCCCACTCTCTACTGTTGGGTAGGGAAGAACTATGACATGGAGTAGCCAGGTGAAATATCACAGTAAGAAGTGATGATATTTGGATGAACAAAAGAACTGATAATCCTGCAGTTATTGTTCAATTCTGTGCCAGCTAAAGCCAGATTGGCATCTGTCCCAAAAAAGCTAGCACATATTTTGATTCTGTAATTTTCATTTTCTTCCTTAAAAAGAACTATTCCTGTAAAGTCAGCCAGGATTTAAACAAATAGATCTATAGCATGATAATAGACCCATTAAAAAAAATAATTAGGAACATGGCCTGAAATAACTGTCTAAAGATATTTAGGAATATAAATCAGCCCAACTATTTGAATAACAGCAAGGTGATGATGGAGACAACATGAGGTGGTCTTGCTTGAGAACCCAGTTCTTTGTTTTGATACAAAGAGCATCAAATGGAGCAGAGCAAAGCCCATTGCTCCGCTGTGTTCTCAGGCCAATCTGCCTGTAAGATAACTGTCAGAAAGGGCAAACGAGCAGTATAATTCTTCCCACTAGTCATGTTGTTTTGTGAGAGCAGAGCAGTTTTTTAACTGACAAGGATAGATCTAACCTCTGAAATATAGACCTCTTATCAAGTTTGGCTTTTTTCATGAAAAACATTTTATTTTGCCTTTGAAGATATTTGAATGCTGTTATTTCAGACACATCTCTGCTATGGAGCCCTACGAAAATATTGCCTCACATTCCTTTTTATCGTTTGTTGTCAAACTTGCCAAAGAGTTTGACTCAACCACACATTGCAGTCAAAGGGAGTTTTTCAGCAAGTTTGGACTTAGTTCTCTCTTTCCACCTTTATCAAGCCATCTAGGTCTTTTCTGCATACGTTTCTCAGAGCCACAGGAACACTGGTTGTGTGTGTATGTGTACCAGGATACATTTACATTAGCAAAGCCAACCAAAACCCCCATTCTAAGGGAGATAACTACAAGACTCAAATTTGAAAAAAAAAAAACTGTCAGCCCATGGCACCTCTGCTTTTCTGCTCACTCTTCTATCCCAAAACCTTTTCCTAGATGCTATTTCAAACACTTCTCTATGTTGGAGAGCCGAGCAAGCAGTGACTTTTCCATCCTTGTGCACATGATGCTGTGGCCCTGACCATTTGTTTTCGGCCTAGTGACAGGTTTCATGCTTCTCCATCCATGATTTGTTTCACATCCCATTCACTTACTGCCTCGCCACTGAGCCACTTGGCAAGAGGACAGACCTCCTGAAGCAGCCAGGTTGCAGAGTCCATCACCTTCTACAGCACTGCATGGAGCTGGAGACTCATGTTGAATCCCCAGGGGTCAACAGTGCTGGCCATTGCAATGCAGTTTTGCTCTTGGCTGCTCTCTGATTCAGCGTGGAGAAGGTTGTACAGATCTTCCTCCGTGCTGAGTCACAACCTGTTCCTCCTGCTCACAGCAGGAGCTGTGGATGAGGCAGGACGTTCCTACACGCACTGCACAGGGCTCAGGGAACACAAGTGAGTCACTGTTGCATTTCTTGATATCCCACATTAATAGATGTTAATAATAGCTTTCCAAAGTCTCTTACAAATAACAATTCTCTACATGATACTATTTGTTCTTTTTTTTTTTTTTTTTTCCCTATTGCTGAGCTTTAGTAGTTACTGTAATTGGGTAGGAAGTTTAAAAACCTTAGATAATTAGTTATTGTCCAGTGTTTGCCTTTGAAATCTGATGTTTGTTCACATGCACATTCACCAAGATGAAATAAAGCATTGAACCTCCATATTTTTGGGGTGAAAAAGAGTATGTTAGTAGTGCTATTGACATTGGCTCTGAAAAGCAGATCATCAGTAAGAGGGAAAGCTGTTGCTTTTCCTACCATCAGAGAAACACGGAAGTCAGGAGAGATAAGACAAGGCATGTTTGGCAATGCACAGTATTACCACGGATCACTATTTTTCAGAAAAAAAAATGTTTTTCTTACTTGAAAAATGATCTGCTCTTGCACAGGCAATTTAGTGCATGAAAACAGACTTCTGGAACATTTTCGTGTTTTGCATTTTAAGTAATAATGAATTTAAAAGCATTGGGGTTTTTTTGAAAGAAACATTCACAAACGTGTCCACACATACAGACTTCAGATGTTTGATTACAAGCGTGGACTATTCAAAAAACTACTTTTTCAACTCACAGAACACAAATACTTCAAAAGTGTCAAGATCTTTCCTTCTTTGATGAACACTATCTTGTTCATGGACTATTAAAACACACGGATGTGTGTTGTGAGATAAAGCCAGGAGAATGAGCATAGAATAAGAATTGATTTATGGGACTAACAATAGCCAGAAACAGCCATAGACAACAATCCTGCAAATTTAAAATCAAATCTGACTGAGTCTAATAATGAAGATCCCTGGCCCAGGAGATATCATCCTTAAAACAAGGTTTATTAAACCAAGGTTTAGGGTTTGCAAAGTTGTAAAAAAATAAAAAACAAAAAACCTGAAAAAGTGTCTTTGAATGGAAAGGTTTAGTCAGTTTCAGAAACAGTTTTCATTTATAATGCATGGAAAATTGCTAATCTTACCAAGTGTGTCACCAAACCAGTGCTGAAGACTGAATGGAAAATCTTTTGCAGTCATTTCTGTGAAATGTCATGTAATTCGCAAGAAAAGGAGAAAAACAAGAGTGTTATTTCTGTTTTTTCTTGCATGGTCTGGTACTTTGACTTGGTAGCTTGCAATCAGGATCCTGGACTCCACTGATCGCACTCAGGAAAATCCTTCAGGTACCAGGAAAGTCTCACTGATGGGGAAAGAGCTTTGGCAGGATACCCTGTGTGACCTGGAGTCAGGTTCCCTAGTCTGGTGGTCACTGTTTCCTGTACGTAAAACCAGAAATTAAACGTACTAATTACTACGGTTCCTCTTCTTAACACATCTGTATGAACATGGTAAGTACATTTTCTATTAATCTGATTAACAGACTTCTTTCCGCTTTTTTATCTCAAGAAAATGCCTTGCAACCCCATTGTTTTGCTACTTAACAATTCTATGCTGTCACTTCGAAGCCAAATGCAAATGTAAAACAGATCATTTCCATTTAACCAGTTTCTGAAAAAAATAAAAAAAATGCTTTCTGTCTACATAACAGCCCTCAATATTAATACATCACAAGGGCGGCCAGAATGAGAACGGACAAAGCAAGCATCCTACATTGCAGAAATGTAAGTAACGCAGAGCTAGAGTAAATACAGGTGTCAAAGGAAATTCATTAGCTAATGTTAACTAAAGAGCATATCTAAATGTGTCAGGCGATAAGAAGCGAGACCAGCTCAAACCAGCTCTCTGGAGGATGCCTGCCTGTTTGAGCCACGGAAAGAATGAAAACACGAGGGCTGTGTTACACAGCCCTCCTTGCTCGAAGCACGTTAAGCAGCACAAGCAACAGCTTGGAGCTGACAGAAGCCTTGCTATGCACATGGCTGCTGAAACAACAGAACGTGCCACCAACCCTGCTCCTTCTGCTGTGACGTCCTCAGGTGGGTGAGCAGTATCTCACATAGAAGCTCCTGAGGATAAGAAATCAGAACCATGGAGCGCTCTGAAATGCTTTGTTATCAAAATATAAAAGCTATGGCACTGGTAAGGTATGGTTCTCTTCTTTTGCTTCTAGGCTAGAATGGACAATGGCTGTGCCCAGGACAGATGCTTGCAGGAGCAGGGAGGTAAGTAGAATTTTAGGGGATTGACATCCCTTCCTCTGCACCCAGCTTTCTTTCATCGAGAATGACAACATACAGGACTAGCTTCAAAAAACAACAAACTAAAATGAATTAATATCTTTCCATTTAAGTTCTGGTAATCTCCTGGATGCCTCCCCTCTAGCTTCATCTTCTGTAACCGTCTCTCCACAGTGCCTTGTGTGGGTTTTACCCTTCCTTGCTGTTGGGTACCTACAGGATCCTTACACAACACCCCCCTGCACATTCCTGTGTTCACTGACAGAACAGCTGTGCATCTTTATTGCACATATGCTGCATTCTGGTTTTGCTTGTTAGCCAGCAGACAGGAAAGTTTTATTTTTAGGCAGATGTGAAAGCCCTAATTTGTTGCAGAGTGGAAGAGAGAAACTAATAATAGCATGCAATGCAATACAGTCAATGCCAAATTAATTAATGGAGACCAAAACAGGTTACAGCTCATGAGCCAAAGCTACTATTTTCCACATCCACAGCCTTCTTCTCTCCACATAAAGTAGGAGAAGGAGTTGGAAGAAGGACAGCCTATAACACTGAGTGGAGCTGGAGGTATTTTGCAATGCCTTTGAGATAGGGGATTTGCCTTGGCCATGCAGCACTTCAGTAGATAAGAGCAGCCACCAACAATTTCTCCCAAGGAAGAGGAATTGTCACAGCCTCTCTCCAGAGCAGGTGACCTAAGGGAGGCTGAGCAGAGCACCTGCCTCCCTGCTGCCCTGGGGTGACCACACGTTTGCTGACAGCTCTTTCCAACTGGGAGCAGGAACCTATTTTAAGCGACCCCTTTCCTCACGCATACACTGTTGCCATAGCCACAAAACTAATGCACATGGAAAGAAAGGTTCCTACTCTATTGACTCAGCAGAGAGGCATGTTACTGAATCTCTGTTTCTTAGCTCATGTAAGTGAGAGATAGTGGGCCAGATCCTTCCACAGCTGGTGCTAAAATGGCATAATTCTGTTGGCTTAGTGAATTCCTATTAATTTGGTGCAGCTTGACATACTAGCCCTTTGTTTTCCATTACTGTGCCTTCCAGAACTGTTCGTGGCATACTGCAATTAATTCAGCTCCTCCTGTACCTCCCCTTGAAGGGTATAGTCTGACGGAAACAGCAAAAACTATTCTCTTTCTACCCACCTTTCATTTGCCTGAGGGTTCAAGGAGGGAATATATGCCTGGTATATATATCAAATCTCCAGGGTCACATACAGAAGTTTGGGGATTATTTAAGGTAAACTTCAAATGCACTGGCAGCAAGCTTTCATGCCAACCTGGCAACAGTATGGACATTAACAGTGGCTTGCACCGATTTCATTCATTTTTGCAAGCTTTCAGCTAACTCTGATTTGAATAGAATTGCTGATATATTAACACTGTCTCTTATAGGATGCCTGAAGAACAAACCAATACCCTTGAAATAAGCCCACTGCAGGTTTAGCTAGAATTCTGGAAGGATATTGTATTTGAATGCTGAAGTTTTCCTGCCCATTCCTAACATTAAACAGGAGAGAAAAATAAATCAGCACAAAAGGCAATCAGATCTTCACACAAAACTTCCACAACTCTTCTGCCTTTCAAGATTGTTGGAGCTTTAGAGCAAATGACAAATGCCTACACACAGGCTATTTCTTGGTAATTATAAGCTGCAAGAAGGTTTTGTTATGCAAGTTTTCCAGTTCCTTGACTCAAGGTAATTACCATAGGGTTCTCTCATCAAAAGACTTGTGTTTGGGCATCCCCAGCAGGATGGTAATGCACTGTGTACTTTAGTGGGGTGGAAGTCTGAACCCACATCTGCTGCATCCAGGAGGTGAGGAGCAGCTGAGGGAAGGCTAAGTCACCCCCACTGCTTCTGGTCCTCAGCACATGGATAGCACAGCAGGGGTTACTGGAAAGGAAACCAAATAGTGGGGGCAATGGCACATGGAGGAGTGGAGACTGGTTGGGGCAGGAAGAAACAGAAGGCAGTTGGCCTGCATGCTGTCAGCTTTTGCTCCAAATTGCACTTCATAAATTAAGGATAGACAAACTACTCATTTGCAAGCCTGGGACCAGCTCGTGGTCCCTGCCTAGTAGAGGACACATGGGAGATGGCTTCTGAAGAAAATCTGTCCAAGTGAGATTACAGAGTAAGCCCTAGGAGTACATTGCATTTGAAGCCAATATGCTGTAGTAGATAACACTTTATTCACTGCTTATGAGCATCTTCACTCAAGTTACCTCCTCATTAACTACTAACATGCTTCATGAAACGGTTGAAAGAGAAGCGGGAGGAATTAATCTTGGAAAAAAAATGATACTCAACATCTTTGGGGAAGGGCATGCATCCCAGTTACAGGAATGAACCGATGAGACACTGATTCTATTTCATCAGAACTTTTCTGAAAGTTTTGCTCCTTTTCTTCCTTCACATATTTGTGGTGATTAGGCTAGTCTCTAAAAGAGATGCACAGCATGCACACTTCTACATCATTTGGATTTCTGCTTTGTTGCTGTAAATACCCACTTCTTTGGGAGTACAGTTAGTAAGAGTTCAGGACCATTATCTCCAGGGCCATAGCTAAGTTGAAAGCTGTCAAACATCAAGATATAAATACTACCTCCCAGCTATTACTATCTATGAAATATCTCTTTAAAAAGTCATGCTGAACCATATACTCATGTGGCTTCCCTGCAACAGTTAATTCCAAAGGCTGCTTAAATATGTATGATATTTTTCCTTTGACATGCTTTAGATGTATTTGTCATTAATCTTGACCCTTTGACTGTTCCCTGAGGGACAATGAAGTGATCAGACAGCTGTGCCCCTCATAACTTTTAATACTTTAATTAAAACCCCTTTGGACCTTTTTCCCCTTCTCTATTCTTTCTTTAGTCAGCCACCAAGAAAAAAGGACCACAACTTTAACATCTAAACACTGGAAACTATGAACATACAACAATGCAGAAATAATTTCTTATTTTTCAATTTACTTAATTATTTTTAAATTTAATTTCTGGGATGAATGAACTAGAGTTCTATTTTCTTCTGAAAATTCTTTTTGAAGTCACAGTGGTTTGGCCTCATGCGTATAACCATAAACAGAGCTGTACAGCTTTGGACAGATACTTTCAAGAGAGAGTTCAAGTTCTGCCTCTTCCATAGTTTAACAAGACAATAGTTTTTATAAAACTTTTACCCACAGAAATAGTTGATCTGTCCCAAGAACGATCAATCTCGTTTAAAGGTAACAGGCTTGGCTCACAGATAAAACAAACCCTATCTTTTTACTACCCCATTCCCATGCCTTGTATACAAGTGAGTTTGGGATTCATGGGCATATAGAGCAACTGCCAAAAAGTGACTGAATTGGCAATTTGTAAATATTGCTGACATTAAAAAAAATGATGATTTTCCACTGCCTCAAATTTTCCATTAACACACTGTCAGAAGTGAGTATCAGTTTTGATTCCTTAAGTGTTCTTGGAAGGATTAAAGAAATAAGCACGAAATAGAAACATTGCTAAATTGCTTTGCATTATTTGTTTTGCATAGTGTAAGTGGAGCACATTAGAAGAATTCTGTCTGTTTTGCACCATTTCTTTCCTCTTCTCTGGGAAAACTGATATAATTTTACCTTAACAGGTTAACACTTGGATTTGTAAGCACACAGGTAAGCCTCAGCTCAGTAATGGGAAAAGTTGAATGCTCCTGTAAGAACTAGCTCAAACAAAGCTAACTTTTAACTAGTTTGGTGTTTTGTTGCAACCTGACATGCTGTTTAGTCAGAAAACATTCCAGTTTTCATCGAATCATAAAATTGCTCAGGTTGGAAAAGACCTTCAAGATCATGAAGTCCAACTACAACCTAACCATACTACCCTAACAACCCTCTGCATTTTAAAGCTTCTCAGGGAATTCGGTCCATTTCAGAGCTTCGTGTTGCAGCAGTGGGGCACCTGCAGATCCCCAGGCTGTGTGGAGAGGGATCAGTCAGCTCATGCTGAGTTGTTCAGCCCAGCAGGGCTCAGAAATCCCAGGAAGCTCAGCCATTCACCTGCAGCAAGGCAGATAGTAGCAAACCTCACCTGAGTGTTCTGTGGGCTCTTCTCTTCTTTCCATATGTAAACCTCAGAGGTTGCATGCTAATCACCCATGAATTGTGTGACTATGGGAGTCTCCACTCCTCTAGAAAAGTTATACAAGGGAGTTAAATGACTGTGAATAAGCCTCTGCATTACAAAGAAGCACCTAAGTCATGCTGACACCTCTAAGTACACAACTGCATGAGCATCAAGTGGCTCAGTGCGGGCAGGGAAACAATCTTTTGATTTATATACCCAGTTGCTAAGTTATCCAGAACTATCACTGCTTCCACACATCACAAAGCCAGCTGCAGTTCTCACTTATTCTCCATACATTAAATTAAACCTGGTGAATAAATGTGCATGCAAGGATAATTCTCATGGAGTCCTGACAGCTCATAAGAGCCGATTTCCCTCTACTTAGAGTGGATAAAGGGGAAGCACCCTGGAGTAGAGAAGATCCACCATTTCCCAACGCAGCCACAGGAGCATCACTGGGCTGGACCACAGAAACCTTCAGTGAAAGAAAGTAGATGGAGCAGATTCAGACTCCATGGAAGGGAGAAAAAGGGCAGAGATAAAAGTGGCTTATAAAATAACTCGGTGTCAGCACATGATTATGTTGTTTTTCCCTTAATCATTAGTTAGACTGCTGTGTTGCAAAACACCCTGGAGCTGGAGAAACTGCTAATGGGCAACAGCTTTTGGAATGTCATAAATGCTAAGTTTTACTGAACTGGAAATGCAATGTATTGTACAGTCAGAATATGGATGGGGAAACATTTGATTACTTCCAGCTTGTAATAAAACCAGAGAAAGTGGATTAGTAGGATTTGTAACTCATTAAAAAGGAAGAGCTGCAAAAGAAAGACTTGTGGGAAAACTGCACCCACAACACTGACGGTACTCAGACTCCAATCCTTCTCAAAGTTACTTACCCCTAGACAAAGATAACCTAATTAACTTCCTATGCCCTCACCCAAAACAGCCTCACACTTCACAGGACAATTTGCAGATGAGAATCTGACATGGTAGCACTGATTCTGGAACACACCGAGAATAAATCAGGTTTTGCTTTGTGTTATAGAGGTGTGAGATGAACCTGGTCACCTTCCAAGGCAGCCAGCCCATCAAAGCATTCAGCAAACAGCTGCTGTGCACGGGATGCTCAACCCATGCTCAGATAACTGTGGGCCTACGTGGCTTTTGGCTGAAGGCAGACGTAGGATGAACTTGTTTCTGCCTTCCATAAATCACACTGACTTGCCCCAAGACTAATCAGAATGGAATGAGAAGGCCTTTTACTTTAATAAAGCAGAGGTTGATTCCAAAGGTAAATTAGAAAGGGGTACACTATAGAGAATAAAAATTCCTTTCAAAGCTATTGGAAGATACTGAAAGGCTATAAAAATCTCATTGGCAGCATGAGCTTTCTGTTCTTTGTTCTAAGAGAACTAGTTCACACTCTGCAAGAAATGACAGAGTAATGACTAAGATACATCAAAGTTGACCTGTTAGATAAACAGATTTGTTTAATGATTACAATTTCCTTTGCCAAATGAAAACACATGAAAGTGCAAGATTCAACAGCTTCATGTATTTTTTGCTCGAGCAGCACAATGGAAATCATTTGTACTCTTCGCCAAAACAGTAAGGCTCTGCAGCACTGAGTCTGGCAGAGACAGAACCCATCCCAGTCATTTGCCAGTGATTGCTGGGAAAAAAATGCCAACAATTTGCTTTTAAGCTTACAAGATGTTGTGTATAGGACGGAGTGATCCTAAGTAATTTTAACCATCTGATAGCTCTTCAATACTGGGAATTCTAAAAAGCCACAAGAATCAAGTCTACCTTGCAGGAGCTCAGCAAAGGAGTGATCTGGGGGCCGTACATAGCTGCTCTAAAGAGAATGAGCCATCACTGTTCAGGGTTGATGGAAGGATTATCGTAGACTTCAGTGAATGTTGGGTCAGGGCTCAGATACAGCTTGATTACAACCTCTTAATTAGGCCTTGCCTGTGACATCTTGTGCAGCAAGCCATATGATTCAGTACCAGTGTCAGACACTGGCTGCAGCTCTTGGAATGCCATTACAAGCATATGAAAAACCATAGAAATTAACTGGAAACATCAACTTTCAGTTAAGGCCAACAATATGAGCAGTGCAATAACTGAACTGAACTGACAATTTCCTTAATTTCTGTAGAAACAATTCATCATTTTCTATTGTTTGTCTTCTTTATTCTGACACCATGGTGTTTTTCATATTTATTTGCTAAGTCATTCACCTGTGTGATTCTCATAAGTGTAGGTATTTTTACTTGTTTGATTTCATGCATTTTTGTCTTTTATACAGCCATCATTGTTAGCCTACTTAACTTTTCATTATTTCACACATACAAAAGCAAACACTGTATTAATTGAATGGTAATGGGACAAACATCAGTCAGGTGTTGAACAATATATCTTATTAAATGTGTTTGTCAAACTGGCAAGTACATTTCCACAAGCACAACTGCCATTTGATAATTACAGTACAAAAAATCTCCCTCTCTCCATGGAAAATTAAGTAACATTTTAATACACTGTGTGCATGGCTGCAGATTAAATATTGTTTGGTTTTACTTTACCAACAGAGAGCTTAGCTCCATAGCTGACTGAGCCTTGTAAAGCATTGTATTAGTAACTGTTGAAGTGCTTAAGACTAAAATAGTTTGTAGGTGATATTTTTTTCCTGACAATGCAGACTAAAGTTACCATTTGGTATACTGGAAATTCTTAAATAGTACCACCAACAGTGCACTGAGAATAACCTGAGTGGTTGGAGGAGACTTAAGCACTGACCCTTGCCTAGCCTGTTGCTGGGAAGAAATCCTATCATGTAGGATTTAGGCTAGTTTGTGTTTTTCACATTTACTTGCTTATACACATATACACCAGGAATGGTAGATATTTACTTCCCAGAATAGTTTGGATTGATTTTAGAGACGTGGTATGACATTTAGACCTGCAAACATTTGGCAAAAGGACCCAAATGCTTTGTCAGTTTTTAGAGGCAAAGCGAGGCTGCGTGGCCAAAACTGTTCTGCGTATATTCGTGGAGATGGAAGCCTCCTGCAGCACTCCATTTCCTACCTTATGCTTAGAATTACCCATGACATGAAGCCAAAGTGTCCAAATAACTATTACCTGGCAATGTCATCACTGCTACCTTTGTGCTGGTCACGGCATGATGCCTGCTGACCTGACTCAGTCTGCATCCATATATAGAACATCTCACATTACTCCTTCTCAGAACAGCACAAAAACTGTATACTGTGCTGTGATAGATGTAATTAGGAAATGATGCAGTTTTCCTATTTTTATTTCAGGGACAAATCTACTTTGTCTCATGCCACAGCACTTCTGTTAAAAAAACAATGAACACTGAGATTCTTACATTAATGAAAGCACTAGGCTAAACCAATCTGTACGTATTTTTGATAGAATGACAACATGATCATGATAGCATGAACCTAGTAACATAGTTCCTCTCTCCCTATAGCTGAGAGTCACAGATTTGCAGATGGAGATAGACCAAGGCAGTGAGCTTGGGATGACACAAGTATCACCCATCCTTTCCATTAGCTAGCAGCAACAGGCTCAACATTATATTCACAACGAAAAACAAGGTGTTGTATTCACTGGGTTACAGTAACAGTAGTGTGGAATGTAGGACCTGCCTAACCTTTCCCCATGTGTATATTTATTTTACAGCCTTGTTTTTCCACAGTTGCCACTGGGTGCAGCACCACAGCTGTCCTTGCTTGCTGGCAGTGTATTTTTATTCACTTATCTTCAACCTGGCAG
The DNA here is from genome assembly GCA_013399175.1 of Odontophorus gujanensis. Classification (NCBI taxonomy): domain Eukaryota; kingdom Metazoa; phylum Chordata; class Aves; order Galliformes; family Odontophoridae; genus Odontophorus; species Odontophorus gujanensis. The sequence continues at coordinate 42,838 of VXAB01010300.1, read as the reverse complement.
TTATTTTATTTTTCCATCAGTGTTTAGTTTCCTATTTCCTCACCCCAAGTCACTGCAAAGAAGAGGGTTCTCTTTTCACCTGTGTACTGGGTCCTTTCAGCAGCTTTATCACGGTTCCACTGGCTTCCCTATGGGCTTGATGTACAGTTTTAAACTATCCATTTAACCTCTCTCAATTGGATTCTTATTCTGTAAAAGATGTCATGATCTCTCTGCTGGTGTGAGACTTTGGTGACCTTCCAGACCAAATGAAGTGCACAGAATGTCACTATTTCATCTGATGTTCTCTAATTTCTTCCTGTGATCTGAAAAATATCATGCTTTCCCAGTTACAGGTAAAGGCTTCAGTTTTCCTCCTCTGTAATGTGAAGAAATCTTTTCAGGCTGTTGGTGGGGCATTGGAAATTATATAACTTGTGTATGAATAAATTAAGACAGACAGTATTATTCAACCAATTAAAAGGAGTTTTGAAGGACTCAGAAGATTCAGGCTTCCCTTCTTGCCACGGAACCAACTTTCATGATACAGCCCCACACCAGCATGCTTGGCTTAACAGAACTAATCAGTTCACAAAGCTTGAAAGAAGAATTCGGAGAGAAGAGTTTGGAGGTGGTACCCATAAGATCCATCTTTTAGATTTGGTCATACTTCGGGCTGCTGAGTTCTGCAAATAGTTCTTTTAATAGAGAGCGAGTTGAGCTTTACAGTCACACTTCCATGATCTAATTCTACATCACACAGATTTAGGAACCTAATAGTAGGCAGACAAATACAACCTCTTTGGCCGTGGGTTAGAAGATTAGCTTTGGGAAAAGTCCCAAAAGCAGTTCCAGAGCATCTTTAAGGGATGGGAATGCATCTGCCTGGAAAGCACCTGTTAGAGGAGATTAGCAGATTACAATCTATCCTACTTCTCCAAGATACAATTCCCCTGTCAGTGACATGGTCTGTATTAGAAACAAGAAGTGGCTTCCATAAAAATAATCCGTACATCTAAAATCCTGGATCTCAAGACTGGAAGGATTTCTGTTATGTTTCCACTTAAAGACCTAACCATTTACAGTGTACTGTTGAAGCCCACTTATACACACTTGTATTTCCATGTACAGCCTATTTGGTTGTTGTCTTTCTAGTCAAGCAATTCTTGTTTGCACAAAAGAAAGCCCTGTAAACACAAATGCACTTTTTTTTTCCCTGCCTTTGCTTTATGACAGTAAGTGCTCTCATATCACACTTTCTTCTCAGCATCTATTTGTAGAAAAGCAAAGCTATTAGAAAAGCAACCAGCACAGGTTGCTCTTGCTACAACAGGGGAAGTCATGCTTAAGACTGTTTGTTTTACAGCTTGACTGACCTTCCCAGGCATGGTTCTGAGTGGAGACATCCACTTTAATACAACTTACATACACATCTAATGACTGCTCTGAGAGGTCATGACATGCCTGTGGAGCAGCTCTGTCTTCTATTGATTCAGACATAGCTGAGCACATTTCTATCAAAATTCCCAATCAAAGCTGGGTTAGAAGAGAAACTTCGAAGTAAAAGCATCTCCCTCTTCACCAGGAATTTTTAATGCAGCAGTCATGCTCAGAAGTCGAAACCTATATGCACCTCAACACAGACCTTCCCTGATATTCACCATTTGGCATTACTTAAATTGATAGGTTATACACTTAAAATTGCTGTAGCATGAACATTGATCATTTTAAAGTGGGATATTCACATTAGACAGTCTTAAAGAACAAATCAAATACTTTACAGTGTGTAACTTTGCAGCTCAATGCATTGGATGATACCCCCAAGAAATGAAAGCATTACCATTCAGTGACACTGGTTTTTTTACAGATACACAGTAGAAAGAATTGCTGCAGACCAGAAATCACATGGGCAGAAGCTCAAGTTAGTGAGAACTGAAGTATATTAACACTTCACATAAATAGAGCACTGGCTAGAAACATTCCTCTTACACTCCAACTCAGATATTCTGTTTGCAATAGGAGTCCCTGATAATCCAGCCCATTTACAAATCCATTTCTGCTTCTTCTTCTTGCCCTCTCCTGAATAGAACAGAGCTGCAGCGTGGCCTGGCACAAGGTCTGCACACAGCAAGTGAGCAGAATTCAATCACCCCAAAAGCAAGAGCTGGGAGCTGCTGGTGTGTGCAGAGGTGAGGATTGGGTGGAGAACCATAGAATTATTAATGCTGGAAAAGACCTTAAGGATCCCAGAGTCCAACCCCACCATGTCCCCCTCAGCGCCACATCCCACAGTTCTGGAACACTTCTGGGGACAGTGATAACCTGACCTCTCTGGGCAGCCTGTGCCAGTGCCTGACTGCTCTTAGAAGAAGAAATCATTCCTAATATCCAACCTGAACCTCACCTGTCACAGCTTAGGGCCATTACTGTAGACAAATTCATTGGGGTGAATTCCAAACTTCATTTTCTCCTGCCACCAAGTGGGTGCACATTCCCTGACCCTTCACCATCCTTAGATTTCCAAGGCACTGGTGAAGACTTTGTACCATTAAGTAACTGCCTACCTTGCCTTTCAGCACAGCCAGCTCTCACACAATGCAGTTTTAACAAACATCTCCATGCTATCCAAATCCCAAACTCATAACTCTTCTTTTTGCACTTTGCCATCTGCATCATCCAAGAAGAGATTCAAGAAAAAACACATCTCTAGATTACTGTTAAATGGTGGCCACTGTTCTCAGCTTGTTGTTTTTCCATCGACTGTTCCAGAATTTCTTTCCAAAAATACAGCACAAACCCTGAGAGGTAGCCAGCCACCGCTGTCTTCACACAGCTAGCATGTCCACTTCCCAGCCAACTCCTCTCTTTATTAGAAAACAGAAAATCATATTGCAACTGATGGCAGCAGTGGATGTAACCTACTCTCTGCGGGAAAAGCTGAATTAGTGCTTTACATTCCTTCTAATCCTCCCGAGCTCTAACACCCTTGTGGAGCCTCTAGTGAGGTTGAGAGCCACGAACGTGACACTAAGCTGGTGAGCCAGGTGGCTGGCAGTATTCCTTTCATCCAACCCTATTTTTGCTTACCTGCCATTTTAAGGCCATTTGTAAATATAGATCAGAGGGTTCATAAGCAATAGGATATGGAACACCTTGCAGGAAAGTTTCTAGCAGCAAAGAAAGCCCCCTTCCTCTAAACCTTTCCATTCTCTGCTAAGTATTCTGTTTTACAGGTGGAAAAAGCTGAAGCCTAAACAGCAGACACCGATTCTGACCACACATAGGGCATTGAACATCCCATATATGGGGATCACTTTTTGCAGAGTGTGGGATGTGAAGCTGAGAGATGCACGTTACTGTTAGCCCCAATGGCTCTCCCTGTTAGCAAGCAGTGGTCCTGCATGAAATACAAAGAGTACAAGTGGAGATTCTCTGCCTCACTGCATTCAAGATTCATCTCTTGGCTCAGCCTGTTCTTTAGCACTGTGTAAGCATAGGGATAATTCCTCTAGAGATGCAGCATTCGTTAGAAATTCCTTCTGTATCTTGCCTTAGAAGAACTTATTTGCATGTCCACATCAAAAAACATCTTCCAAGAAAAGGTTTTTCTTAGTGTGGACACATTTAAGGTGCAGGAATTAGCAGAATAGCACATAAGATGGTCTCCAAAACAGATGTGAGATATAAGGTCATCTCCTGTTGATGAAGTACAAGAAAACAATTGCATACAAAAATACGACTTTTTTGGTTTTTTTTTAAGCAAGAATAATCTTCTCAATATTTTATCCCAAATTGCCACTTACTGGCAGATTTGGTGGAACTAGCTGACATTTCACCTACCCAAAAGGATCCCTTCCATGGATCTAACAAGCTCAGAGTTGTCAAAGTTGTTCCAGTCCCATTCTTGCCTTGGTTATTACATGTTTCATGGTCATGTGCCAAGCATTAAAGACAGACCACTCTTCACATACAGATGAGGCAGGGGGTTGAGTTCCTAAAAGATATACAGTTCAAAGCAGCAGAGTAAGTGTTATGTTCCACTCACAAAAAGAAAAAAAAAAATAGTAGACCCACAACAAGCACAAAATCAGGACATTTCCACTCAAATTTCTACTCATTCTGCTGGATTAAAACTCAAAATCCAGTGATGCTCGGGTGCACTTAAGCTAAGCAGAAGCACCTTCTTAATCCAGTGAAGAAGTGGCCAAGAATCAGGTTGGAATTTTTATTTTTGTAGGGAACCTAATAGACTTAGTTCAGTTAACTGATGCATTCACCAGATGCAATCCCTAACCAATGGATTATACAGTATTCAATGTATAATTCTGATCTACTCTTGATTTATAACAGAATGAAAAGGATCAGGTCTATTTTTAACTCCCTGGAAAGTTTAAAAATAAAGAACAGCTTTCAATAATGCATTAAGCAGCAGGTTTCAGGCTCAGAATGAGCTTATGAAGTGTGTGCATCAAATAGTGAGGTCCTGTGGCTCTGCTACCCACAACAAAGTAAGTGAAGAAAGATACAAGGAACAAATGAAAATACGATGTCAGTAAATACAGGTACACCATGTGGATGTTTATGTTTAGGGGAAGGCATAGAGTCCCACATCTGAGCCCATTCACATCAGGGGTTTGGAAGCAAGACCCCCCAAGCACACGTGGCGCTCCCCTCCCAGATCTTACTGAGATTCCCTCTGTACCTCAGAAGTACTGAGAATTTAAGAGCTATAAAATGCTTTAAAAAATTGATTTCCTGATGATTTCCAGCTCACACATCTCACATTGTACATAGCCTCTAAAGATCAAATTCAGCCTTGTCCCTGACACTGGATCCTGTTAGGTTTTCTGCTCTCTTGCCCTTATCTCTTCACTTTCCAGAATCATCATTAGCTAATGCTGATAATGAAGCAACTAATTCCACAATGAAGTGAAGGAGAGCAGGGGAAAAATCAGCAGCCAGCTCCGAACCCAGCATGCAGGGGCACAAAATGCTGAGAACACCAAACAAGCATCAGCTGCACTTGGCTTGCAAGAAAGGATCTCTCTAAAGCAAGTAATGAGTACAAAAAATGTGAATTCTTCATCTGGAAACTCTGAAAAAACCTCTTTTATAGCAGTAATTCTTTAACATTGTGTATCAGGTGACATACAATAAAAAAAATCTTTTCTCCAAATGTTGTCTATTATGTGCATAGAACTACATCTCTACACAAAAATCACTCACCTGCTGAGTTTATAAATCAAGCTAAGTGTTCTGTATGACTCGATCACCATTATTGCAGCAGGCAGTTGAAAACCAAACCCAACTGATATAACAGAACTGCAATAACAAGGTAAGCACCGATGATGGAAAATCCATTCCCGTAGCACTGGCAAAACCAGATTTTTGCAGTAGATCAGTTTGTAACCTAACTTGGCTCAACACTCACAATCATGGGGTGCATTGAGCAAGATTAACATTCAAATTATCCCAGGGCCAATGCTGCTCCTGGTTCCCTTCCCAATGCACACAGCCAAGCCTTGCCTTTGTTTGGCTGCAATAGCCTCACACGCTGAGGGAAGCAGAGCCAAATTTGGCTCACAGCTGAAATAAAGGAGGACAATACTCTGATTAAAGTGATTCAGAATCCAGTTTTAAATCCCACAGGTAGCTGGCATATCCCTATTCCCTATACTTAGGATAGGAAATACTATCCTATACAAATGCTATAGTAAATTTAGCTGCTGAAAGCTAGTAACAGTCCGGCTTTTATTGGCACTCTCCTCTATATGCCCTGACTTTCCACTTCCCTATGTATTTTAAGCACCAGCTTTGTGCATATTGGTACCTTATGCTTAGGCAGTTCTGCACTGTAAACACAGAAGACTTTTAACCCAGAGATCAACTTAGATCTTCCCCCCCAATCAATAATTTTAAGGAGAAAAGGTCAGAGTATTCCAGTGAACTGACGCACTCTGTCTAATTTATACAGCAAGAAGCTTAAAATTGTGCGTCATTTGACCATTTTCCATTTGTTCATGCTGAGATTAAGAGATGGGCTTATTGTTGAGCTTATATAGTTGAAATTACAACTAAGAGAAAAAAGGGTTATGGGGAGATCAGTAGCTGCAGCTGGGCTGTGATTTACTGCTGCCCAGTCATGGCAATGTAAACTTGAAAACTTGAAAAAAGCAACTCAGAGGGATTGAGAGAAGCCAAGTAATTAACCATTTTTAAGGTAAAAGCTGCCAAATAAAACCAGGGAAGAAGGGCTTGCTGAGAGCAGCAACAGTTTGCTTAATTGTCAAAAAGCATCTGTGACAACAGAGTGGTATGCAGCTGCCATCGCAAGGGAGAAAAACCCAGCAGCAACAGCAGGAATCAGCTGTAAAGCCGAGGAGTCAGCATGTTTCATGCTACTGCACTTTCCACTGCTCCTCGGGCCAGGCAGATGCAAGCTGTCCACACACACCAGCAGACAGCTCTTCCCTTATACACCTCCAGAACCTCTTCCCATGTACGGGGTAGTACAGCTGTACCAATGCAGTTTCAGGATCAAAAATCATCTCTCAACACACCCCTGAGTTTTGCAGCACTCCAGGCAAGTCCAATGAGGAACAGAGCTGGTCAGCCACCGAATGGTCGGCTATTGACACAAGTGGGTAAGGGTACAAGTGGGTTATTGGGAGTGCATTCACGTTTTCACAAAGTTGATGCCAAATCCTGAGCTGATGCAAGCTCAAATATTTCAGCTGAACTTGGTGGAGCCGTGGAAACTTCCATGGGCAGAACAGCAGCTAAAGAGCTTAAAGAAGCTTTCCTTCTACTTTCACAGGCCACTCACGTTCATCAGGTTGTAGCAAAAAAGGAAATACATAAAGCTTGCAGTTCTTTTGCTTTTTTTCCCCCACTTTCTTCCATATTCATAAATACAAACCCTAAACTGATCAGTATTTGTATGATTGAAGTAAGGAGGGAGAAAGATTTGCAGACATTTTCCTGGAAGAATTGTTGTTCTCTATAGCATTTTCCATTTTCTTTTGAATTATTTTTATGGGACTGGAGACAGATGGATTTTCTGGTCAGGTGAAAGTAAGAACACTGCAATTCAGTGTATTTCCATGTGTGGCAAATCACTAATACCATCAGATTTTGTTCACACTATATTTATATCTTTAACCACAAATAGCCTCCTTTGCTGGCAGGAAAACAAGAAATGTCACCCTCTAACTTTGCAAACTTTTGTGAACACTCAAAAAGGTGAAAACTGACAATTCCACTAAACTCTGGTGCCAGGAGCTGCTCATAACAGCCCGTCTCCAGACGGGGTAAGTATTCTGTTTAGAGATGATTATGAAATACCCATTAACAAACTTCTTTGTGACTCTGAAAAATAGTTGACGTTTTCCAGAACATAATTCCTGATCCAAAGTACCAGAAAATGGGTAAAATCCAACTGCAAGTCCAGAGCATCTACTCTAACACATGGAAGATAAGATTTGTCACCTAAGAGATTTCTAGATTTCAATAGTAGCTCACTACTTCAATGGGCCTCTCTCCTCTCCTCTCACAATCAGAGCCCTTTAGGCTTAGGTTTTGCTCAAGGGAAGCACTTTTCCTCCATGAATCAACATGAGCTTTGCTTGGCACACTTCCTATGAAAAACACAGTACTTGTTCTTCAAGCCTCACACACTAAATCCACGTACACAGCTCACTATTCTTCATCTATTAGGAGAAGCATTTATTTTGCAGCACATCAGTACCTTCAATGCACAGTAATGCCTTAACCTGTGCTTGTATTAGAGATGATCTTCACAGTCAGGAATGTTCACGTTCACATGAGTATAGGTCTTCTAATTACCTCTCACCATAAAACCAGCCAACATTTTGTTACTTTCTGATCAGAATTATTACTGGAGAATTATCCCACACATCCACAGACTATTTTATCTTCTAACCTCTAATGGATTAACAAGTGTCTAAGACATGGAAGTTATTTTATGAAATTTTGAAGTGTGGATTGGAGACAGCAATTATTACTGCCTAGCTCTTGTGTAGCATTTTAGTTTTGGAGATCTCTATGAGCTGACAGAACACGAAATTTAAATCCAGGTCTCTCCAGCCTTGTTCAGCATCCTTAGCATTAGGTTACACTCAATGTCTTGTACTCTTTCTAGAGCTAGTGCTGGGAACAGCATCTCAGTACACTTGAAGTAAGGTTTTTGACTCAAAACACAGGTAAGAAAACAAAAAAATCAATCAATAAGGCAGCAGCTCATTAATTATCAAGACATAAAGCCTGTATCCATTTTAAGTCATATTTTTCAATAACTTGAAGAATACAAGAGCATCTCTCAGTAATAATGCTTATTTGTCATCAGATGAGTGTATGAGCCTTCAGATGAGGAATTCCAGAGCCTTATGGAAGAATGTGTTTACCTTTGAATGTGCTAGTGCAAGGCAGATAAACTTTTGTGCCTAAACTTAGGAGGATTTAAATGTTATTATGACATGAAACGTATTGTGCCAATTTTCCAGCTCTAGCACACATACTACATGTCATTGTCTTTCTAAGAAAGCATCTATTCTCATTTTCTTTTTTTATTGACTGACAAAGATTAAGGGTAATCTCACTAAATCCTCAAATCACCCCACATGATACATTTTTTTCTAAACATTGCTGTGTCATTCACAATATTATTTCCAGCCAACAGAAAACCCTTGCTTTATTCATGCTTGCTGCTTTTTTCTCTCTTGTGCCTCCACCCCCTCGAAAGCCTCACTGAAATCTGCCTGTTTTTGACATGCAGCAAGACCATCTTAAATTTGGCATCGAGCTCTGGGTGGCCAAAGTCATCACATCTTACTTTAATCAGTTAGACACATCCAGAAAGGACAGCAGCCAACTCTAAGACATTTTCTTCCTGCTTTGGCTGCAGGCTAGAAAGAAAATAAGCTTGCCAAATTGGATTCATTTTCTCATTCCCCTCTGCTCTCTCCCACCTTCCAGTAGGAAAACAAACAACTGAAAATTAAGCCCCAGACACAACAAATAGGTGTGAAAAAACTTTCCCTAAGCTCTGCAACCACAGAGTCCAGTTTCCTCGGGGAACTTGACAGAGACAGAAAAGGAGTTGTGCATATCTGAGATGGCAGTAATACTGACTGCAGGGAGTTTACTTACTGTATTGTGATCTGTCAAAAGGAGCTGGCAGAAGTGATTTTGTGCTGGAGACTATTTTATTTCTGAAGTGACTGGGAACTAGTCAAAACCACAGTGTCTTGCTGAGAGATTGGATTAATGCTTATATGGGTAAAATAAAGACCAATTCCTCTGTTAGAAAGTAGTTCCTGAGTAAGGCTTCTCAAGCCATCACACATCTACCTCCTTCCATCTGGTACTCAATACTCAGAAAACAGCAGAAGATTTGTAGTTCTCGTAAAAGATCATTAGCTGCTCCCTACAGCCCCTCTCTAAAGGATGTGGAGTCATTCTGTTGGCCCAGTTTATCTTTGGATGGTCTTCTGGGAAGAGCAGTGAAGGTTTTCATCTTCAGAGAAACACGTCCAACCGGAACAAAGCACCTGCTGCTGAGGGATTTGGATAAGATGGAGAACAGAAAGGATAGATCTATCTGCATGCTGCCCATCAACAGCCTAAGACCTTGAGAGCCTTAAGGCAACTTAGTAGGACTACAAGGCAAGAGGCAAGAAGAAGCAATCATCAAGATGGTCACGGGTAGGACTGGAAAGTCCAATGCATGTGTGATAGGCCTCCCACAAGCAGCTGAAGCTCAGCACTGCATCTTCTCCCTTCACTGCCCCCAGGCAAACTAGTGCAGAGGGGTGAGCAGGGATCAGCCTCAGCCACACAATGAAAGCAGGTCAGTACAGAAAGCTTAATTCAAAAGTATAAGCCTTAACCTATCCATAGCAACACAACAATAATGATGGCAAGAAAAAGACAATATCAAGGGAGGAACATAGTGCCAAGGCAGATGGTATGAGCTCCTTAGAAGTGAGGTCAGTTCCTTTCACACCAGCTCTTCGAAGTGCAAGAATTTGTTCTGAAGCTCTCAGCTCCATGGAACGGGGAGGGAGAAATTCTGGAGAAAAATTACTAGCACTGAAGAGATTTTATTCTGGGATTTTCTGACTCACATTCAAGACCAGAAACCTGAAATCCTTCAGGGACACTATTGTTCCTGGTATTTCAATAAAAAGAACTGAATGCACAAATGGTCAAACACAGAGCAAGTGGTTCAGTGCAAAAGGGTCAAATTCTGCCTTCAGGTATTCACTACATTGAACACTCTTCAATGGAAGTTCCATACCAGCTTCCAGGCTCTGAATTTCCCACCCCCCCAAAATGTCCATAAGTTACAGTTATGATTTTAGTGGGATGTTTATCTGACCAATGATGGCATTACTTCTGATTGGTCCTAATTAGAAAATATTAGTACAAGATTCCTAATGCAATGATAGTAGCACAGCTTGCTGCTGATTTGTGCTCATCAGAGCCTGGCAGTAAATCAAAAGTACTTCCCAATTACAAAGCCTTCATCGCTATAGAGCCATCTCTAATTATTTTATTTAGCATACTACAAAGTAAATTCTGACAATTTAGTTGGAAATGATGCTTTTAATAGGAGACTGTTTTTGAAATTGCATTGAAACAAAGTGTTCCCTTTGCTTTACCAAAGCCATGCTTTTGCTAATGGTGCTCTTTTGGATTACCATTTTTTAATCAGTTGCATTTTTATGAGACTCACAGGACTCTATTAGATGTTCCCAGGTATTTCAAACAGAACACATCAGACAATGTTTAAAACGAATATTATTAATAAAATGCATCCAGACATTTCTGAAAGTAATAAGATACAAATACCCCAAACCTTGGCCTTACATTAATAAATTTTCACTGCTTAAAGATAAGAACTGTTTACTGGAAAACAGTGTTCACACTCCACTAAGCCATTACCATCTGAGGAAGTTCACCATTCTCCCTTTCATTTATTAACACCAAAACACCACTACTTGGGGGGCACTGGCCATCCCCAGGGCAGCAGTGGAAATATCCCCACAGTCAGAAAAAAAAAACAACAAACATTCTTGATGCCCATCCAAATCAAAAAATCCAAATTATTCTCTCCAAATCAAAACTGCCTTCCTTGCACAGGGCAGTTGGGCAGGAGAAACAATAACTTGTTGCTGCTTTTGAACACCTGCAGTGTCACATTTGCAAGATAAGGTTTTTTCCATGCATTGTGACCCACAACGCCGGCATTCCTCTCCCATCATCAGGCAATGACACCTGCTTGTGCACAGAGGAAAGAGTTAACTCCCAGAGAGATGTGCAGGTAGGAAAATTACCTCACATCTGTATTATATCCTCTCCTAACAGGTGCTTTGTTGCTCTAGCACTCACTGAATTTACGATCTCCCTGGCACATAAATGCTTATGTCCCTCTCTGATAAAGCCCTGAGCACCTCCAGCAGTGTGTGTTTGTTTGAGCTGACAGCAGTCACATCATCAGAAGCACGTGGGGATTTCCAGAATCTGAAGCCAAAATAACAGTCCTACAAAACTCAGCTTGGCCCCAGACAAGCAAGCTCTGCAGCATCAGGCCTTACGGCTCTCAGTGACACACATAAGTAGGTGCTGCACTACTTTTTTCCTCCCATCTGAACTAGATTTCAGTTTGCATTCCTTACCTCATACTAATATTTACGTTCATACACCCTTTCACCAGGCACAGTGCATCCACTGTCTGTTTGCTTAAGATTACATTCAGATGTCTGCAGCAGGTGTTTTGGGTTTGGCTGCTTTTATAGGAAACCCATAACTAAAATGTAGAAAAAAAACCCTTATGTTATATGCATTTGAATTTGCTGCAGTTTCTGGCTTGGTAACAAATTGTCTTTTGCTCTCTTAAAGGAGAAGTGGACACTGTTGTAGGATTACAGTAAAACACCAGAACTTGTGCCTAGCGTCTGCATGCTCCTGCATTTGCCCCAAACATCTGTCACCTCCACATTATTCTCGGCTCCTGAGCTTTTGGGGACAGTTATTGCTTTTTTGTGAAGCCAGAACAAGACAGCTGCACTGCATTTAGTATCCCAAAGTGGAGATAAATCAGTCACATTAATAAAAATAATCATAATTCCACCTATGGAAGCAAGAATGGTACCATGACTCAGGCATTGCATACTTGTGCTGGCCTCCAGCTGCCTGCTAAGATACTGCACAGAGCCAGAACTCTGTGCTGTTTTCAGATTAATGTAGGAAAATAAGCCCAAGTTTGAATAGCGTTCAACACTGAACTGAACTATCAGCAAGAAAACAGCTTCAGATGCATGGCTGGATTCCTATTTATCTTTCATTTTTATTAAAATTCCTACTAATAAAATAAAAGGCAACTGGAAGAGGGTTTAGGCACAGTTAAAGAAGCTGAATGCAAGATTTCTTGCCCAGGCCAGTGAACTCTTTGGAAGAGAATCATGTATGTCAGCAAGAACTAATTTGCCCAAGCACAGGTGATAACTATTGTGCAGGCTGCAATGAAAACAAACCATGTGTGGTGGGATTTCTCAGGAGAGGATTAAAAGAGAAAAAAATAAAAATTAAAAAAAAAAATGACATTGAGAGAGCAGAGGGAAGAGGCGACAACAGATAAGCAACCTGAAGGCATGGAAGAATTGCAGTCCACAGAAAACTTATGGACTGTGATAAAGCTTCACGTGCTGAAGTCAGAGTAAGATTTCATAAGAATGAGAATTCTGGTAAAAGCATTGCATTTTGTTCCATCTCCCCTGCGTGTTATTCCTACGGAGAACTTTTTTAAAGACAGCTCAGTGAACAAGTTCCAGCTGTAACCTGCAGCTCAGGAAGAGGGGCAGAAGCTGCTTGTCAGCTGCACTGGCAGCAGCTCACTGCCTATTCCCCAACCACCAGGCACCTGGCTCAGGCAGTCATCACAACATGCCTCCACTCCACCACTCCTCCTTGATTCCATTCCCACTTTGCCAGTAGCCCAGATGTTTCCAACACACTTACAGGACAGGGAGCCACATGCCTGGAGTTGGTGAGCAGCTGTGGAGCTGAGTTTATCCTTACTTTAGGGCACTTGATATCTCCGAGCCTCCATGCTGCACCTAAACCCAAAAACGAAGTGAAGCTACAATGCAACTCGCTATAGATTTGTGAGTTTAGCTGAGCCATCTCTCATGCTGCAGCAGCTTGGCAGTGGAGATTCCACTGAGGGAGGCACCCTTGGAAACCCTCCAGTGCAGGACTGGTGGCCATTAGCACCATTAAACCAAGTTGCATATAGGTAAAGCATCAAAAACTACTTTTATAAGCATCTTGCTCCTTATGTAAATGCAGGAGGACAGGGTGTTTATACCTTGTCTTATTTTCCAGGAGAAAAGAGAGTACTCTGGTAGCTGAGCTGACCCTGCTACAATGCCCTTAACAAGCTTGTGTCTTTGGTGATCTTCAGTTGCTCTCTGCTCACGTATTTTGGATGAAGTTAGTAGGCAGATTGTGCTGGTTAGATGACACAACTTCAGAGTCACTGACCAAACTGAAAAGGTGCATATTTTTCCATATCCAAACCAGCTTAGAAGCTGTGATATGAATTAGCTCCATGTTATGACAGGGAGAAAAATCTGGCTGTATGCATCTGAAGGAAGAAATTCACAACACTGCTGCCAGACTTCCCCAGGAATCATGGCTTTATAAACTGACTTAATTCAGCAAGGGCAACATGTACCTGATTGTAGGAGTTAACCAAGGCTGAAGAGAGAGCCACCCTAAATGTGAAATGCCGTACAAACATCAAGTCACAGACAAGAAAAGGATGTCTGTCCACCAGGAAAACTGAACACATACCCTGGGACTCATACGCATGGAAATCAGTCACACTGCGCTGGGGGAATTCCATAAGCTTTTATTGAGCATAAAATGTCCCAAAGCCCTTTCTGAAGGCCACACAAGTAGGGGAATAGCAGATACATGGAAGTGTCTGCTTCCCTAAAGTAGAATCTGCCCCAGTTTTCCCAATTGATGAGGAATGGCTGCTGCAATACTGGGGCAGATTTTTTCAGTCTTCCATTAAGTCAAAATCTGATGAACTATGTACTGAAGATTGATACTCAGTAAGCTTCTAATGAGAGGCAACATGCAATTTTTTTTAACCGAAGCAGTAATAGTAACAGCTGTGATGCACACTTTCAGTCACAGAAATTTATATCCTAAATCAAATCATACAATTTGGAAAGGAATATGAGCAGTTTCTTAGAGTCATATTCGGACTGGTCAAAGCCAAGCTCAGCCCATAGATGCTTATTTTCCATTTTAACTTTCACGGTGTATTACATTTAGTCACCTTGTCTGGCATCAGTTATGAAAGAAGCATTAAGGAAACATCTACAGCAGGTCAATTCCATTTTAACCTTCATAAACAACAGAATTCATAAATGCCAGTTGGCCACAAGCCCATTATTAAATTATAATAAAACTGAAGAAACAACTCTGGCTATGTCTCACACATCATGCTTACATTTATATCCTGGCTTACTACAGTTCAGAGCTGAATTTAAGCATGGCTAAGAAAAGAAATCTAAGGAGATGAAATTAAGTTGTAGCTGTGGATTTCATCTGGGAGAAGGGGAGAGAATGCATGCAGGTTGATGAGGATGAACCAAGGATGTTGTTTAATTGCTTAAAAAGAATCATACAAGACAGTCATTTTAAATCTGTTATAAACTACTTGCATTTTTAGAATATCTTAAGATGTTCATTCACTAGGAAAATGAAATGCTGAGCATCAGAAATTTCAAACAGGTTGTAGCCTGAATATAATATATCTAAAGATAACAAAAAGGCCATTTCAGACACCAAGTTGGGTGGTTCACGGCACTGTCATTTACAAGGGAGGCCCTTTGTTTCTCCATCCAAGAGCTGTGGAGAAACATGAATACCAATAAACAAATAAATAAAGCAAAAGCAAGCTCAAAGCAGATCAGGAAACACTTGACAACCATAAATATTTTATTGAGGCAGAATAGCTGTTTCATTCCGGAAATTATTTGATACCATCAAGGACTGAATAAGATTTGGAAGTAGAGAAGGGACTGGGGAAGCCAAATAATTACTTCAATTGTCAGAAGCGGTTGACTTCATCCAGAGGTCAGTAGCTGAAGCACAGAATATTAGTAATTACTACATTTACTAATTCAGCACAGAAGAGGATTGTCTGTACACATACATACTGCAAGAATACACTCAGGCTGGCATGAGCTGTCAAAGTAGGATGGAGAACAAAGAATCCTATAGTCATCTCAGTAGGAGATGTGTTTTAATATTTGTGTTTTACCTCAGTACCACCAATAAATCAGTAATCATTAGATCACTAGTCTCCAGTGCAACCATGCTGGAGGTCTGCTACTCAGCAGATTCCTTAATATCACATACCATCAAAAAAAGATTTCTATTTCAACTGGCCACAGCTTTAAGGTGACAATATTCACTACCTGACCTGCTCTTGACAAGTAAAACTCATGGCTTATTCCCTTCATTCTCAGCATCAGAAGTTATCCACAAATAAAGCAAAAGCCCCTTGGCGTGCAGCATATATCATTTTTCAGTTCATAAGCTGAAGAAAAGGAGGAAAAGGTTGAGGAAAAACTAGTGATGAGTTCCCTGGTGTATAATCCCTTGCAGGGCAAGATGATTAAGCTATCTGGGCATTAAGAGAAACATTACCAGCATTGCCAACTTTCCTGTCAATTCTCCTACAGTTTCTGAGTGTGATCACAACTCCTCCAAGTAAATTAAAAGCTGCCATTAAAAGAAAATACAACAGCTTTCCCTGTTATGCTTCAGCAGGACAGTATTACACAGATGAATTGCTATAGGATAAGGATGGATGCCTTCGGAGTTCTATAGGAACGAGCAATTAGTGTTAATATCATTGTTCCTGGAACACTGTGTCACTCAGTCCTCTGGTAATTGCAATTATACAGAGCCTGGAAGTGGAGATGCCAGGTGTCACCCCCATGAGGTTAGGCAGACCCATTTTCAGATTCAAAGGTACTGGCAAAGAACAGGAAGTGAAATTCATGGGCTATATTTAATGCCGATTCATCTCTGCAAACACAACCTCGTGTGCTGGACAGTTTGTAACAGCTCTTGCACAGAAAAATGCCTCCAGAGGAATATTACTTTTCAGAGACAAAAACAAAATGCAGACTTACACAGAGGCAGAAGTCCCTGTGATCGTTTCAGGTGAGGCTGTTTCCATTTTTGCCTCACAGAAAAAGGAAAGATCTTGTTTTGAAGATTCTCATAATATTGGTGGCCCATTTGGTAACCTGAACCATCCTGCCTCAGCTGCAGTGCTGCCCAGCCCACCTCGCACCTTCAGTGACAGATTTCTCATTAATTACTACAGAATTAAACACTCCAGGTTGATAACAATTATTTTCAGTATGCACTCATGTTTGTAAGCATGTCTACATGTGCTCACACATCTCTTTAGACAGCCCTAATTGCAACGAAGTGTGCCTCAGTTAAGGCTGTCCCTATGGAGAGAGAGCTCCTGGCAGCCTCCGGGGCAGAGGGTGGTATTTGGGAGCATCATGGCAATGCCTCACAGAGGAAGGAGGTTGGACAGGAACACAGCTGGTGCCCTGGCAGAGAGTCAGAGGCACCAAGGGAACGTTCTGGGAAACACTAAAGAAAGTATTGTTAGGTTAATATGTTGCTCCTATTTACATTTCCCCTGCTCAGGAGGGTTTTGCTGCCAACTGCTGCTTTCTACATCACATCACAGAATTTTATTTCCCCCCCTTCCTACTGACATTCATTGTGTCATTATGATTCCCCAAGTGGACATTTTCAGAGGCAATTTATTATATTCTCAATTAACTCCACAGGATTACAGAGAACCTTGAGGGCATTCCCTGCCACTCAGCATTCCAGTAACTGCCATGGGGATGGATAACAGGATCACAAGATGTAGCAGGAAGGAGTGGGGTGCCAACTCATCACCTGTACCAAGCAGAACTAGATCTAAAAAACAAGGTCTACAAAGAATAAGAGCATGATAATTTTTCCTTAGGACAGGGAGACAAAGCTCACACCAAGGTTCACTTGTACCACTGAACAGAGCAATGGAAAGGGCTTTCCATCCTCATCCATCATTTCCAGATCTATTTCTTATGACCAGGCCGGAACAGGGACAGGCAGCATTTGCAGACCAGGGTAGCATCCTGGAGAAGTGGCTGACAGCTTTCCACCTGGATAAAGTACTTGTAATCTGAAATGGATGGATACCTCCTCTCTCACAGTACAACCCTAGATTTACCTATTGACATATCATATTTAAGGTGGCATTAAGGTAAGGGGAAAAGAAATCGCATTTAGCTTTTTTTTTTAGAATTGAGCTATCACAGGAAGGCTTGGGACTTCCATCTACTTCTTGCAATATAGGTAAAAGGAGAAAATACTGCAGCATTTCACCAGAGATTCTCACTAATAATTACACTGCAATCAAGGAAAGTGATCACAGCAGGTAACAATAGCACACACTAACATTAAACTGATTTCTTAACCCTGAAGTCAGATTTCACACTTTCATTCTCAAGTTCTTCACAGAAAGATTAGCACAGACAGTAAGTGATGGTGTTTCCTGCCAAATCAACCCCAGGAAATACAGGAATCCCAGTCGTTGCAAATTACACCTCACCGGATTTCCAGCACAAAACAGAGGCAGTAAATTCCCTATTCCCTGTTTATCACAAATTAACACCAGTGCCACTGAAGTTTGATCAGGAAAGGCAAATAACCTTACCCAGAAGAAAGGAACTAGGAGGACGTCTGTGCTGACGCTTTGCCTTCTCTCCAGAGTCATTATTTAAGCCTAGAGTGAAATGAGTTACAAGATTCAGTTTTGGTCAGAGATGTTTGCGTGGTGCCATCAGCATAGTTCATCCAATCTCAGGAGGTGACTTGGAAATAATTCAGAATAAGGGACTTCAGCTTAATTTCTGGGAAAACTGAGGTGGAAGACTTTTGGGACTGTTCTGCTTCTTTCCTTCTCCAGCAAAGGGACATTGGAGCCACCATTGCCCTTGAGGACAGAGGTCTGCAGCCCAGCTCCTACACAGCAAGTGATCAAGGGCACAGAGCTGCAGCTGTTACCCTGTGCTGCTTTCAAACAACAGCAAACCCCAGCTGAAGAGGACACAAGGATCACTAAGTGACCCCTTTAAATGAGCAATCACAGCAGACAGGCAATCCATAGGAAACTTCAATCGTTAATGAAGGATCCTGGCCTTTGCCAGGCAGCAGCTCACCAGTGCAGAACATCTGCTTACTGACATCTGGGGCTTTCAGCTTTCTGGATGCCCTGGAACTTCCCCACCTTCCTCTCTGTAAAAGCCATTTCCCCTCCTATTCCTGTTCCTGTACAGTAACAAACCCCAATTTTCCAAAAAAAAAAGTCATTTGGACTTGATATCTCCAGAGTTCCCTTCCAAATACAGTTCTGTGATTTGCAGTGAGAAAATAAAATGAAGTTTATACCTTATTCAAGTGCAGCACAAAGCAGCAGTGACTACTGATGATTTCTACAGTCTCTGCCCTCTGTCAGGCTATTATTTAAGGACAGCATGCATTAGTAGTGTTGCTGCTCTGGGATTCAAAGGCATTTGTCTGCTTGAAGAAAACTGTCCTCAGATCATGAGTCATGGACTGATTCTGGGCTCAGGTGTGAGTCATGAAGATGTGGTCCATCTTCGAGACAGACCAGGACCAAGCAGTGATAGCAACCACAGCAAGCCTGAAAGCTACCAGTTCAGAATGAGCTCGTCCTTCAGAGCAAGAAGAAATTGGTGGAAAGAGCTGTGAAAGCAGCAACATAGAACACAGGAGCACCAGATCATCACCCTATGTACAGAGATGTGCCCTACATCTCTTAGAGTGAAAAAAGCTATAGTAATTTAAGGACCATTCTCAGTATTTTTTGAGATTTTCCTTCCATTCCTGGAAGGAAGGCAGCAGTGATGGGCATAGCAGAGGACAGGAGCAGTGGCATCAGGTGTCCATGGCCACAGACACTGAAGCATTTACTGTGCTCCCACTGCAGTGGAACAGTCAGATGCTCAACCACAACAGCACTGACAGTTCAGCAGGATTTGCCAATTGTAGCATCCTTCCTCACCTTCCATACTGAAGGAGTTTTAACAGATTAATGGTCAGGCATGAGGGGGTGCTCTGCTGGATTAGAAGGTTTGCTTGCTTTGCTGCCAGCTTGATTTCAGATCTTTTCTTAGCCAAGGTTTGGCTGACTTCTCCCTTTGCAAGGAAGAAGTATTCAGTATGCAGTGCAGTACACAATACTACTCCTTATGCTGTATTTTGCAGACAGGATCTCATCGACAACAGAGCAATTTCACTATGACATCAGGGCGCATTAGATTTGCTCTTAGTTCAGTAGAAAATTCATGGTCCTTTTTCTTTTTGATGACAGAGCAAAGAGGAGAAAGCATTTTATGACTTTATGAACTCCGATGTTCCAGGGAAAGAGTTCATCTCACCCTGAGATGCTTATCTACTGAGATAATGAATTATAAAGGTGGTACCAAGTGTTACCAAGAAACATGGCAGAATTTACCCCTGTAATAGAAGGGGCCAACAAGGCAATCATCTACCTCAGATACTACTTCATATTTCACATTGTCGCACTGACCTAAAGACAAGGAATTTAACCCAAAATTTTAGCTATGAAAGTATCTGCAGGTGTCCCTGATAAGTGTTCTGCAATCCTTTCTTGTTCAAAGTAGACATCTGGACATTAGTTACTATAATTAATGACAGCATTCATCAATCTTGGGGATGAAGGAAAGTTAAGTTACCTCACAAAGTCGTTGTTTAAGTATTAATCCTTTCCCACAGCATCACAGGAAACAGCTACAGTGCAGCTGATAGAATTCCATGGTCTTATTACAACTTCCACACCTGCATTTGAGTGCCCAGCAGAACACTGCTTTTGTGATGTGACCCTCATCCTAGCTAAACCCTAATTTTCAAAGGCATTTATTTTCTGCATAACCAGTTTAAGTAGTCTTCTTTTTTTTGACAGATATTGAGGTACTGAGAGAAGTCCCCTTCACTTATGAATATTTACATGTATGCTAAATGCTTCTGAAAAAAACAGAAGATGCATCTTAAGGGGAGCAGGGCCAGGGGGAGAAATACACAAGCATTTCAAAGCACATCTGCCAGTGTTGGCTTAGGTAATATTCACTTGGTAATAGCCATAGAATTTATGTTCAGAAAAACATAAAAGAACAAATTAAATTCTCTAATGTGTACCAGAAGACTGAATTTCAATCAATCATTTATTTCACTGAATAATATACTCAGGTTAACTAAGCATAAGCTGGTGTTTGGCTAATACACATCCTACTCCTGGGGTAATAGATTCCCAGCCTTTGAGTATCTTCATTGCCCTTGGCAATTTGTTCCAGAATATAATCAATTAACTGCATTAAAATTGTGCCCAGTCTCTAATTTCAATTTGTATGGCTTCAATTTCCAATTCAGTACAATGGATTCCTTGGCAGATAAAAAATGCCTTTAAACATAATATTCCTTCTGAAAGAGAAAACTGACCATACTCAAGTCACCACTCAATCATTTTAATAAGATAAAAAAAAAAAGTCAGATCATCCTACCCTATCTACAGGTAATTTCTATCATCTCCCACTCTACATTTGGAAAATTCTTAAAGATTTGGAATAGTACCTACAAAATATTGTCTGATCAGTGCCTTCAAGCACTGCCTGGCAAAGGATGTTATAATAGTTATGAACAGAACAGGTCTGTTCTACACAGGAGAACAACAGCAGGAATATTGCAAAGGAGAGTTAATCTGTAATAAAAGCATACATTTAAAGCAGACAGGGAGAACATATTGTCACCTCCCAGTGCTCTCTGCTTAGAAAAACTTCTGCCTGAATTTTTCTGCCTTCTCCTACTGCAATGAACCCACACAACCCCATTTTCTATCAGCTGTTGTGGCCATGCACAGCAGAGCAGGATGAGAGAACTGGAACCAACCACAGGCAAACAGCTCTTCTAGTCCTGCTCAGCACTAACATCTCCTTTTTCCAAGCACACTGCTACAGCTAGAGGGATGATTATTTGTTTCCAACTTCCCCCATAGATTCAGCAATTTTAGTTCTGCTGTAGGTTTTTTGTGACAGTAAATCTGATGAGAGGATGATGCCAGCAAAGTGGCCTCTGGTACAACACTGGTGGTTTAGCGCTTGCAGGCTTCTTCCAAAAGAAGAAAGCGATGCCAAAGGTTAAGACAATTTTAAATAGTGCCTTAAAGCTAGCCATGTAGAAGACCTGCTCATTTATCACATGCAAAAGAATTTCAAAACAAGTATGGCATTTCTACAGGCTCTATTAAAGGCTGGGCCAAACCTCACTTTTTTTATTCATATAAGTAAGATCTGAACTAGTATTTTTAATGGAGGAGGAAAGCTTCCTAAGGCACTGTCCACTCTATGAATCAGGGAAGCTGTCAGGTACTGCTGAAGCTGCCTTTAAGCACTGCCAACAGATTCAAGATCCACAGGATGGAGTTATCTTTCCCCATTCTTCCCTTCAAATTTTGTTCTATTTCTAGTCTATTCCATTTGATTTATTCAAGACCCACTGAAAAAGCATCAGAGTGTTCAAAACTAAGCCCAGCGAGAGCACAACATTGGAACGAGTCATTAGCTCACATCTTAAATCCAGAGCACACCACAAATGACACGCGCTTGTGGGAATACTGTACAATCTGTGTTGATAAGAACAACTCTGAAGGGCTGATAGGATAAATCTCCACAGCACTGTCAACCTCAGTGACTTGGCTGTGTTCTGATCCTGTTTGCTGCAGTATGAACAGATAGCTTTGCAAATACAATCTAGTCCACAGCCTAGACCAAAGCTTACAGTCCTTATGCTCATACAGCAGATGCCTCTCTGCATCCAAGGCTGCTGAGATCAAAACAGCATAAATCAGTTCATGTGCTAAGCACAGTTACAAATAATTAACAATTCACTTCTAGTTTTTAGACGCAAGTTATCTAAAATCTCATCTGATCCAGAAAGAGCTCATGTTCTCAGTACTTGCTTCATTTAAAACCCAACAGTCATACAGTTAAAATGTGGTCTTACATTCTGAGGGCACTTATGCCCAGCAGCATCTCACTGGAGCAGTATAACTTCAGCACACAAGCAATAGCTTTGCTGTAAAAGGACTACATCTGCTGCACCACAGATGAAGCATGGTAGATATTTAGGCATTTAACTGGCATAAGCTTTTAAATGTTCTTTTAAGAGATAGCAGTAATCCCTCAAGCTGTGTTCTCATACAGGCAGGGGGTCCTACACTACCAAGTCTCAATCCTAAGGGCACAGAGCTGAACTTTGGTAACCATACCAGAGCTGATGGAATCCTAACAATGTCACTGGCAGTTGGATAAATCTTTTGGTAAAGAGCAATAAGACAAATAGTTTTCCATCCCCCTGAAACATAAGCTTTCTATATCTAGCCCTGTGCTGATGCATCATAACCCAAATTATCCCAAGGATGACAACTCCAGGCAACTTGCTACTACAACTGTCTTCAATTTCACTTAGCAAACATTTAATTTGTAGTCTCCTAATTAACTAAGTAACTGGCATGTTTTCCAAGATGTGACAGCATGCAGCAAAATAGACTTCTAGAAGCTTTCAGACTCGTGTCTATTTTAAATCTAACTATGCGCAGCCCTTGGCTCAGATTTAGAGAAGCATCCCAACTCAGTCCAAAATGCAATCTGCAATTGTAATGCAGACTAGCATTATCACTTCTGCACAACTGCCAAAGATTTTTTGATCTGAGAATGTTTAAATCTTTCAAAAAAAAAAAACAAAAAACCATCTAATTTCTCTGCAGTTTACAGCTTTGTCTGTTACATGGTATTATCTCACTTTATGTTGATTCTCCAGCTCGGCCACAGATATGTAGCTGAGCAGTGAGTATCATTTCAGACTGGGTCATTTTTCAGTGAGCTGTCACAAAGCATCTGAGTGGGTTTGCATAGATTTGTTACAGGTGTGTAATAAGTCTGATATGACCACACGCTGCAGTTAGCTCCGAAGTAGCATCTCTTGCACTCCTCATTTGAGCTCATCTTTGATTTTAACTGAGACTCAACTCATGCAATACATAATGCCAATGAACACAGCTTTCTTAAACTTGCAATGGTGTAAGCCATTTTGCCCTGACCCACTTTATTCAGCAGGCAGTGGAGTACACTCCTGGCAGCAGAGTCTGCCCTCCCAGTTAGCAGAAACACCTGGGAGTGAACTGGAAATGTATTGATTTTTCCACATAGCTGCTGGCTACAAATCTGTGTTCATAATGCAACATGGAATTTGGCTTTTATCAGAATATAGGAGAAAAATGGAATTGAAGCAAAAATATATGCAAAAAATATTAAATTATTGGACACTTCTTCAGTCCTTTGGAACAAAGATATTGAAAGAAGAAAACATTTATATTAAATATCAGTTTGGTTTGCTAAACTCAGCCTTTGCTGCCTGTGTTATTATTATAGCTATCTCTGCTTGGAGGGGAAAGTTCATCATTTTCCAGCCTAGCCCTCAAGCAAAGCACTGCAGTCAGGAGCTTGCAGCTTTACCACCATCTCCATTTATACAACAGCTCTATATGAAGTTCTGAATCTGTATTTTCCCATAACACTCATCCAGTCCATGAAAACATGATGGACAGCCCCAGTGTTCAGGCTCTTTGAACACCACATAGGTACCCCACAGTGCTTTATGTCTTTCCCACAGTATCATGTGGCCTAAATGAAGGGCAGGGTAATCCATCAGATTTGATAACTAAACCACAGAAGGGTATGGAAACCATGACATTTCCAAAGCTCACTGTGCTAAGGAAACTTTCCCAGCTAGTGATTATACTGGTAAGAAGAGCAGGAAATCAAACTGTGAAGCCTTCATTTTAAAAAGGCTATTATATTCAAAAATATTATATATTTTAAAAGGTTTCTGTTGCTTGTAGAATAACATCCCTTCACATGTTAATGATGGTTATAGCTACTAAGCATGAGACTCATACTCCAGTTCTCTTTATGACCTTTAGAAAGCAATAGCTATGTACTAAACACTGCCTGATGTCACAAGGCTTTCTGTCATCTTCACAATGTGACTGGGGAGCTCAGATGAAGGATACTGTAAAGCTCAAAGCTTCCTCAAGCAATGACAGCCAGGTCATGTTCTGCCAGCCAGCACAGGTGGCAAAACTGACATGGGAGTGCCTCAGAAGCTCAAATTACATTTGAGGAAAAGGTGAATATCACATTCTATATATACATAGAGGACCAAGGTAATCCTGTGACAGTAAATAAATACAACATTCAGATGTACTGTAACCCAATGGTTACAGTGCTTTCATGATTTGCCTAAGTCACTTGGCTCTCCCATGCTGCTAACCCTCCCCTAGCCACAGTAACTCCTTGAAGGAACAAGGCAAAAAGTTGAGGGATGCTGGGTCAAACAAGCAAATTTGCAATCACTATTGTTACTAGAAAGCATCTTTCATCGTGATCTAGCTCCATTTGCCCAGAAAGCTTCTGCCAACCTAGCTTTACTCTTTCACTTCCAAAGGCAGCAGAGTAGGGCAGCATCTTATCCACACAGCACCAGGCACAGGAATCCCAGAGCTCACTCCCACCTCCACAAGCTACTGTGCTGCACGCTGTTAGCAGCTGACAAAGACTGATTTGCATAAATATTTCTTACCATTTTCCTCATAAGTAATGCATCTCAGTCTCTCCTGCTGGCCTTTCACATGAGATAGAGTGGGAAGAGCACTATGAAATCAAATAAGGCTACAGCTCAACCTCCTCCACAGCTGGAGTGTATCACCAGCCAAAGCTAACAGCAGAGTAGAGAAGAATCAGTTATATTGGTTTTAAGGATGTTTTACTGGTTCACTAACTGTTGAGTAGCAATAGCCTCCTCTTTTATTTGCACTAAAGCAAGATAAATCCTCCCTGCTCAGAACTCATAATGCAGTTTAGACAGAGTTATTACTAATGAGGTCTTAAGTTCAGATCCAGATGTTAAAGAAAGTAACCAGCTCTGCAGTGCTGTCAGTGCTGGAAAGGGCTCACTGGAAGACTCTTTTATTTCTTCAGTCCAACAAATTTAGACCTTTATGAAACAAAATTCATTTTTCCATTCAAATATGCAGTGAAACACTTGTCTGCAGCACAAAGCATCCAAGTGATCTTATTCAGGAAAGTAGTGAAAATTATGAAATGATTTCTGGAAGGAGTTTTTACAATTCAAGTGACACTTAGAGGAAGGGACAACAACAACCTATTAATTCTACAATAATACTAGTTATGAAAGCATAAGTAAATATTTTAGAAGGTACCCAAAATCAGTTTTATTTCTCCTGAGAAATGGTCGTTGAGTCTGAGGTGAAGGTTCCCACTGCTCAAAGCTTTGCCCTGTACAGGAACAGAAAACAAGCCTGCCACTTTTCCAGAAAACTGTTTCAGAAAATATTTCAGACCTATTCTTAGGGGACAATTAAACTCAATAGAAAAGGACTTTAACCCCTGCTAGCACTCCAAACAGCAATGCCTACACAGATGCCCCATTTGATTCTCCCACTATGAAATAACTCAACTTGCCAAGCAAGATGGGACTCATGAAAAGCAGAAATCCTTATTAATATCATATTAAATTGATTGCTTTTAAGCTTTAGTGAAGTTAATTCTGTTTGAATCTCAATCTTGGGATAGTGCTGCAATAAGAATGAAGCTCAAGCTTATCTGCTGGGTCCTTTTCAAGCAGCAACCACATCAGCCCCACACTGAAATGCTCTGGTTCATTCCATCCTTGAATTTCAGGCCTTCAGCTTTCAAGAACCTACTAAAATCTGGCACAGCAAGACAATTTCCATCATCTTTGTATACTGGCACACTTGCTTACATGCACCAGTTGAAGAGCAGCCCCATGTGTTTTGCATTCCCTGAGAACATCTTTGACTCATGACATTCCAGTGATGATTCCATCCTCACTATGTCCATGTATGTCAGGGATTTTATAGTATGGAGAAAGCAGGCTAAATCAAAAAAGGAAGGTGGTGCACACGTAATGTTAGTCCCCCTACAGTATTTTACTTTTCCTTGCAGTTTTGATGTACAAAAGTTATCCAACAGTATTTCTTATTCCATAACCAGTCTGACAGAAACCAATGGACTTAGCTACATGAGTTGGCAGGCTGAAAACTAAAGGTTTCAAGGAAAATGTAAACCAGATATCACCTATCACACTGGCATATCAACAGAAGCATCAAGCGTGTTGTCAGAGAAACACACAGGGTTTGGGGCTTCAAAGCATATTTGTATTTTAAAATTACCTTTAGTAAATACCCTGTGATCACCAGCCTCAAGCTAAGCATTTCTGCCTTCAAGATATTCAAGGGAACTGCTTCACAGGGGGTTAACTCGCTTCCTGGCCATGGATAAGTCCCAGCTATGCAGGCTGACAACACACCCAGCATAACCTCTGCAAACTCCCTTAGTCCCAGGCTGACCTCTTCTGATCCACTGATGAAAAATCATTTTCAAAAGGTACCCTGGATGCAGCAGCTATTTACCAGGAGGAGGAATGAGTTACCTACATTTCATTTGAAATAGAGCTGAACGTAGAAATACAGCTTTGCAGACACATGAGGTGCCAGTGTTAAGCTGAAAGCCCTGCTCTACTTTTACCTTAGAAGAAATGCTTTGAGGCTGTGCTTGATACAAGCATTCTCAATGCAGCATTAATTTATTTATTTATTTTAGGATTCGACAGCACTGAACCCACTAGTACCTGAGAAATTCTTCAACTGATCTATTCACGTTATACATAGAGGAAGCAGACATCAGAAAAGAAGTGACTTAGCCGCTTGTGACCCCATTTCAGAAGTTCTTGCAGGATGACAGCCATCATCTCCAGCCCCCCAGTGCAAACAGAGAACATTCCCACCAACAACAGCTCTCCCTCAGCTTTCTGCATTCTTCCCTGCCATCCTCCCATGCAAAGAGAGCTCCACCTGTGTTTCCCCATAAGGAATCTGCACTCATGTCAGGATGAGGACAAACAACTGGCTGGGTAAGGGGAGCACAGGGGAGGAGAGATTAAAGGAAAGGTTTTTTTTCCCTGAACTTCAAACATTTTCCTTTTCAGGAGAAACCTTGCTCAATTTGCATTTCCAGATCAGCTGGCACAAACCAAAGCAGATCAGGATCAGTCCCAACACGACATTTTTAGGCACCTTCCCGCATTAGGCCCATAGCAACCCAACAAAAGCACTTCACACCTACCAGGAGAGTACCTGAACAGTTTCTGCATGATTAACTATTCTGATACAAGCATGAAATGAACAGGGCAGGCCATCTACATCACCACTCCCAACAGATGAGGTTACAACTTCCAACTCTTACTTACTCTTTGTGATTTCCATACCTCTAGCAATGACCAATTGCTTTTGTGCTGGCCATCAGTAAAGAAGGCCAAGACAGAAATGTAAAGAACTTTTTGCTCCAAAACATTCTTTTGCTGCACTTACCACAGCTCCTAGTAACATAAATTGATACCAAACTGATATCAAGTACCATCCACCACTGGAAAGAGCATAAGCGTGCTAGGAATTGAAGGAGCTGACTGCAAAAAGTCAGAACAGGACCTGAAATACTCTTCAGGTGTCTTATATTAATCAGAGCAAATGAAAGATGCCATTTAAAATAAAAATGTTTTAATGAAAGCAAGCAATGTTTTCCTATATTAAAAGGATAGAAGCTTTCTCCTGCTGTAAAATCTCCTTCAGTGAAATCCGACCTGTAACACTATATGCCTTTAATCACTGACAAGCACAACGTACTCTCCAGAGCATGGAGAGCTCTTTAAATACACCAGCAAACTGTATAGGGTGTTCTCTTGCAGTGCTCCAGAAAGCAATTCACATTTAACACCTTTTCTTGAGCAGGCAGAGGATAAACCTGTGAAGGGTTAAAGAAAAGCCTTAATGGTGGTATTACATTACCCAAATTCCCATCACAACCAATGCTGCAAAATCAATAGCACCATATCCCAAGTATGTTATGCAGCAGGTTTAAGAGATAACTATGACCAGGCTGCAGCACTGGCACTGGCTAAAAGGAAGGAAAAAGGAAGGTAAGAAGCAAGCCATGCTGTTCACTGAATCCTGACCTAGCATGCCTATCTGCAGAGGCACAGGGTGACCCAGAGGATTTCTCTAGTTGTCAGCTGAATTCAAGGCACCAGGCCCTTCATGCAGTCCACAGAAGGAAAACTTAAGGAAGGGAAGCACCAGATTCATTCAGATCAGCTGAAACATCTGTTTCAGTAAGCCAAGCTAGCCTCAGCACAGTACTAGACTTGCATAGCTGGAGAGCTCTCAAGCCACATTGGCTTACATTTGCCAACAGAGCCCAAGGTAGATTGAGAGTCCAGGTATCCCCAGTAAAGAGCTTAGGGAAAGAACAAATACTTTCCATAGATTTCAGAAGTAGGAAAGCAGCAGAACTAACCAGCACAACTAAAGCACATAATAATTGGACTTGGAAATATTTAGTGTGGATTCTAGGAAGTGGCTTTAAATTCAAGACACATGAAGTCCTGGAGCTACCAATGCAATTTAAATGAGCTGCAGTGAGGAGCTAATTACTTTTAACAATGCTTCTTCATGAACCTCTGGAAGTGTGTACAAACAAGCAGAGCATTTGCTTGACAGCAGGTGACTGAAGTCCCCAGAGCCAAGGGACCTTACTTCCCAGCCTGTCACCCACTGTCCTGCATGGTGTGCAGAACACTCAGCACACTCATCAGCTTTGTGCACTGCTCAGATATCCTCCAAACACATCCTGAACTCACACATAGGGGGAAGAACACTGAGAGAGGGCTTGTACCATCTGTGCTCTATAAAAATAGATGTCACCTCCACAGAAGTGTGACCTTGGTTCTATTTCTCTACACAGTGTAATGTATGAAAATAATGAGCTGAAGTAAACCAAGCAAATCTGCAGAGAGCACAGGTCACAGAAGATTGTTATGTGCTCATTCACGTTTCCAACTACAACTGCTCACGTTCTTACTTCCTTATCAGTTTTAGACCACAGTAGTAAAGCAGAAGCACCCAATTGTTCTTGTTACACTTCTAAAGGAAGACTGATTTCTAAAGGAAGGTGATTCCAGATACTGTTGGAAAAGTTAAACCTTGTTTGATCCAAATATCAGTTGGAGAGGGCCTACATTTTTAGTGCTAGGAGCTTAACTTATTGTTACAGCTTTTGGCTATTTATGCTTTTATTACTAAATGCTGTTGTCACTATTGTACAGTGAGTTACCATGCTGCATGTTGTACTCTTAGTCTAGATCTAGGGATCTCAAGAAGTGTATGTTCTCTAAAATTAGACTCACAGGTTTATAAAACCTTGAAGAACAAACCCAGTGTGCCACCGTGAGTAGTAATGGGAACACATGGGAGAAATCAGACCTTTGGTAACTGCAAGTCACTTATGTGGACCAACTGATTCAACCAGACCTGAGTTTTACCCACATCCTCCACACAATACATTGAGTTCTTTGTGTTCAAATAAAATTTAGATGAATCATCCACATGTCCATACACTCAAAGTGAATCTATTTTGTGTCGAATGATTAAAATAATCCCGTGGGATAGGTGGAAGCAAGATAAGCTCTTCATTTTCTAATTCCTTTATCCTATTCTTTTCAGAAGAGGCTATTCATTTTTAAGGTAATAAAGAGATGTTCTTACTCTCCAGAGTGTGTTCCCTTCACCTCTACTTTTTAAAGGCTCTAAATCTGCTCTTATGGTGGTGCATCAGTGCTAAAGGACATTGCAACAATTATCAATAGCTCACTATTTAGAGACAAACCAACAGCATCAGAATATTGTGCGTCATTAGTCATCCTGCAGATGATCGAGGTAGTGATCCTTTAAACTCTACCTCTCAAGAGACAATACAACCATCAGCAAAATCTATTAATTCCACACACAGCGAAAATAGCCTTAAACACAATCTTTTACCATCTACCACACCAGCTGCACAACTACAACTTACATACAATTTATGTGGGACTGCACCTATGTCATCAAGTATTTCTTCGTTCTTGCATTAGAATGCTTTATATATATGTGTATATATATATAGATATATATATATTTTTTTTTACTCCAGGAGCCTGGCACCTGGATGAACAGACTGGCTTCCCCTCAGCCACACAAGAACTGCCTTAAAACCCATGTTACTGCCACAAAGTAGATTTTCACAGGTTAAAGCAACAACTCCAAAGAGCATGTAGATGTACAGCCATCTGGCAGCTCTGCCTGTACCCAACCACAGGCACCTCATGTCCCCTGACATCTAGAGAGAACAGGATGAAGTGACATTGAGAATAGCTTCATTCAACTCTCAGCACTGAGTGCTAAAATGAGCTCTAAATACCTCTCAACACCTGCTAGTGTACATATACATACACATTTTGGAGCCAAGGTGTAAATGTGATCAAAAGCACTAATAAGATTATTAGTGATAGCCTGATGAACTTCCATAACTTCAACAAGTTCACAAGTTCCCACTGATCTTTTCTTATCAGTGATTACTATGACCTCTGACACAGTGACTGATTTCTACACAGAAAGAATTAAACAATTCCCATTGCACAAGGCTCCTTTGTAGGCCTGCAGGATTCTCATCATCTAGTGCATTCCCTTGAAATACATTCCCAGTACAGTACAATTTCCATATTTAAAGATGCTGAAGTTTTATGCTAGAACTGGGAAATATACATAATCATTTCCAACTACTGCAAAAGGAACTAGAGAAAAGTTAACAGCCAGAAGAGACTCAGATTCCTGATTAAATATTCTTACTTGATCCACTCTGAAAACAAGCATTGGTAAGTGGCCCTGAAAAAACCTGGTCATGGTTCACCAAATTTAAACCAGAGGATTAGAGATAGAGTTATACACAGGTAACTTAGATATCAGAACAGGAGAAACCTGAGGTAGAGCTCTTCAACCTTTCTCACACTGAGCTGAGGTCTGTGCATCACCGAGGATGAAAACCACTGCAATCATTTTTATGCAACTGACAGAAAGCCAAATTGATGATCAGTCACATCCATTCAACCTTTCTGCAAATTATATGAAGCGTTAGTCATTCCTCAGCATTTTTATTTTATATCACTTTTCAGAATGTATCCAATTCTTATACAAGTGTCCAGGACAAAGAATCACAGTAAGAACCAGTAGCGTTCCAGGAACATTAGGTTCTTATTGTCCTGGCGTGGTCTGCATAAACTTGTAAAATGCCAAAACTTTCCAAAACAGGTGGTTAAAAATGGGGTGAATGAGAGGTTATTTGCACAGATTCATTGATTTTGGCAGTAAGAGCAGAGAGCACCTCTAGTAAGAGCGAACCTCAAATCTCTAAGGAGGAGCTGTGAGAGTGTTCCACATTGCTCTGCAGCAGATTCACTGTAGAATAAAGACAACAAAGACAGTTATATATATGGGGTAGAGATTGTCTTCTAAAGATTCTGGTTTGCTTAACAACATGTTTGCTGCATATACAATCAGAATGAATTTTAGAAAAGCTATATAGCCTCTTATGTAGAGCATGGTGGTTTGATTTTTTTGGCAGGCACCATGTTAGCACAGAAATGAGAAGCCTCATGCAGAAAGGAGATGAGTTATCTCAGCTTTCTTCATCTGAAGGAGTCCTCTTGATTCAGTCTCACTACTGATTTCCTTCCAAGATCATGCCACCTATATTAATAGCTCCACATCCCTATCCTACACCAATATACACCCCTTTGTCATGAACTGTGACAAGTTTAAGCCTGATAGTTATGAATTCCAAAGCACTGGCCATCAGGTCTGCTATAGGTAGGCATCCACCCCATGTCCAGCTCTTGACAAAGCCGTGTGAAAGTCCGAAATCAATCAGTGCATCATTACAAACAAGCCAAAGCCAGAGCCCCTGCACAGACACATCCTTGTTTAACATCACAGGATGCTAAGAACCCCCCAGTGTCTGTAGAGGAGAATCACCTGGTGCAAGTTGAACAGAAGATTTGCAGCAGAGCAAGGAGTTATTTTATACACCACTTACAATCCTCCAACGTGAAATGAAAGGAATGACTGTTATAATGCCAAACTGGTCACTGGGCACTGAGACTGTTGCTAAATGACCTTGTGTCAATATTTACTTTTAACAAGTTGAATCTATTTAAAGTATTTATTATGATGGTTAAAAGAGCCCTCACCAAATATTCAGTCTGGATATTAAGCATATTCTGGCTGCCAGGCCCATTTCAAGATTGAACCATACAACAGTAGAGATGGATTCCCTATGCCATCAATACACAACTTTAATAAAGTTAACTTCTTCGAACTGCTCTAAGATTCAATATATTGTAGTCAACCCAATGAGACATACACCCTCCTGACAAAGTGTTTTCTATCCCAAACAGAATAGAATAATAAATCCTACTCAAAAAGATTAAACAAGCTAACTGAAACCTGCAGAAAACCTTTCCCATCTGTAGACTCTATTCCAACATAATAAATAATCTGTAGTTCAACATTTTCCCCCACCAATTATTTCTGTACCTTCATCACACTATCCATATGCCTAAAGCCTAAAAAGGAGAAATAGGAACCCAGAGCTGCCCTTCAGGTTGAGCACTAGCAGCAGAAGCACTTCCAGGGGAGAGAAGTAGGACAGTTCTGGGGCAGACAGGGCCCAACACAGACCCCATACACAAGAAGGGACAGCCAAGCTACCTCAAGGCAAAAAAACTGAGTTCTTAGCCAGGACACCATCGTGGGGATGTTGTTTTTCAGGGCTTCGTTCTCTCCCAAATGTACACCAGGCTACTGCCTGTAACATGAGCACTGCAGAACTGCTTTGCCCATCTGCAGAGTTCTGTACATTGGTTGCGTGCCTTGAGCTTATGGATTGACAATAGCTATTGAATTGCAGGAGCAAAAGAGCAAAAACAAACAGGTGAGGAGGCTATGCTTTGTTGATTGCTAGGAAAGAAAGGAAGTCTCTCTTACCCTACCCACTGGGGACCTATTCTATTTTATTCACTCTCCCCTTGGGTCTGATCCAGACCCCATGACAAGGAGTAGAAATAGCCCTATTGAGATCTACAGTCCTCAAGCCAAATGTTATATGGCAGAAGGGAAAGAGGAGAAAGACAAAGAGGTCAGGTTAAAAAATAAATTCACACAGTAGATGGAAGTCAGCCCTAAGCAGATACATGACCACATGTTCCAGTGTCACCACAGCCAATAATGAAAATAGTATGTGTCGATATATACAAACCTAAACTGATCTAACTGCTCTACTATATGCAGTACCTCTCAACTTACATACCCTCAAGAAAAGAAAATTAAGTGCATCCTACCCAAAATTTACCAAGTTCCTGAGTGTTCTTTAGCCCCTATAAAACAGTTGATCAACAACATTAAACGTGTGAAACAGGCACCCCAGGACCTGCAGCCAATGGATGTGGAGGTGTGGCTGGGGAAGTGGTATTCAAGGATTTCTTCTGCTCCTTGCTTGCTTTTGGTGGATTGGGTTGGGGTGGTGTTTTTGTGGTCTTTATGTTCTGCTGTTGGGGTGTTAGTGGGTGTGGGAATTTAATGGAAGCTTGGTTAGTAGCTAAAAAGCTGTCTCATGCTTTTTTTTTCTTTTTTTAGCTTTCCTTATTATTATTCTTAGTTCACAGAAAGCTCAGTGTATTATGTTTTTGTTGTTGAGTTTTTAATACTGTTGTTCTTTGTTTTCTTTGCTGCGTAAATTTTTAGAAGGCAGAAACCATAACTTCTGCACTTCAGGTAAAGATTCAGCTGGACTCTGCTGTCTGTAGGTGACTGCCCTGGGGCTGTAGTGTGGAGGTCCTGAGGTAGGGGCACTGGGCTGCCTTCTTCTGGCTCTCTGTTCTTTGGGGTTGGTTCCATTATTCAGAGCTGATTTACCTTTCTTTCTTTGGAGTGTTGCACACTGGGCGAGTTGCTCTGTTCTCCTGCTTCTTCAGTGCCATGCACTATTCAAAGGAGCAAGAGCTCCTTCTCTCTGTGTCCCCTTTGTTCCCTGGGATCCAAACCTGCCATTTCCCACAGTCTGTTGTGGTCAGGTCTGAATAAAGAAATGTCACTTAGTGCACAGAAATGTTTTTCTTTTTGCCTTTTATCTGGGGAGAATAAGCTGCTTGAACTCCATGTAAAAAGTGCTTTTCTAGTAGCAGGTGAGGTGAATTTGGCTGTCAAAGGAGCACCAAGAGCGAAAAATCCTGAGCATAGTATTGGGGAAACAGAAGGAAGATTATAATACTGTCAGCCTCTGATCCTTGGAAATACTCTATCAGAGCCAAGAAAAATCATGAGACTGACTTAGGAAAAACATAAGGCTTTTCAAAAGTGATACATTTGGTCTACTTTTGTTTGTCTTCTGGTTTCTGAGCCTCTTGGTTCATATTTTAGATTTTCATTCAAAAACCACAGTGGCCAGAGATGTATGTGACTTGTTGATGGCTGTTTCTTTTTTGTTTTGACTTTATTATAAATCAATAAGTTTATATTTAAAGCTGCCTTTTAAAAACAAAATACAGGGCAGGATGCCTCTGTCAAATCTTGGGAACTAGCAATAGTGTTAACTCAAGCAGAGAAGGTAATTCTAAGCTTTGTCTGAAGGGGTGATTGCTCCTATGTGTGCTCAGCAGGTAGAGGCTGCACTGCTGCTCCTCTCCCTGGGGGGGCACTGAGTTTGGCAAAAGGTCCCCATTCTGAAGATGAGATGTTCAAAAAGAATCTCTGAAGAAGATTCCAAAAGTGATTAATCAGAAATATTGGCATGTTTTCCTCTGATCATAAGGAAGCATTATACTAAGTATTAATATTCAACTGTGATAGCGAAATGTTTACTGCCTTGAAGTTAAATATTTTACTATTGCTGAGAAGAAGACATTGAAACAATCCAGCAAAACATTTCAGTTTTGAGAAAACTGCATTTTCTCATTGGACTTCTCTGTCAAAACATTATGACCAGCTCTAATAAACATATGCATAATGAGTATAAACATATGTTCACTCTAAAGATGCTGGTTTAAACATTACTGCAGAATTAAATCTTTGTTTATCCACAGCATAGGCAGCAGCTGTTCAGTTTTCACTGCTGCATCCCATGGTGTGCCTCAGTGCTCTGCTGCAGGACTGCTGACCTGAGGGGGATTGGTGAGTTGGTGTTCAGGCCAATCCCCCCTGGTGTCACATCCATCCATCCCTAAGCTGCTGTCATCAGTTATTTGTTACTTGATTCATAAATGGAAAATAAATCAATTGGTAAAACTTGTCCAGTTTGTCCATCTATTCCTCTGCACTCCCAAACCAAGGATCACCCTCATTCCATATGAACATGAGGGAAAACTTCTGGAGCCCTGGTACAGGCTGCCCAGAGAGGTGGTGGAATCTTCTCTAGAAGTAATCAGATTCCACCTAGGTGCTTTCCCATACAACCTGTTCTAGGGATCTGCTCTGGTGAGGAGCAGACTGGGGGAGCTCTGGAGGTCCTTCCCAATCTCTATGGTTCCATTTCCACCTAGAAAGTGGAAACTCTGAAAAATGATCCCTCAGACAAATCCTTTTTGGGAAGGACTTTCCGTCCCCAGTGATGTGGTCAGTAGCTCTAAAACAAATGTTTGCCTATGTATATGCTGCATGTATTCAGGATAAATAAAGAATAAATCAGTCAGTTTGTTGTGAATAACTTTCATGGCTGATGGTCGCATACTGTTTTACTACAGCTATGAAAACATTTGTCAGAATCCTTCTCCCCTGTTAGAGGACACCAGCTCCTTTTCTATTCTTAGATTGGGTCCTGGGTTAGGGACAGATGGGAAAAAAAACAAATGGAGCAAAAATAGACAGGACACAAATCGTCTGCAACTTGTATGAAAGGCAAGTGAATAGATCACTCCCTAGAAATTGAAGTGTCTTTGTGGAAAATGAGTCACCTTTGCCATGGCTCTGGTTCTCAGTGAGCACCTGCAGCTCATGGCAGCTGCTCCTGCTTTCAAGTCGATCCATGGGCTCCGGGTTCTGCTCACACTGCAAAATAACAATTTCCCAACTTTGAACTGAAGGCTCAGTGTTGATTTCTCAATAGCACTGCATCGGAAAGGAAGATCCTGTGAGCAAGGGTGATGCCACACTTGGTATCCTGCCGGGTTTGGGCAGCTCCTATGAGCATCCCATCTCCTGGTGGCAGAAGCCACTTGTGCCTTGCCTGCTGTGGTGGCCCTGCACTATGTGGCCATGGGTGCATGGGACCCCTGTGCTGTGGGTAGTATTTACCCCTCCCAAGGACAAGTTGCTGGTTTGGTGCCCACCTTTGCAATCTGATCTTGAAAAAGGGCTTGGGATGAGCTTCAGAAAGCATTCTGAGATGTCCCTGAGTGACCTGAGGCTGTAAAAATGGTTCTCGTGTTCTTAGAAATGGGTTTTTAACTGAGCTCTGCAAGTGCAGGAGGATAGCAGAGGACCTGACAGGCAGCACAGTGCTCAGCCTGCAGAGATGTGCCCGGCATAGAGATCACTGGGAAATGTAATGTTCAAGCCGAGGATCCATGATCTATGAACAGCCAAGTATCTTAATAAAGCTGAGCAGCCTGCTGCAGTGAAGGCCATGAACATGGGGAGCATCTTTGCTGTGGCTCTTGGTAGCACCTAACAGAGCTGGAGTGCCCTGCTGCTTAGAGATGCACATAGCAGTGAATGATGCTACATAAATCTTATCTTGCTGATAAAGCCTTTGTCTGAAACATTTGATTTTATTATTAAACCCCTCCTCATTTTTCCCGTCTCTGTTTCTCTTTGGTTGGGTTGATTAGATTTATTAACTTAATAGAATCATAACTGAATACTGTAGTGTGGTTTGTGCATGTTTCTTCTTCACTGAACATGAGAAAACGCAGGTTCCGTCTTCAACACCATTATACTCTTCTGATTTTTGAAACACCTTTTGAATTACTTATTTATACCTACACTATTCTGTTATCCTAAATTATAGAAACATTTTCAGCAATTAAACGTATTTTAAACAAAGAAGTAGTGGAAGGGGAAAGTATCTTCTGCTTTAAAACTCACATACAGAAGTGTTTTCAGTATAAGTTGGTGAAAAATGCCCAAAGTGGCTTTTTGAAGTACAAAGTCTGCTTGTCATTTTTAACTCACCCACTCTCTGCCCACCTCTGTGCATCGCAGAAATAGCTGTGAATTCCTCTACTTATTGCTCTCTTAATTCTGGATAAAGGGGATGAGGGGTGAAGTTCAGGTGCAGAACTGAAGCTGGATTTAGGATGACCCATGGATTCATGCAACCTTTTTCCTTTATATGTGGGTTTCTTTTTTTGTTTTGTTTTGTTTTTTTGTTTGTTTGTTTTTTAATTAAGAACTCTGGGAAAAATAGGTGTTAATGTAACTCAAACTCCACTTCAGTATTGCAATGAAAAGTGTAGGAACAGAAGACTGGAAGAGCTTTGTGACATCTATGTTTATCTGTTCACACAGGGGACATCTGGGAGCCTCTGCTCATGTCCCTGCACAGGGATACGCAATAAGGCAGAAATGATGGCAAGACAAAATGATCTAGGGTCCAAATCCCAGCACTCAGTGTCCAAAATGTTAATTTCTCTACTTAGGACTCTGCAGACTACATGTAACTATATTGATTTTCCTTTCAAAATGTGCCCATGTTGATTTGGTTGCACGAATGTTTCCACTTCCATATCCCACTGTATTATATACATTTTACAAAAAGTTAATCTGTTACTTAACAGTAATCTCTTCCTGTCACTTATACTATAACATTAGCAGAACAGATGAGTTCCCACCACAATTTACAATATAGCCATACTCCAGACAGTTAAGAGTTGCTTTATCAAGAAAGGATTAAAACACTTGCAAATTTTGAACGTAATCCACTGTAAGAGAAGGAATAAATTAATCTTAATTACGCCTATAATTCTTATCATAACGTATTATCTAAAAGGGATTCTCACTGAAGAATAGCAGTGAGTCATGGGCATCCTATTTCTTTTCTAAGCTTGTGCTGCAAATCAATACAGTTAATAAAGTAATCAAACAAAAATATTAAATGAACAATTCTCTTATTCAAAAATCAATACAAGGAAATTGATAACCTGCCTACGTGCATTTCATGGCACATTTCTCTTTCTGCAGAACAATAAAAGGCTGAGAGTTGAGTATTTACAAAGCTGAAAAAGAACATCTTTTATGAGGGACTAAACCACAAGGACCCAATTGCATGGAAGCCTGAAAGCACTTGGTTGTTTTTTTTTTTTGCCTTACCGCCTAGCAAAACCACAGGAAACAAGAATTCTTCTCTCACAGCCAGCTCCAAGCAAAATGCAGATATTCCACAGATCAGCTCATTGCAGGGAGCCCTGGGCATAGTCCAAAGATACAGAAGTTTATTCCCGGACTTCAAAGGAATGAAGAGTTGTCTGGGATTGAGAGGTACGTTCAGCCCCACCAGCAACACCTGAACGCATCATTTCCCTGAGCTACAGTTCTAATTCATTCATTATCTCATTAATTCTCACCTGCAGGAGATAATTTGTGTTAATTTCTCTGCTTGATTGTAAGCCAACTGTCCTGATGTTATTCTTGTGCCAGCCTTGAAAAGGTGAGAGAACAAGTCTCACATTGGAAGGGGTCTATGACTGATCAGATTTGGGCAATGTAGAAGCCCTCCAGAGGGTTTAGGATGTCACTGGACTGGGGCTGTGGACTGACAGTTTCTTAGACAGATATTGTATGTGAAGAGCACTATGAGTGTTACCCATGCAAGAATTGCAGAAATGGTCTGCCCGTGCACAAAATCACCTTCTCTCTTAAGAACCTGTTCTGTTGGTGGTCTAGAAAATATCTTGCTGCTGTTAGGCATCAAATAATGGTCCCTTTCATAATCTTTCTAATGCAATAAACTCTGATTGGCCACATAATGTGGGAAGAAAATAAGTAAATACATAAGAAGTACCTATTTACTACTGTACAGTAAGATTTAGGCCTCATTAAATGACAATTACATACAAATAATGGGATGGCATAGGGAAGAAGCAACTTAGTTCAGCTGTTGTTTTCCTGTTTGTTTTCATCTGAAACAATCTTTACCCTCATTTCCCTATTTTCTTCTATAAATACAGAAAATATTAGCTGGCTCTTTTATTCGGTTACAGCTAAATTTGGCTTTTTGATTTCAGATAGATCTTTCTACTGCCCTAAATGGAAATACATGTGAGGGGATGTGCTTACCCATAACTAACAGATGTTGTTCCTGAAACGTTCCCATAAACAAAGCTTTGAAATCCAAAGTTTTTGAGTTTCACAGTGTAATTGCTTAGGAACAATCGGTTAGATTACTTTGCTATTGGTATAATTAGTTTTGTCTTAGTGTGTCAAATTTGAAATAACCATGTGACTTCCCAGATTGCTAGAAACCATTAAGGAAAAGAAGCTTGTGCCATGGATATTCATACCAGGTGCTAAGATGAGCTTGGTTTTCCTTTGTTAGAACAAACCAAGGCACACCTGAGA
The DNA here is from genome assembly GCA_013399175.1 of Odontophorus gujanensis. Classification (NCBI taxonomy): domain Eukaryota; kingdom Metazoa; phylum Chordata; class Aves; order Galliformes; family Odontophoridae; genus Odontophorus; species Odontophorus gujanensis. Next base: position 3,060 of record VXAB01010300.1, on the reverse strand, counting down.
CAGTCCTGTCTGATGCCTTTTGAAGTTAGGGACTAAGCAGCTAACATCACTGCCTGCACGGAGCGATGGCGTGCATTTAACTGGCACCTCCCAGATGATTATCCTAGTTGGAGGAAGTCAGGCAAATGCGCAGATGGTGCTCGGACAAAATTTCAATATGTCTGGCTCTTGGCTGTCCTTTCCGTGAGCTAATGAGTGTATTAATCAGAGATCAGTTTCTTGTTTGCTCATTTCCATTAGGTAACTGGGTGGTGTGCAGATCTGTCTTCCTCATTCACTGAACTACTGACATCTCCCTCAGGTGGCAGCCGGCCAACCCTTATTATGAGAAGTAAAAGAGGGCTTTGGTAATTTTGTGGCTGGAGATTCCTGATAGGAAACAGGCAGGTACTCATTAACCTTAATCAAGCAGGCTGTGAAATGTGTTTGACATGCTCCGGGTTGCCTGATTTGCACTCATACCTCCTGTCCTCTGCCACCTGTCCTGCTCATCACAGGACAACGAGGAGCTGAGGTCGTGGCGCTCCATTTCAGCTCAGTTGAGTAACCCAACTCCTTCAGGAGCGTGGAGCACATGCCAAAGCTCTGACTTGTTCAAAAGGTGTCCTGGAAACAGCATATAAAAACATATTAATCCAGTGACCTTTTACCAGGTCTGCCTCAGGCTGACTTAAATGGCAGCTGAGAGGGGCACAGAGCTTGGGCTTAAGGATATTGTGTCATTGTGAAGGGCAGGCAGAAGACAGGCTTGGGTTTTCTAGGGCTGCTAAAAGGGCTGCTGGGTGATGAGCATTCAGTTGTACATTGCTAATGGGAATGATTCCTTCACTCCCTGACCTGGCTTCTCCCAAAATCTCAGCCCAAACTCATCAGTTCTGGTTGTGACAGCACAGGAAGATCTGTAACTCACACCAGTGTGATCAATCAAATGAAGAAATAATGAGAAGTGGTACCAAGCACTTGAGAACAGAATCCTCCAGCACTGCCATCATGTTGCCTGGCTTTCTGGAGGATCAGACCGGTTCTCAGCCAGCTGGAATCCCCCATTAATTACCAGGAACATACTGAAAGGCAGTTGGTGGCTTTTGGAAGGAGTTGTATCTGTATCCCCCTGGACTATAAAATAAGCAGCAACAACGTATTTTGCATGAATTGTCACTTAGCAACTGTAAAAGGAGGCACCTAAAATTTTGCTGAAAGCTGAGGTGTTTAGGCAGAAAATAGGATCTTAAGTGAACCTATTGTATAGGCTTTAAAGCATAATAAAAAGGGGCTAATGGACTGATTGACTCCACTCATCTCTTCCCAAATAAAAGGCTCAAAGAATTAAATCTTAATGGCATTGTTCTTCCAGAGGAGGATCCCAAAGCTGCTGTGGAGCCCTATCTGTGCTATCCAGGAGGAAATGCTGATGAGACAGCAGTGCTCTCGGGATTTAAGCACCTGCCTCAGAGCAGGGCTCATGACCTCCCTTTGGTGCTTTTTTTTTCCGCCCTATTTTTATAGGGTGGGGTAACTTTGTTCTTTTCCAAACCAGTGTCAGGCCCTGCCCTGCCCAGAGAGGTGGTTTTGTGGTTTCCCTGCTGGTTCCTGTACCCTATCTGCAACCCATCAGGGGCTCTTCTGTGCCATCAGGACTTGGGGACAATACCACACTGCCGAGTTGTATTTTCACAGTGATGATATGCACTTCAGAAAGAATAATATAGCAGTCCTTGAGCAAAGGAGACTGAGCAAGTGATACAACCTTGTGCCCCAGATTCTCCAGCAAGGCAGGAAGGTCTCCAAGAACACTTCTTAAACGCTCATTGATTATATGGTTCTGCCCTTTCACAGTTTAAGTCCTTAATATGGAAAAAGCACAGAGACTCAGTGAGACTGTCCAAGAGCTGAATTTACAGCACTGGGGCTTGTCAGGAGAGCCTGAAGACAGCACAACCCATGAAGTCTCACCCAGCTTAACAAGCACTGGTAGTGCAAGGCTGAAGGAAGGCAGCCAGGCTGCAGAGCTGGGGCACGGAGAGAGGAGGACATTGCTGGGATGCCATTCAGCAGAGTCACAGAACAGAACATCTTTGCTCCATGATCTCTTATGTAAAGAGAAGGACAACTTTTTTTCTCCTTGAGAAGGGCACGCGTCCTTCTGCTGAGGACAGGGCTGGCCCGTGCGCTCGCTCCCAGCCCTGCAGAGTCGGTCCCTTGCTGCCACCAAGTGTTGGACCAGTGCTTGGCATGCTGGCTTCCCGAAATTCCCTCGCTGAACAGCCGTTCGCACCAACCTTGCTGTCCCTGGAGCAAAGAGCAATGGCCTCGGGTTGTTCGATGGCCTCTTGCACCCTAAATCCAAATATATGAAGTAAGGATTCTGTTGCTTATTTCAAAGCAATCTGCTATTGGCTCACAGAATGCCATCATAATGCTACAAACGCTTCCTGACCCATTCTCAGATCAGAACTTTACTCCACTTGTGAACAGAACTCACTTTCGGTAGTGTAGAATAGGGTTCAAGCTGTGGACACACAGTATATTGCAATATAATTGCATTCATCTTTACATTAAAACATGATGTGCCTTTTCTGTTGTAAGAGAAAGAATCAGTGAAGGAAAATTCAACTCCAAAGCATCCTGCCAATTTTGTTTATCTCCAGTGTGCCTTGCACAACATGTATCACCACTGAGTATTCTTGTTGCATTTGACACAGAGCAATCCAGGAGGAGGAGGCCCAAGCAGAGGGAAATGTCACATGTGGAGATGGTTTATGTTCTCCACCTCTGAGCAAAACAGGTTTCTGATGAGTGTGGTGCAATATTACTTCATGCAAACTGTCACATGTCTCTGCTTGAGTCATCTGTATAAATGGATATCAGGCAGAGCAATTCCTTAGAAATCAGGAGTATTTCCTTTGTCTTCAATAAATGTCCCTTTCCACATGGCAGGAATCAATAAGGAAGCGTTTCTCTATAATAGGTTTGAGGGAGATAGGAATACACTCACGCTGCAATATACTATGCAAAATGGTCAGTAGGGAAGCATTAAATTCAAGTGGATGGCTTTCCCCC
>VXAB01010299.1:99842-157531 GCA_013399175.1 Odontophorus gujanensis | reverse complement strand
TTGAAAACCTGTATATAAATCAAAAAAAAAAAAAAAAAAAAAAAAAAAAAAAAAAAAAAAAACAAAACAAAAAAAAAAACCAAACGCTGTGATTAGACTTTGTATCCTCATGGACACAAAGAACACACCTAGAAAGCTAGAAGACATTGGGCATAGGTGCTACTGGCAGAGCATCTTATTCAAGGTTGCTCTGCAGAGGTGCATGGCAATCCCTGTTCACTCCCCAGAAAGCTCGTTACCCTATTTGGGTCATGATTTCTCTGCTAGAGCACAGGCATTTTACTATTAGTTAGTAGATCTTGCACAAGATTACTTATTGGCAAGGCACTTTCAGACGATTTCAGATGTGTGGATATAATTATATTAACTCCACAGAAGGAAAAATTATTCTTTTATTTGTATTGTCTTTATCTGGAACAGAAATGACATGGAATAATTCAAATATTTGAAAGTCTGAATCAAGGGTAGACTAATTGAAAATTCTATGTATCAATATTTTACACTTGAAATGTGTGAACACTAGCTGACTCTTAATTCAAGAATTTTCATAAATGTTAGATTATTCTAAATGCATTCATCATGCAATGCATTTATTGTTTGTGTTCAGCTTAAAGGTGAAGTACTTCTCCAGATCCTCTTCATTTGCTGAAGTTAGAATTTGATTTTGTTCTGAATTCTCTGACTCACATATCCTTCCTTCTCTCACAGTTCTTACAAAAAATAAAAATAAAAATAAACTGTCAAACCTCACTAATTTGAATAAAACTGTGAGCACTGAATTAATAATGAGGGAATAATGATTTTTTTCAAATTCATCCTTTGATGAACAATCTGAAAAAAATTATCTCACATTATTGAATTGTACAAATACACAACAGATAAGAGTTCTTTTTCATTATCATCTTTTCTGATAAAACTCTGGGTTTAATTAGCCCATTTATTATTTTCTGTAATTTTCTAGAAAAGCCTAATATATATTTTCTTCCTATTCTCTCATAGGAATAGATATTTCAGAGATCATTGGTAATAACCAGGGATAGAATTGCAGTTTTTGTACAAATTATACAGAAAACTGTTTGCCTGCTATTTTGAATCAAATGCTTTTGACTGTAGGCTTAAGTGCTTTTCTACCTATCTGAAAATAAAACATATTTTAGTACAGAAGAATATTCAGACCATAACCCAAGCAGCAGATGTCTGTCTACATTTGTTCTAAAATCTTGCATGTCTCCTTTGACCTTTGGACATCAGAAAAGTTAGGAAAGTCTGCCAGAGAAGTTGCAACTTCCATGATATTCTGTGGAAAGAAAAAGGCATTTTTGAAACAAACACAGATTCAGTGAATCACTTTATGAAAGTATCTGTTTCCTTATATGGATTCTAAAGACAGATTAGTGTGAATGTGATAGATTCTGGTTTTAGACCCTTTCTCATCTCCTACCAAGCTTTGAATCACGCTGTTTGACTGTTGTCACCTCTTTTCCTATGTATGTACACTTACCAACTTGCCTACTTATGCAGTCTAGTAGTACATTGTGGGCATCTGAAAACAAGAAGATCAGTTAACTTTCTTCCATCACAATTTCCAGTTCTCTGCTCCCTTTTTACCCTTTCACTTTTAGTTTTGTGTAGTTTACTTCCTTCCTGTTTCTATTTCTCCATCCATTCTCCTACCCACCTTCCATCAACTATCCTCACTTTCTCTATCTTGGCAGAAGGGGCTGGTGTAGAGAGCTGCATAATACCATAGAAATGCCTCTCCAGGGTCACTCCATTGGCCTGCCTATCTCAATATACTGTCACCAGTAGCACCAACAGGCTAGACTGCTCAAGGAGAGCACATAAACCCGTTCATTTTCTGTTATTCTTCCTCTTCATATCTCGGAAAAATCAGAACCATTGAATAGAAGGTGTTACAGTATGCCACCTAGGTAGACATTTTACTACCTATGTAGAGGCTGTTCATTTAATCTCTTTCCAGCTCCATGTTCTCCAGATAAGAGGCACAAAATTCCATCGGTGGACAGGGAAACATTTATTTAGTGTGAGAGTGGTCTAACACTAAAAAAGTTTGACCAAGGAGGTTGTGGAATCTCCATTTTTACAGATAATCAAACCTTATCAGACATATTCATGAACACTTTGCTCTATATAAAACTATTTGAGCCGAGTATTAGAATAGATTACTTTCAAGGGAGGTTGAGACTTCAAAAAGAAGATGGAGTTTCTGCCGGTAACATGAATGTGGCAAGTGTGAGGCAACTGTGTCGTGCACAGATACGGGAGGGGGGATATTGTCCTGAATGACTCTCACTTGTTACTTATGGAGGAGCATTGTCCCATAAGTGCTTCACAGTAACAGGTGTAGAAAAGTATGTCGGGCAACAACCTACTCTGTAACAGTTCTGCAAGTCTTTGGGCACCACCAACAGAGAAAGTGTTCCCTTTCTATGACCCACTGGGAGAATGTAGGAGCTATGACATCTACACCCTTAGCAAAGATCTGCACCATGAACTCAAACCGTATATTCAGGTTGAATTGTATAATGACATTTTTAAATGATTGAAAGGGAAGGGAAAAAGTATGTCCTTCTAAAAATACACATGCTCCAGATGGAGAGAAGGATAGGACAGGAGATGCAGCTGCCTGGGCATCTGCTGCTGCACCTGGGGCTCTCTGAGATCCTGTTTTCATTGCTTTCTCCTCTTTGAAAATCCCTTGAAGAGGAACTCACAGGATTTCGCCATCCAAGAAAGAACACACAGGTCTGTGAAGAGGAATTGCCTGAAATGCGTGAATAGACCAGCAGCTGCACTCACATGGTTTAGTCATGGGCTGTCTGGGTCATGGGACTGAACTCAGTGAAGTGAACATTACAGACAACCCATCTTCTTCATAAGAGACTTTGTCCACTGAGTGGTGGAACAAGCCACATTGCAGGAGTGGGACCAGAACTCCTATTCTGTTTCTTCCTTTCAGACCTGGACTAATATACAAAAAGACTGTGATTGACAGAATTGTTCATCCTACCTTCTTTCCTTTATCACACTGTAGTATTTTTGGAGGTGGAGGAGGGATATGTTGTTGCTTCTGAGTACCATCTCACTGAGAACAAATGAATTGGACAAGAACTGTGAGAGTTGATATATAAATGAAGATGAGCAGAGTTTGAAATATTTCACCTGACAAAGTACACACAAATACCATCAAAATACTCGAGGGTGAATGAATAATACAATCTGCTTAATATCTTAATGGTATATTGGGTGTGTGCTCTCTAACACTCCCTAAAATCCATCCTTTGGGGCCACTGATGGATAAAAAGAGGTCAAGAAAGTGGAAGTGATCTTGCATATGAGAAAGCTTCTCTAACTTCTGAGCAAGGATTTTAACTCTTACACATAAATACTACAATACTCCAGACTTTCATCTAAATGAGTGAGAAATGTTGCCAGGCTGCTTTCTGTTGTTAAATGGGCTACACACAATAGGTGCAAGAAGCAATTCAGTGGAGTACTTGTGGATTACACAGAAGCTTGCTTTCAGTGTCATCTTCCCTAATAAAAATGCAAATATAAAGCTAATTCAGTTCCATGAGCACTCAATAAAACTCAGTAAGAGCAAAACAAAAGTGTTGGACTGTTCTTTAGTATAATGTAGTCACATATGACTCCTTCACTAATGTTCTTTCAGGAGTTACTAGCTTCTATCATTTGAAAAGGTCACAATTCATAAGCCAAAGGGTTCCATTCTGTTCCAAGTCTATTTTCAAACCAGATGAATAGCTTAGTGACCTCTGGGAGCTGTTGTCATTATAATGCGTGGCTTCAGTCAGATCATTTGCTATGTGAGGTACAATTAAGTAAGTAGCAAAGTCAGCAACCCCTTCAGAAAGGATAGTTCATCTCACCTAACTTTAGTCACCTAAGTTAGCTATCAGAGTTCTCTGTGTAGTTGATGGAGTTCTCTTGAATACTTCCTGAAGGTGATTCATCTCATCTTGAATTGAGTGACAAAAATGATGTTAGATGAATTGTCCTTTGGAGGTACTTATCTCTCTCCATCAGCTTGAGAGCTGACATAAGTGTCTTAGGGTATCTTGGATGACTAGCTTTAAGATCCCTGGTCACTTTTAGCTGTCCATCTGATCAGTGAGGTATCATGATTTGTATGCACAACAGATTTAGAGAACCTATTTCTCTACTCTGACTTCCAAAGTAACAAATGCCCTAATTTATGGGCAGACATAAGTATATGTTTACATATATTTAACTTTACAATTTTAAATTTAGACATATTTTAAATTTATATATATATTTTAAAAATATATCAGAAAGTATTTCTTTAGACATCCTTCTGTTGTTTGCTTTCAATTTCTGTGGCTAGATAATGTCATGCTTCAAGAAGTTTTAATTTTATTGGCTGCCAGTCAAACTTCCAATAACCTAACATAAGATCTTTCTGTTCTTACCTTTCAGAAATTTTCAAGGAGAGGTAACAGCATTCACACAATCCCTGCTTCCTGGAGTTGACTTTAGTATTTCATCAGACTTAAAAATCTTGCCACTAGACAAGACATCAGGGCTACACAGAACAAATGGGAACAGGCTGCGCAGGGAGGTGGCTTAGTTACCATCCCGGGAGGTATCAAGAAATGTTTAGATTTTGTAAAGAGGACACAATTTAGCAGGAAAATATTGGTGGTAGGTGGATGGTTGGACTAGTTGATCTTAGAGTTCTTTTCCAACCTTGATAATTCTATGATTCTAAACATTTCATTACTAGTACTAGCAATTGAGAGTGAATTAAATCTTTTGTCTTAATAATTAGTAATGTTAGCATATGTACAGAAAAAAATTCTGGTGATAAAAGCCATGGTCAACAAATGAACAAATTTTGGTCTTGCTGTCTCACAACAAACTGAAAGAAGCACATGCTACAGTAGATGCTAATTCTGTAAAAATATTTTTAATGACACAAAAGCATTTTCATTACTTATTGCGGATCCCTTAAACTTCCTATTGATTTTGTCTACTAATTACATACATTTTCCTGCCTCCCAGCCTACCCTATTTCATCTTTATTTATTTATTTGTATCATCAAAGACTGTCATGACAAAAAAAAAGTGCCCCCTTAGACCTGACAAAGAAGGTAAAATATGGCCCTGCCCTGGGAGTTCACAGAGATGGTAACTTTTAATGCCTCTATACAAGTCCTGAGTTTGCATTTCTTGAAAAAAGAGGCAGCTAGGCTGGAAGGAGGCAATGACAAGTTTACATGAGCCTAATCCAGACAAACGTCTCAGGGCATGGGAGACTTAATGAATATAGATCTGTGGAGAAGTGACTTGTGAAAAAAATAAAACACAGCATTATGAAAAACATGTTGTCAGAATACCAGACAAAAATAGGAAAATCATCTCTGCCCAGCGTGTGGAAGTTACTACACTTGAATTCTGCTTTGCTGTGTAGGAGCTTAGAGCAGAGATTTATGAGGATATTCATAGTTTAAAAGTATAGAAAAAGTCTTCTCTTGAGAAAAAGGTCTTTGTGCAACTTTCCTATCCAACTGGACACTTGTTTAACATGTATTGTGGTAAATGCCTATCTAACAGTGATGAGCTGTGTATACCATACAGTAGGAGCCCTTGAACTGCAAGCAAAGACAGAAGAAATAAATGACAGTGACCACATTCAGTAACAGCAGCTAACATCAGTCTTGCTGCTGATGCATATTTTCCTTCAATTAATTCTCCATGCATGCTTCTAGTTCACCTGGAAAATATATGTTTATAGTGGGGAATTCAGACAGGATACCTTGGCTTTACCATGGCCACCATGTTTTGTTTATGACTATCAGAAGTTGTATACCCTGATCAGAGTGATTTCCAAAATAGACAAGAATGCATGTGAAAAAAAAATATGCAAAATTAATAGAATTTATTATATAATTTTACTTTATATTCATTGAATTGAAGGGATTATTTCCACTTTGGTATTTGGAGATTAGGAGATCAATATTCTTATAATGTCTGTATTGATTTTTATTTACTGATTTTATAGTATGTACTATGGGGTCACTTAAATATACTCTTAGTTTCCTCCCATTATCTCCAACCAGGATAAACAATACCTTTGAACCTTAACCTTGTCCCTAGTGCTTATAATTCTATGAATATCCTAAAATATGAGTAATTCAGTTTAATACACAATATTTTAGAGACTGTTCAAGGCAGTAAGACATTTTTCTTCTCCTTTCTGTTAACACTTCTGTACACACATATAACACGTGCATGCATGCACGCAAAATGCTATATATATTCATAAGAAAACATATTAATTCTATAACTATAGCAAGTGAAGTGGGATGCTCTTTGAGTATGTCCCATTTCACAGCTCCTCCTAGAGACAGATAGTGAAGATGAGAAAGGGTTCGCTGGTTTGTCAAAAATTAACCATTTTTTAGAGGCAACCAACAGAAGTTTAGAGGCAACTCAGGCAGCCTCTGTGCAGCTTACCCTCCTACCTGCCCTGTCTGTCACTCCCAGAGCATTAAGCAAGATGCAAGTCACAGACCAGTGTCTCAAGGACAGAAAGACAAGTTTCTCCAGGCTTCAGGCAGTCAAAGGAGCAATTGAACAGGAATTGCCTCTCAAGCCCCTCAAATTCTCAAGAAAAACAAAATATATTTCTCTCTGTTCTGTGTCCACTTTGTCATTCAGTGTTTAAGATAAAAAAAACCTTTTGTAAAGCTTATGCATAAATATTTTATCAAAAAATGTGGGGAGCTACCACAATATTTTCCTGAACATTGCTAGTATTTGTTGCTCCCATTAATGTTATCTGACAAATTATACATCAATATGGATTCAACTGACCTTATTATAACTGATTACCAATATATGCAAAGCCAAGTTAAAGAAAATATTTATACTCGTTCATGAACGATGAGACTTTTTTAGCAATACTTTAACAACTTTACTGGATCAAACACAATAGAATTGATTCTCCACAGGTTTTCGACAAAATAAACACTTGTACTAGAATTACTTTTAGTAACAATTTATTTAATTTTCTTGCACATGTAGTTTTATTTTTAACAAGTAAATTGTGTTTATTCATAAATTCTCACAATTTTACCTCCCACCTGTCCCACAGAGGAATTGATTGAGTGTCTGTGTGTTGCTTAGTGGTAATCACAAGACTACACGAATACCAGGCAAAGTGCTTCCCATTTCAGATCAACTCCCTGTGCGCATGTGAGGTAGCATTCATAGTTTAAAATTTGTCCAGAGCCTTCGTGTAGAGGTGCTTAGTTAAGGGAGAACAGAGAATACAATTCAACCCCAGGAGTTGTTCTGCTTGTTATTCCTTATTGCCTGCATGAAGTTGCCAAAGCAACCCAGGAAAAAAATGGATACTTCACTGCAGTAAGTGGTTTTGTGTTCTGAATCTGTTAGATCTTACAAGGTAATCAATCGCAGCAACAAAATATAAAGTTGACGAAAAATTTTCANTTTTATCAAAAAATGTGGGGAGCTACCACAATATTTTCCTGAACATTGCTAGTATTTGTTGCTCCCATTAATGTTATCTGACAAATTATACATCAATATGGATTCAACTGACCTTATTATAACTGATTACCAATATATGCAAAGCCAAGTTAAAGAAAATATTTATACTTGTTCATGAACGATGAGACTTTTTTAGCAATACTTTAACAACTTTACTGGATCAAACACAATAGAATTGATTCTCCACCGGTTTTCGACCAAATAAACACTTGTACTAGAATTACTTTTAGTAACAATTTATTTAATTTTCTTGCACATGTAGTTTTATTTTTAACAAGTAAATTGTGTTTATTCATAAATTCTCACAGTTTTACCTCCCACCTGTCCCACAGAGGAATTGATTGAGTGTCTGTGTGTTGCTTAGTGGTAATCACAAGACTACACGAATACCAGGCAAAGTGCTTCCCATTTCAGATCAACTCCCTGTGCGCATGTGAGGTAGCATTCATAGTTTAAAATTTGTCCAGAGCCTTCGTGTAGAGGTGCTTAGTTAAGGGAGAACAGAGAATACAATTCAACCCCAGGAGTTGTTCTACTTGGTATTCCTTATTGCCTGCATGAAGTTGCCAAAGCAACCCAGGAAAAAAAATGGATACTTCACTGCAGTAAGTGGTTTTGTGTTCTGAATCTGTTAGATCTTACAAGGTAATCAATCGCAGCAACAAAATATAAAGTTGACGAAAAATTTTCAACACACCCGGAGTTAAGACATTCCTTACTGTTGAACTGTCAGAGTCAGTGCAATAGATATCACAAATGGCTTTTTTAATGAACAACCTCTCCCCCAGGCAAGGCACTGAGAATGCAAGGGACAAATTCAGACTAGAAAATTTACTTGATGAGTTGGGATTCATCATACTAACATCTCTTCATGAATATCAGTGTAAGTGCTCAAATTTCCATACACTTAAGTAAACTTCATTCCTCCTTTCTCCACCGTGCCATCTGCATTTGAGCAGACCTTCTCATTGGTGGTACCACTGTGAAATAACTGATATTTTTATTAGCAGATCCTTACTTCCTTAATTTTCTCCCTGAGGAAATTCATCTAGACATAATCCTGTTTGCGCTTTCAATGTATCTCTGTCCAGACTTCTGGTTACAGCAGTTTTGGGAATTCTTGGCAAATAACTTTGAGACATTATTTGCAATTAGCTTTCATAATGTAGCTGATTCCAACACTGAAGTCAAATTCACTTTCCTGGCCCTCAAGTGACTTTGAAGAAAATATCCCAATAGAATTCATATTAACTTTTACAATGCTTACTCTAGTCTGTGGCCCCAAGCACATCAGTAAGACACTTCCTCAAACTTACATTTTTGATACTATTATTGTTATTATTCACATTTGTTCTACAAATGATTTCTGAATAAAAAAATAAAGGAATTGTGATTACTGAAAATATTGAACAACATTATTTGCACAAAATGTAATAGATTCTTTTGGTGTCTACATCATCTTGCTGCAGCAAAGATTAAGTCCATTATGACTATGTCTACATTAAGAAGTAATAAAAACAGGAGAAGAGCTGTAGTGTGAAATAGGTGATGCTGAGGCTTGGATGTTGAAGAACTGTTCGTATTTCTGCTCTTGTATGCAACAAGAAATATATTTTACTCCCTTAACAAGTAGGAATTTCCATTTATATAGAGAATATGATAACTGTAAAGAAATATCCACATTTCAGCTTCATCTCTTGCTCCTGTAGTTAACATATTGCTCACATTCTTAAGTAAAATCTTTTATACTTTGTGTCTGTCTGTTCTATCCAAGTGCTATCAAATGTTTCTGTTCTGTTCTTTGTTACTGTACTTTAATATAACTTCTAATCTGATTCAAGGTAAGCTAATATAAACAGTATCTGGTTTAGTGGGTTTTAATTTGTAGAAATATAGTTTCCCTTTTGATCCTGGAATGTGAACCAAAGCCAAATTAGAATGATCAGGAAATTCACCACAGATGTACCTTTTAATTTAAACTAACAAGTTAATAAGGATGTATGCTCAGTGTTGAAGACTACAAGGTACAGGTAAGTGGAGGTAAGTGGTACCAAAATTCAGACAACAAAGGAAAGGGAAAGAGCACTGATCCTGGCAAATTTCAAACACAGGGAAAGTAAAATGAAAACAAGAACAAGCTCTTAATGGAAAATTGTTTCCGAAAGAGTAAGTGCTTCTTATCATACTACCAGAAATTTGAAAAAAAGTCTTCCACACTGGGCAGTGCTGTTTGCTGAGGAAGACTAGAACTCAGATGGCAGTAGTGTTACATGTCAGGACTGGCTTCTTGTAAGCCTTGACCTCATCCTTGTGATCACAGTACTTCATTATTTAACTGCTTGTCATATTCATGAGCAGGTAGAGGCATCTGAATTATTAGGAAATGGATATCAATATTATAAATGAGTGTAGGGTCATGAGGAAACACAGTGTTGTTTCAGGAAATAGAAAGGAATGGAGATAGAAGAGACAGCAAGTTAGACATGCTTCTTAGGTTATATTCATAGATGAACTATGGTGTCCTGAACTTCAAGCCAGAGCAACCCTGGCTTGAATATAACTCAGGCAATATCTAGTGTGTACTGAAATTAAGGTAGATGTCCTGGCATTGTTTTTTTGTTGGTTTGTTTTTGTTTTTCTGTTTGTTGCTATTTTTTAAATTGACATACAACATGGAGTTTCAATAGCTGCACTTATTCAAGCAAGCCAGTCAAATGGCTATAGTGGAGGACTATATATGGAGGGACCGTGATGAAAGCCTCATTAGGAAATCCCCAGTGTAACAGAAATAAGTCAGAACACAACTTCAACAGCCATGTGCTATTTCACAAAGATCTGTGTCCAAATTCAGACATTTTTTCATGATGGTAGATCCGAATTATGAAATTTAAAAACAAAGTATGTTTTTTGTGTGGGTTTATTTATTCTTTTTTCTTTCTCTTTTCTTCTCCTTTAATACGTATATGCCTTTACCTGGAATTCAGCCTCTGATTTATTAAGATGCTATTCTTTGCAACCTGTAACTATGCTGGTAATAGATGATAATTCATTACTCCTTGATACACATTCTGACATTCATTCAGTCTCGTTTTCATATTCTGCATTGGGCCCCCGCAAACTTTCTGGATCCAGCTCAATCTCACTGCAGTAAAGAGGTACAATTGATAAGTTTTTCAGTCAAAAGAAATTCCATTTGTTGAAAAGCCATCCTTAGAAAATATATGTCACATATCAGAGGGCCTCTCATAGGAGACCAGGTCCTTTTGTAAATGTACTGGTGCAAACTTTCATAACTGCCTGGTGGTTTCGACACATTTGCCTTGTTGCAAATTCCAAGAATTGGTGTGATTGGTTTCAATCTCAAGTCAAAACTACCTCTTTTGTGAAACCAACAGCAGAGTTATGGATCAAGATATATTTGTTATATTGTAATGTTGAAAGTCAGACCACATTTCGTACATTTTGTGGATTATTCATCCTATAACTCCTATAACTACTTTTGCTAATGAATATTGGTTTGAACCCACAATTCCTGCTCATGTATCTGAAAATTAAAGTGAGTTTCAGCAAATATGGCAGGAGAAAATATGTAGTCCCACTCATTTACCACCAGTCATAACTCTTTCGTGTTTCTTGAAGGATCATCTACCACACTGCCCTTTTTTGAAGATGGAGGTGCATATCCTAGATAAGCTTCACCCTCAAAAATGTCATTGCTGAACCATGCATAAGTTAGCCACTCAGCAAAATTGATCATGTTTTCTAACTTTTATTTATATATTCACAGCCACTCTAATAGAAAAAAAAATAAAGGTGACTGTATCTCATTATACCATGTTTCTCAGTGCAGATAATATCGAGACACGTACTTTACAAAAAGACCCACAAGAACAAATTGTATTCACTATGAGTAATTATGCATCAAAGTTTCAGCTGCAGGTTGGTTGTAAAATACTTTTCTTTTGAGCTCTGGGCTATCATACTTCTTATGTTGACACAGACTGGTTATTGAAAATTCTATATAAAACAATGTTTCATGTCTAGCAAGAATAGTGAAGAAGAACAATACAAAAAAACATTAAGACACCTGAGAGGTTTATTTTTTGCACTGGGGGATGTTATGATGCAGTGAACATCATGGTTTCTTATGGCCATACCGCACCAGAAGCAAAAATGTAGCCCTAATCTAACTGGACAAATACTTTTCAGTGCTTTCACGTGCACTTTTTCTCAGATAGAATTGCACGCTAACTTTAGGCTAGAAGACTGAAGTGTACAGCTACTGTGGAAAATCCATATAGACCTCTTGAGGATATGTACCTTAGTTTTACTTTGCTAGCTAGAGAAATAAAATAACAGCTCACATTCTTCATACTCTGAGAAACTGCAAACACGCTGTAAGTACTGCAAATTATTTGCAAGTACCTGATAAAAGCTGTTAGTATCTGCTATGGAGTAATAACCTCACATGTTATCTTATGGTGTTTCAGTTAACTGCAGTAATAATAGACTTCTAATTGCCTTCAAAGAGAGAAGAGAAAGGGTAAAGGAATGTGGAGAGGAAGATTAACAATTAGCATACTTTATCCTAGACATGTTGAAGATGGATAGGAAATAAATTTGGGGATTACACTGCATGACATCACATAATGTTGCTTTTTGATGATTATAGACAAGTCTCTAATTAGCACTGTCAGCATTCTTCACAATCAGGAAAGCATCAATTCCTGTTTTATGTTGTATAGCTAGTGATATGGATACTACTGTTAAATTTTCACTCCTTAAATGACACAAAACTCTGGAGACTGTGGTTTTATTGTTATTGCTTACTTAGTCACTTGACAATTTGGAGAGTTTCAGTACTGCTGAGATTAGAAATTCTGTTGGCCAAAGACTAATGGAAAGACTATAACATGAAAGCAGAAAAATCTTTCAAGGCTTATATAATGACCTAAGGAGAAGAATATCTGAAATACTCTGCAGAACAAAATGTTAACAGTGTAAAAAGATGGACAGATTTTAAAACCCAAGATTAGTAGAAGAAAATTTCAGCTTTAAACTTCAACATTCTAAAGTAAGGCCAAATGCTAAAGGAGTGGATCCAGCCTGATTATAGAACATTACACGAATTACAGATTAAAGGAAGTAGCTTAGGTTTCTAATTGCTGGCTGTTGAGGTTACTAGAAGCTGATTCCAACAGGGAGCTAAGCTTTTCTCCCTGCCTGCGCTCAAATATGATTATTTCTGAACTTGAACAAGCACAGGTTCAGACTCAATGGCTAGTGCTTTCCAGAGCCTTTTAGTGGAAATATAATGTCTTTCATGCTAAAAACAACCTGCAATACCTAAAATAGATGCTTGCATCTTGACAGGCAGAGTCCTTTTATGTGACTCTTAAGAATATTGATTAAATTACCCACCATATTTAATTTGAAAACACTAGCATAGCCTGAATAACCTATACCAGCAAGAGATTCCTAGACAAGAAAACTCACAAGAGTTACTTGACTTACAGCTTTTCTTTTAATTCATTATTACATTTTGATGCTTTGGTTTCTGTACAACACAGTTAGAAGAAGTAATTGATTGAATTTATCTATTATGAAGAATAATGTAGGTTTGAATCACGTATTGTACTATGATGATATCTAAATATTTTCTTTGTATCAGAGAGTTACAGAGATTGTTTGTACAGTATTTCTAATATATTTGAGGATAATCAAGAGTTTCAAAATTTGCTTAGTTTTAATTTAGGTATGAATACGTGAACATGTTTGTGTGCTAACAATAATGATTTTTGCAATCAAAGTCTTAAAGATTCCTCAGCAGGCATGATACTAATACAGAGAAAGAGAGTTCGATTAAATTCTTAGTAAAGCAAGGGAAAGGCACCAAGCAACTGTAAAAAGCTGTGGGTAAGTTCCAAGGATTCAGTTCCATATAATTCAAACCGTTTATGCTGCTTCAATTTTTTCTCTTCTCTTGGTGAAACTTCTGCCATCATGCCCACAGAAACAGACTAAAAATACTCTGTCTACATTTGCGATACATGAAAGATTCCTCTAATATCTGAAGCATTTGGATATTTCACATAACGTAACCCCCACAGTCACAGAAAGAGGAGAGAGACAACTTTTGTGACATGAAGAGATGTTACACAAGAGTTAAGTAACGACATACCGCAGGAAATATCCTAATCCTTGATGAAAGCAGATCAGCTATGTAGAGCAATAGTGCTTTCAGATGGGATACAGAGGTCTTCTCTGACCCTAGTTTGCCTTTGCTAAAGAGTCATGGTGTTAATGACATATCCACAACAGAAATGCAGACGGTACATTTAGCTTTAAATGTAAATAAAATTCAGCCTTCCCACATATTTCCCATCTCGTACAGTATGCCTCACAACAACATTGTTTTTTACTTTAGGTCTTGTTTACCATGACCAAAGGATGCTGAAAAAATTTATAATAGATGTATAAGGATGCTACAACATTTTACAATAGGTGCACAGTCAAATCCCCTTAGTAAAATCAGTGGGACAGCTGCTTACAATTGTGCCTGTCTGAGTGACTACAGGATTTTTTTGGTACCCATTGTCCAACAAAGATCAAGAGCTGTGATTAGTTTGGGATTTATATTGATGTATTTGTAATCTGGCTTGCTATTAAGTGCTGTTCCTTACTCAGAACTTACTTCTGAAATAAACATGACTGAATTTATTGATTTATTTTCGTAGTTCCCTTTATTAAAAGCAAGTTTACTGTAAATGCAGGGGTTTAATCTTTACATTGTAACTTAGATATATAAGCTATAGTCTATTTCCCTAAATATCTAGGCACCTGAAGTGTGAATTGTCCAGCATATAATCCAGTTCAAATGAAGATTCTTTTCACTTATATCTTACTCAATAAAAAATCTAGCCACCTGTGGCTTCTTCAAAGGCGAGAGACCTCTTCTAACCCTGTTTTTTGTTGTTTTTTGGCAGCCAGGAGATGCTCCCTGAGCAATCATCCTTCCTGTTGTACTAACTACCACATCCTGGGGTGCTTCATCATTAATAAAAGCCAATCTATCCCATCTATTGGTTAGCACAGCTCCTCTGCACTAGGATTCCTGCCAAGTACAAAAGTAAAACTCATAGTAAGGAAATCTGAGCAGAAATCTGATGCACGCATGCTAACAATAGTTACAGACAGAGATTGTTCTCAAACTCCATGTTAGCAAAAATAGAATAACCACCAGAGTTTTTAAATGTCCTTCAAATGAAAACAGTCTCCAGATGTTCCCAGTGTTATCAAAGATCAGACTGCACAATTTAAGCTATTTATTTTTTAGACTACATCTCCATGGCTTGAGGGGAACTGCTCCGAAGAGTATTAGCAAAGATCCCTGGGAAAGTATATTTCAGACTAATGTCTGCAGAAGGAAAGAAGTTCTTCAAATAAACTTACATGTCCTTTCTGAAGAGTCAAGTCCCACAACATATGTACTCATAAAAATGAGTACATTAAATCCTATTAATAGTTTTAACAACATTCCTCACCCCACTAGAGCATACTATTTTATTATCCCATTCTATATCCTTCACATCTAATATGCACAATATTAAGAAGATGTAATGAAACAAATGAGATTTAAACATATAGTGGGGAAAAACAGTCATGGAATGGGCTGAATTGAAAGTAACCTTAAAAATCATCTAGTTTTTAGTCGACAATCACTAAACTAGGCTGCCTAGAGCCACATCCAGCCTTGCCTCGAACGCTTCTAGAGATGGGTCATCCACAATCTCTCTGGGCAACCTGCTCCAGTGCATCACCACCCTCTGAGAGAAAAACTTCCTCCTAACATCTAACTTTAATCTCCCATCTTAGATTAAAACCATTCCCCTTGTCTGATCACTATCAACCCATGTAAACAGTCATTCCCCCTCCTGTTTATACGCTTCCTTCAAGTTCTGGAAGACCACAGTGAGGTCCCTCCAGAGCCTTCTCTTCTCCAAGCTAAACAAGCCCAGTTTCCTCAACCTCCTTCATATGTTCCTGCCCTCTGGTCAACTCAGTGGCCCTCCTCTGGACCTATTCCAAGAGCTCTGTGTCTTTCTTGTGCTGGGGGCCCCAGGCATGGACACAGTACTCCAGATGGGGCTTCACAGGAGCTGAGCAGAGGAGGACAATCCCCATTCCTCTCCCATCTGGCCACACCTTTTTTCATGCAGTCCAGAATATATTTGGCCCACTGGGCTGCAAGTGAGCACTGTTGACTCATGTCCAACTTCCCATCCACCTGGACCCCCAAGTCCTGCTCCATAGGGCAGCATTCCAGAAGTTGTTCCCCCAGTCTGTATAAATACCTGGGATTGCCCAGGCCCAAGCGCAACGCCTTACACTTGGCCTTGTTGAACCTCATTATGTTCACATGGGCCCACTTCTCCAGCCTGTCCAGGACCCTCTGGATGGCTTCCCTTTCCTCCAATGTATTGACTGCACTGCTCAGCTTGGTGTTGTCTGCAAACTTGATGAGGGTGTACTCAGTTCCATCATTCATGTAATTGATGAAGATGTTGAAGAACATCAGTCATCAGTCCCAAGACTGACCCTTGGGGGACATCACTTGTGATTGGCCTCCACCCAGGCATAGAACCATTGATCACAAAAACAACAATGGGAAAAAAAGACTTAATTCTTTTTAAAGTTATTCTTCAAAGATCTAGTACACATGTGGACTTCTGCCAGAAAGAAAAAAAATATCAGACTGCCAAGGACAAGTAATCAGGATAGAGCACCAATGTCCATCTTACTCCTTGAAAAGAGAAGGGAAATTCAGAAGGTAGATTCACTACATCAGTGTGACACCACATTAACTTAATTTTCTAGTCAGCAGAAATAATAGATTAGCAATATGACCCATCTTAAGTTTGATGAACCAGATTGCGTAAGAACAAGTAGTTATAAAAGTTTAATGTGAGGATGCATTCCACAGTCTCTTGCTTGGTAAACCACTTTTCAGTCCTACCTAAGTTGTTATTATCTAAAAGCCTCTGAAAGTTACTCTTCTAACCTCATAAACACACACTGTACAAACAAGCAAATGACAAGAGTGACAAAGGAAAATCTGACTTTTGAGCTCTCTACATTCTGGTTAGTTATACTGAGGGAATACACCGAGTCATTTCACAACCACAGATTTCTCATATAGAAAGACCCCTTGAGCACTCAAGCATCCCCCTTGTCCTTAATGGAAAGACTATTTTCCGGGTTAAGCATTGTAGATGTCAATAGGAGATACAAGATGAGGCCTGCTGTTTCTGCACTGCCTGGAGCTGTTCTGGTGGGTAAGCAGTACAGAAAGTCTGCTGGATGGAAAAGAACAACTCTAAAATAAGGACTGGTTTGTGGCTTGCACAGTGTTCTCACTTCAGCTCTCACAATAAAATAAAGATACTGCTTTGGTGCTCATTAATTATTTATTACCAGATATCTGCATCTCTGAACTGTTCCTGCTGCAGGAGCTGCTGTGAATTTATGGTAAGTCATCAGACACAGATGTTTTCAAATTCCCTCTAAAGCCATAAACAGGAGGTGCCAGCTGTCCAGCTAAGTTAGAGAAGCCTTGATTTATTGGAACAGATTTTAGTATTTAAAATGCCTAATATACAAACTCAGGATAAGATTGGCAAACACACGCTGAAATACTAAACAATAGAGAAGAAGGAAAAAAAGAGTCAGAAGTTTGTTTGATGATCAACCATGTGGTTAGTGAAATAAAGACAGATGGAAGCACATAAACACCAACTTTTTAATAGCAATTCTGTTATTTCAAATTCTCACTAGACCTTCCCCTGCCCAACTTGGTTTGCCATTTGAAGCCATAACTGTGCATCCTAAGCAGCTTTCAGTACTCTTCATGCAGAACTGCTTCTACAACATAACATTTGCTTCATTTTTTCCTTTCTGTCATTTGTTTTCTGTAGCACTTGATCCTTCACAAAATTATGCGCAGATACTTAACCCACTGCAATCACCAGCACCTCTCATAGAAGCAAAAATACTTACTTTCCAGAAGAGACAGAGTCCATATGGGCATCTCTGAAGACATAAGACTTCTTCATTCCCGCGCTTGCTCTCACAAAATATTTTTATTTCCATGTCATGAGATCAATGTTGTTAAAAGTTGTTCAAACTTCTAATGTTCAAACTTGCTAGAAGTATCATTTCAGGTCAGAGATATAAGCTGAGGCCAGCTCATATAAATGAAAATATGTCTAGTAAGCTTTGAATTTAGTCATGCATGTGGTGTGAGTACTTCCATTGTCAACTCAGTCTCTTGTATGGGCTTTGGTGGTAGAAGATGATTCTACAGTTGTTTTCCTAAGAACCAAATTCCTTCTCTTCAGGTCAGACTTAAATCATTATTTTAATCAGATAATACATTTGTAGCATGTGTGGCTTTTTTTTTTTCTTTTTCATCTTATCTAGACTTCCTTATGAGGGCACATAAAAGAAATGAAACACAATATATGGAGCATCCTATTTTAAAGAACTGGTCACTCTCTTCCATTTGTTAGAATTCTTTAAGAATGACACAGCAAAACACAGACACCCAAGCATCAAAATTGTATTCTTCACTAGGTAATTGATCCTACTGAGAAACATGCACTTACTAAGGCAGAGTCCCACAGTAACAGAAACAACAGTTAATTCAGCACAAGCTCAGGTAAATATGTGCATCACAACTTTATACATTGCATATATACTGAACATGAAACAGCCAACCCATGACCCATCTCTATGGAGTAGAAATCCATACAAATAAACACAAAGGGAAAAAATAAAAGAGATCTATTCACTGTGCTGTGCAAGCAGTTAAGTATTTTTGTTTTCCTTGGTTCCTTTCCTTTCTTGCTGAAGTATACTGGAAGATTGGAAGAGTCCTAAAGACTCTCTTGATAATGTGTCCAACACTACTCATATTATTCCACTTTTTTTGCTAGGATCACTGTATTTCAGTATTTTAAAGATCAGAAGAGACATCATAATGGAGGAAAACAATGAAAAGATCCTGTTTTGCGTTTAAATAAATACCTTCATTAGTTAATGAAAGGAATTTACAACAATTCCACAAAAGAGGAAGAAACTCAGGCTTCAAAGTAAGGAATGAAAATTCAGAAATAAGTTTTGATCCCAAAGCTTTGCAGAATATGTATGTTCTAAAACAAATCTAATCAGTCTGAAACAAAATGTTTCCTTGTAGATATACCTGAGTCATAAACAGCTGGATTTGGGGAGGATGTTCCAGAATCGTATCATATGTCCTTGTCTTGGTCTTATACCTTTCACCTTGCATCTATCCTTGGATGCTTGTGAGAGACTGGTTACAGAACTAGTTGGATCTATAGTCTAACTCCACACATCTTCTCCTATGTTCTCCCAGTGCATACATAGCATGAGTTACAAGACCTCACTTCTGATAATAAGGATCATGCAAGTAATATGGAATAATTTCCTGATACAGAACCAGTAGATTTAAAACTTTGAAAGCTTAGTATATCACCCCAAAACACATAGCTTTCATTAGCAACATTTTTCATTATGTAGCCAGTTTTATGTCGTCTCCATATTTAGATGGCACAAATAATTCATGCTCCAAAAGTGTCAGATCTCATTTTAATCAAAGTCTACTTTAATCAGTAAACTTCTGCCATATTCATTTTCAGATGCTATTCTGAGCCAAAGAAGCTTCAATCTCATCCATCTTTGAGATAATTAGTTCACTATTATATTTATTCAAGTACCAAGAGCTATACTTTCAGTATGTGCAACCCAAAGACTGCATAATGTATGAACCTGCTAAGGACTGATCTTGGAGGAGGACTATCCATAAAGATCCACTACTAAGATTGCACCATTTGTGATGGAATTCACTCCTGATTAGATTGAGTATCCTTTATGTAGTCAACATTTGACAGATCTACCAGGTGATTCCATAACATTTCTTAAATTATATCAAAATTATTAAAGATGTCACAACATCATAGGCATGTGTTCATATCCTAAAAACCACTGTCAACTCCAGTGTGGCTGTCTTCATGCCAGATTAATGTGAAGGATTTGTTTAATACCAGATGCCGTTTAAACAGGAAGTAAATTAAATTGTCAGATCTTCAAATGCATTATATAAATAAATTGTTTAGTTATACACTGAATTTGGAAGCATTTTTTCCGTTGCTTTGCAGAAGGAATTATCTTTAAGATTTATGATAAGAGAGTTTTCTTAGGAAGATCCAAAGATGATTAACATGAAAATTGTGAGCTATATTTCCAAGGAGAGTGTATTACATCAAATGCATAAATATATTCCATGAATACTTTAAAGACATTTAAATCAATATGAATATTAGGCTCTTTCAACAGAAAGCAAGATATCTGAAATAATATAAACTCAAAGTTAGAAAAAATTAGATAGAAATATTGGAGCTTTATATGATATTAAACCAGGCTTTATAAAAATAAATTATGCCTCAGACTTTTCACAATAGGTATAAAGTGCTGTGGTTTTTTTACTGGAAAGGACAGATTTAGAATGTTAGGTTCATCATTCTAGGTAGTTCATTTTGTACTATGAACTGTAATACTGTAGTTCAGTAGAGTATTTTGAACCTATTTGAACACTTGATAGGAAACAAAAAGAAAAATATTTTTTCTATTTTCTTATTTCTCCAAAATCATAAAGATCTAGTCTAATTGATCAAGAATAGAATGAAATTAAGATGGACATGAACATAAATGATGAGATGAATATAAACACAAACGCATTCAAGATTAATCATGAATACACAATAATAATCCCCAAGTATTTCTGACTGAATCTCAATTCTGAACATTAGTTTTTATGTTCCCTCCAAAAATACTGTTTGTATTTTTAAACTGCCACTGATGTACAATGAAATATCCTGAAATAAAATGCAGAGTGCTATGTGTTTGCCGAATTACTCTGTGTTTTATTCCATGCTGAACACTGATGAAAACTTACTCCAATAAGGTCATGTTTCTGGGGTTTTCTTCCAAATCTAGTCCTACAAGCACGATAGCTGTCCAAAGCTTTTTGTGGAGCTATTCTTAATATAGAAAAAAAGACCTATTTTTTAGCCATCCAGAATATTTAGTTCAGACATTCCAAATATTTGTCTCATTTTATCCAGTTAGTTTTCAGCTTTTGGGGGGTTACTGAAACTTCTGACTTCTCCTAAACTAACTGTTGGAGAGACATAACTATTCTTGATATAGATCAATGATCTAAATTCCAGTGTTTTCCATAACCATCTTTTCTTTGAACCTGGGGGAGCTGGGCTGTCAATCTTGTCAATCAGTGCTCCAACACATGGCATTGTCTACATATCTACCCACCACCTTGATCGGAATATCATACTCTTGTCCTGAAATTTTCTGACACCATCCCATATCTGAACACCACCCTGCTAGTTGCTTGGGACAAACATTCTGTTTCTTTCTGTGAGTCCCCCAGGCACCGAATGTCATTTCTCTCTTCCCTGAACCCTCTAACTGTGAAAAACGAATATTCATTCTTGCACATCCCCCTGTACATATAAAAATGAACATTAACCCCAGACCTCTGTTTTCACCCTAAAAATTTCTGTCCTGATGAATAAATAAGAAAGATTCTTCTTCCACCATTTATTTAGTTGCTTCCCCTGCATCCAGATACCACCTCTTTCTTAACAGAAAATCCTTCCTACAAAAAGAAACAAAACAAAACAAAAACCCCTACATATGAAACCTAAATATTATAGGCTTTGTCATTGCAAAAGGACATGAGTGGTGTAACCCAAAGTCATCCTCTGGACCAGAGCTCTTCAACATCCACATCGACAACCTAGACAATGAAATTAAGTGCATCTTCAGGAATTTTTCATACAACACAAAGCTGAGCATTGTAGTTGACACAAAAGAAGGAAAGGACATGATCCAGAAGGTCCTGAACAGCCTTGAAAAGTGGGCCCATGAGAACCTAATGAAATTCAAACAAGGCCAAATGCAGGTGTTGTACTTTGGTAGGGTCGTTCCCAGATGTGTCTATAGACTGGGAAAAGAACTCATTGAGAGCAGCCCTGTGGGGGAGGACTAAGGGGTTCTGTTAGACAGGAGGCAAGCAGTGTCCTGGATTGCATCAAAAGAGGGGTGGCCAGCAGAGAGAGGGAGGGGATTGTCTCTACTGTGCCCGTCTGAGTATGGTGTTCACTACACCCATCTGGAGTATGGTGTTCAGGTTAGGGGTCTGCAGCAAAGGAAGGATGCAGAGCTGTTGGAGCAGGACCAGAGAAGACCATAAAGATGGTCAGGGATCTGAACTACCTCTCCTGTTCTCCTATACTACACTGTAATTTGAAAGGTAGTCTATTTTTATTAAAGACAGTATGATGGAAAATGTAGTGCTATTCTTTCAGGTGTAGTGATACATGAAATCATAAGTTATCCCTATGAGAGTACATAAATATTGAAATAAATATAAAAATATGAATATTATATTTTTGAATTCTATATACTTCCTCTTTTTCTGGTATATTTCACAAGCTATGAAGTTTGCACTGCATTTGAGAACTGCTATGTGAGCTGTAAGAAAAGTCTCTGTTCAAAGGATTTACAGTAATTCAATGCTGAATAAATAGAAGTGGATCTAAACTGGCAGTGTGTATACTTCTTATTTAAGAATGGACACCACCAGATGCCGAAGCTGGAAAAATACAGGGATTAGTCCATAGCAGTGCATCATCTGTATAAAAATGGGGAAACTCACAAACTGATTTAACAGAAAACCTGACTTCTGTGACTTCTTAAGTCCTTTGCTGTACTGCCATCAGAAGACTGTGACATTGATTTAGAAATGCTACCAAAGCATTGACCCATCTTCAACATTTCCTAGTGTTCTCTCATTTTCTCTGGGCTATTTTAAGCACCAATTGACATTGTTCCTCCTGCCTTTCATCCGCTTATCAGTCACGTTCAGGCATCAGTCAGAATTTCTCACCTCAGCTTTCTACTTGAGTATTGCTTATGCTACCCTGTCAGGATTTCTTAAAGGCTGTTTCTGCTTTTCAGCACTGGACAATTGTGTTTATTAATGCAGTTTCAGCGCAGAAATAATTCACCTAAAAAGTGGTATAAATAATCTGATATTTTAAAATTGTTTTTATGACTTTTACTCTTGTTGAGAGACTCTGATTTCTTAGGTTTTGAATTTAAAAGTGCAGAGTATCATTTGTGTGAGTGTGGCCCCAGTTTGAGAAGGGCATAGGGAGGACTGAGTCAGAACTGCAGATCAATTGTGATATAATTAATTACAATTATGTAACTTCGAGTTCAGGCTAGTGATCATTCAATTACACTTGCAGGAGATGAAGCACAAATTGATTTTGTCCCAAACAGTTAAGCAGAAAGGTCATTGTGTCTTTCTGTTATGAAAAGAAACTGCTGAGAAACTGCCTCTGAGAGAAATCAGCAAAACTAAGCTTAGAGATATATTCAGTCTGAAAAAGTCAGTACTTGTAAAAACCATGATGCATAGGGCTTTTACTGTGCAAAATCAAAGACCAACTAAGTCTTCCAGTCTTTCACTCAGAAGTTTTGGAAACAGTATAGTCTGAAATACAACAGAATCATAGAATCACTCAGGTTGGAAAAGACCTCAAAGATCGTCAACTCCAACCACAACCTAACCATACTACCCTAACTCTAACAACACTCCGCTAAATCATGTCCCTGAGCACCACATCCAAACGGTTTATAAACACATCCAGGGATGGTTATTCAACCACCTCTCTTGGGGGCCTATTCCAGAGCTTAATAACCCACTCTGTAAAGAAGTGTTTCCAGATATCCAACCTAAACTTACCCTGGCACAACTTAAGGCCACTTCCCCTTGTCCTGTCACCTGTCACCAGTGAGAAGAGACCAACCCTGCTCTCACTGTAAGCACCTTTCAGATATTGGAAGAGTGCAATAAGGTCTCCCCTCGACCTTCTTTTCCCCAGACTGAACAGCCCCAGTACCTTCAGTCTCTTCTCATAGGGCATATTCTCCAAGTCCTAAACTAGGGAATCTTTGAAGAATAATGTGTTAATTCTGACACTGATTATTCACCAAGAAAAGGCTTGCTATTCCACACAGTGAGTTATTTGCCAACCTTTGAAAATAAATTTTCTTCAGCTTGAAGCGAATAATTAGCTGCATCTTCCAGGAGTCCTCATCAATATTGATTGGTGCAATCATTTGAACTTGGGAAAAAAAGAATATTGGATAAATAGGAGACTTGGAGACTCCTATCATTTTTGTAGATTTTATTGTCCCTGATAATACCTTTAGCTAAGAATCTTCAGCATAACAGTTTCCTATTTTAATATCTCATGCTCTCATTGTGTTCATTGATTTGATCAGGTACAGGATCTTAGATGTCAGACATCATGAAAAAGAATGTAACAAATGTTATTAATTGTGCTGGTGAGTCAAACTCAGATCTCTGGTGGACTTTTTTTAAGAAACCAGCAGATACAGATTGACAAAGCATATATAGCAGCTAAAATTTACCAACTCTTTCTCTTGTCATCATCCAACTCTTTCTCTTGTGATCATGTTGCCGTAGATGCCAGCTGGTCCCTAAATTACATTAGGTAAAAAGGAATATACTATGTGTCTAATAAAAGGTAAGTCTTGAAGGGAACATAGTGGTAGGACAAATTTCTTCTGTCTTTGTTCTCCACAAGTTCAGCAATTAAAGATGGTCATCTTGTGCCCCTCAGCAGAACAAGGTTGATAAGCACACAGCTCAGCTGCCTACATGGGACTTTCGTCTTACACTGGAAGCGGTCCTTCTTGGGGTTTTTACAGCACTGACAGCTGAAGGCTTTTGGATGATTGGCTCAGATCAAAAAGTGTTTTAGATGACTAAAGTGAGGAGGTTGAAACCACCTTTTCTGATTCCAAGTATGGTACAATAGTCTATATTGTACTTCACATTTGAAGGAGTGCCCAGTATTTACAGAGATGATTTCTTGTGTGGAGTTTTGAAGAATTTCTCAATATTTAATTATGTAATTATAAGGTACCGTAAATTTTATCCATTAAAAATCCATTTATTGAAATTAACACTTACATTAGGATTTCTCACTGAATTTTATGCATTTCAGCAGCACATTTAGGCAGTTAAGGAAGCTCCTATAGACTCCTGGGTTGCCCATTATTGCAGTGAAACATACAGTGTAATGCTGCTTCCGCTGAGGACATTAATAACAAGATGATTAAACAGCATGACGGAATTATACAAATTATTGTAAAGTTGTAGAATGCAATCTTTTTCATCTGTAAATGCATCAATTATTGTGCAAGTTTATATATAGAATGCAGAGCTATGTGACAATGTACAACTACTGAACATAAATATTAAAAATTTACATTAAATTTGAATAGTAAACATCAGGTTTTCTGAATTTGTAGATGAAAGACATACAAAGAAGTTAAACTTACAAAAGACAAATTTTCGCATAGAGAAATTGTAGAACAATGGAATGGAAAGATAAGACAAATTCCCACAAGGCGGAGATAGATACTTGCTGATAATCAGCCACAGAATGTCATTAAACTGCCAATGGAAAAATACAGCACCAACTTTGGGCAAGAAAATATGAGCTCTCTACTTGGGATCTAGAACTCCTAATCACATCTGCTAGTTTTTGTTCAGCTGCTAAATTTTCCAACTGGTGTCAAGTTCATGGGAGTTTGCAAAACTTGAAACATTCTTAGGTATATCAAGATATAAATATCAAAAGACTCGTGTGCTGATGAGATAAAGTAGATTGCAGTCAAAAATAAAAGAAAACAAAGCAACAGCTTACAGGATTTTGGTTTTAGGACTGCAGAATCTGTCTATGAAAAACAAGAAAGATATACTTAAACGCAACATTTCTGTAAAGTAGGAACTGTTTCCAAGTCAATGAAATAGCCAACAATACCAGTAATTTTCTGTATAAATGCACATAGGTAAAAAAAAGGATACTAAATAAAAAGGATACTACTGACCAGGATAACAGATGACTACAGGACAGATATAAAGTATTCACAGTGGATCCTGAAAAAATAAAAGAAAAATAACATAGTTTAAATGCAAAAAGTTCACTTCCATTTTCACTATAGACAATGAGAACTTTATTATTGTCTGTTGCAGCCGGGGTGGAGCTCACAGTACGTCTCCTCATCTTCAGAACTCACTAACTTTGAAGCATCTTGGGTAATAACTGTGCCAATGATGCAGACTGTACTATTGCTATTCTATGATTAGCTGAGCGAACAAGCTCTGTTAGTATACATATTTATGTATATTATTGAGGGGAAAAGCAAAGGTACTCATTGAAAGTCCCAGTCTGAAAACATTTAGGCAGAGTCATTTGTTTGCTCAGTGTTTATTGAAAGTGAATATAAAACAGAAGCAAATGAAACCAGATGGAATTTTTTTTTTAATCATATTTTTTTATCATATATTTTTTATCATGTTCAACAGTACAAAACTCAATATTAAAAAGTGCACAGTCATGCTCCTAAGAAAGAAAAACATTAATGTCTGCTATAAACTCAACAGGAAATCCATCTTTTAGAAAGACTGAGAAAGCGACAGATCTGAGTTAATCAGAGGATGACTGTGAGTCACAAGGGTACTACAGTCATTAAAAAGGCAAATATGATCCAATAATGCTTCTGATGATCTCCTGTAGAAGGATTATTATTTACATTCTATAGGACACTGATAAGCTTTCATCTGATATATCTCAACTGTGTACAACTTTGTCTATACATATCTATGAAAGATTAAGTGAAGTTGAAATAAGTACTTGGAAATGTTAATGAACTGATCTGTAGATGGAGATCTTGTTTTACAGGAACAGACTAAGGAAAATTACTCTAACCAAGCACAGTATGACTCAAACTTAGCCTAGTCTTCAAATTACAGTGCTAAACCATGCCTGAGTATCGATTACTGAAGAGAAATTAATTAAAAGCATGGATCCATGCTATACACATAGCATTAAACTGAAGACTGAAGGTGGAAAGCATATACCATCTGCAGAAAAATAGAACTGAACTGACAATAAAACATCTTTACAGAATCACAAGCTCCTTTCTCACTTTGGGTAGTTTCCTGTTAATCCAAGCATGAACAAAAGACATTCTATTTTGTATTTTAATATGAATGGACTTTTGAACAAAGGAGCTTCTGAACCACAAATAAGAAGAAGAAGAAGAAGAAGAAAGGAAGAAGAAGAAATAGTATACAGCTGAAGGTTACTTTTTTTTTTCCCAGTCATTTATTTGTACTTTAACGAATAAGTTAAAGGACAGTAATACTTTTTGAAGAGATCTGTTCTAAAGCAGAAAATCAAAGAATAAATATTCATCTTTTGAGTCCTTTGATACTAAAATATGCATTCTGATTTATCACACAAAATTAAAAGCTGGGATAGAATTGCAGAGATTGGCAAATGCAAATAGTACAGATTTTATTTACATTGAAATGCCAGATATTTTTTCCATTATGAATGAATTAAGGACTATATTTTTGGTGTACTACCAGTTTTTGAGGAAAAAAGAAACTTGGAAGTACATCAGCTTGAAGTCATTATAGTAGATAATTGTACTAGTAAATCATATAACTACATTTGAGGTATTGGTTCTCAGTTACTGCAGTGTAACTAAAACCCACTACAGTCCATTTAGAGTGAAGAACTACCTGTGGCCTTATGATTAAAGCAGGATATACCCATAAGGTAACAAAACAGAACATGAAATTTCTCTATGCTTTATCTTCTTTTCTTTTCCAGAAAAAGAATTGTTCATATTTCTTTTTTTTCCTCCAGTATTTAAATGTGAATAGAGAATTGAGATAAGAATGCATTCAAACAAGGGCCTGAAGCAGTGAACAGTAGTTTCCATGTCAGATGGCAGCTTTAGATACCAACACAGCTAACACTCAACAAAGTCATTATCTATGAGGAAGAAGGAGAACATTTTTCTTCAAAGAATAATTTTGATGTGCTTCTCTAAATCTTATTTAGCTCTGCTATCTGCAAACCCAGGTGTCTGCACAGCTTAGGTCCACATTTTCCAAGGAACAAGCCTCAGATCTGATATATCCCAACCATCCAACCTTAGCTCAGACTCCTGAGAAAACTGCTACATCGTGAGAAATAACAGTGATGTGATCTGCAGAGCAAAGTCATGTGGAAAAAAAAAAAAAGAATAAAATTACAGGGGTTGGATAATGGCAATACAGGAAAATGGAAGAACAGCTCAAGGAGACAAAGTAGGCTAAACCTTCTTCTCCTGCCAGATGGCTGCTTTTCACTAAGATTATTAAATAAGTTTGCACAAAGATCTATGTTTAAATGTTTTTCCTAAAAACTACTATCATTATCTTTCACTGTTCTACTCCGATGCTACTGCTAGTGACAAGGAAGATCACTGCCAAATGAAATAGGATAAAATGCTATAAACTTTGCAATGAATTTCTGATGCATGTTTTATAGTTCCTTTTCCGCTGTTTTGTTCCTAGGCCCATCTCCCTTCTCCTTTTTTCCTTTTCTCCCTTCCCCTTCCCCGGGGTGTGGGCCCGTGGGTTCCATGCCTCAGTTGTCCCAGTATCGGGTCAAACCAGCCCGCAAACAGTCAGCAATTACTTATCTCAGGTGAAGCTGAGGCTACAAGATAGTAAATATTTCCTAGAGATATTTGATACCAGAGGATGTTTTGAAATTGAAGTGCATAGTAGGAAGTTATGGCTAAATTTCAGGTCCCCAGAAATGAGTTTATTGTTCTTAAAATGCAGTTCTGAGGGTCAGTCAGGTATTCCTTCTGATTGTACAAGAAATCCAAACATAATGAAACTGCAAGATCAGACCTTCCGCACTGTCAGTTCTGACACTGACACTGATCATCTTTCATGTTCTCTTTCTGCAGTTTATTATTTGAAACTGTGGGGGACACCGTGGCTAAGATCATTTGAGCTCATTACACATTCTTTTGTGTACATTCCGTCTGCTTGTTTTTATGGAGAAGCTGTGTAGTGTGCACAGCTTTCTAAGCTATTTAGAGGTTGTATTTCATAATTATTATTATGTCAGCACAAAGCAGTGATTTCTGCTTGGATTTGCTTCATTGTATTATGACTGACATATGGCACAGACAAACAGAGCAATATGGTACCAGGCAAAACAACCATGACTGAGATAACAAAATATCAACAGATTGAAAATGTTTACATTCTTCTCTGTGACAAAGACTGGTGCTGAACGTAAAGACCCAAGTTATCTAGCAAACAGCCATGGTCATGCCATGAAATCCAAAGAACAAAGGAGCTCTTAAAAATAAAGAAAACAGGTAATCCCTCTTGTCCAACAAGCAAGGATGCAGGAAAACGCTCTCTCTAAATTCTGTAAGGATTGTCAGCCTCAAAGTTAGTTCCTTTTTACTCCTCACCTATCTCTCATTCCCTCATGTATCAATGTGGGCATCTCTTATGCCACCTTCTCTCAAAATGCAGTGGAATCAGCCTAACCTTAGCAATATGAGCCCCTAAATCTGCCCTCTCTGTCATGATGCTCTACTGCTTTGCCAGCCAAATGCATTGGAGGAAGATTCCTGGTCTGTATCTACACATCTATACACCTTGATTCCCTCATTCCTCAAGAAAGTGCAGCCATATTTAAAATGTCTCTCAGCCTCTAATTGTTCTTAGCCTCTGGCTGCTACCTATGGATTTTCTGGTTGAGCAACAGGTCAGTCAGTCCAAACTGTGCCAGGGACTGTGCTAGAAATGTCTTTCTGCGTATCATATGCTGCATCCAAACTCTGTGCCCTGCTATGGCTGTTTTATTAACACAGGTGTAAGTTAAGGTGACATTCTCAAAATTAAATATATAAAACAGACAAATTTAGATGTCAGATCTACCAGTAAGCATAATGGAGTTTACTCTTCTATATTTCTTCGTAATTTTCTAAAATCTTTGCTTGTATTTATTAGTTACTCAAAAATGTTCTTGAAAATAGTTTTCCAGATCCTCAGTTTCTGAGTTTGCTGAATGTCCCTGTGCCAATTCTGTTATACATGCATTTAAGTGACCTTTAATAAAGAATTCCTCTTTCACTTCAGTGACTTGTCCCAAACACTCGGTAATTACAAATAAAAAAAATGCTCAATAATGTGCAGACGGGTATATGCAAAATACTTACTGGAATTAAATATATAACTTCTGTTTCTTTACTTGTGATCTCTCATAAGTGTGCAGATATCTCACATAATGTTTTTTAAATTACGGGGTTAGAAAAGGTACACTCATGTAGTTACTTTTCATGAAGTTTGTTTGACCTACTGTAGATTGTTAACACTTCGTACAAATGAAATAATTCTGTGATTAGGTCAGAAATAAACATGCAAAGAAAAAATGAGCTTGTAAACATTAACATAGTTGAGTGAGTCAAAGTCCAACTCTGCTCTCAAACAGTTCAGATAGAATGTTGGAGAGACATATAGAATTTGTTCAATTCTCTCTAATTTTCTCCTATCACCTGCTGATCTCTCCTTGTACTACTTCTTATTTTAAATTAATTTGAATAGAAATGGCAGTGCCTCAGTCTGTTTTGCAAGACATCATAAAATAAACATAGTTTGTTTTCTATCACAAGAAGTTTGCAGTTGAATTTAAGGATAGAATGTAACGGATCACAGAGAAGAGAAGGAAAGGTTAATTAAACTGAATAATGAACATGAATCAAAAGTAGATGGTGACTGAAGAATTCCTATTTGCTATCAATTCACTTCAAAATAAAAAATAGATGTATAAAATCATGTTGCATTAATGGGGAGAGGTGTTACTTGAAAGGCTCCCAGTAGACTTTGATTTCCATGATGATTTATTAGAAGACGTTCCTGAATAATTTGTGAAGGATGCTATAGGCTCTGAACTTGCTACAGGCAAGCCTTTTCTTTACATGTCATATGACTTTGGTGGTGATCACCACTTTCCCATTAATATACCTGTCAGCCTCTGTTCCACCAGTGATACATCTAAGATCCACTGGCATAAGTAAAGAGTTCTTAGTTGTAATTTGTTCATGATTTAGGAGCTTCATGTCAAAATGAACATTTAAAAATTTTTGTTGTGTCTCTCTTCTATTTTTTTTACCTGTTTTTTTCTTTTTTTTTTCTTTGTTAATTGTACTCTATACTTATAGCCACCTTTATCTTCTTCATTTTCTCTAAAGATTCATATGTCATACAGTAAAGACTTTCACTACTGATCTCAAAACATGATGTCGTATTTTTATTAACCAATTCATCTTCCCATAATGAAAGATTGGAGTCCAAAACTCTTGATTAGCTACTCTTTTTAGATGAAGAGTTGTACTGTAAGAGCTTAATCCTCACTTCCAAAGGAAGAGATTGCACAGGTTTGAAATTTAATGAAGATAACTTGATTAATTTTGTTATGAAATTCTAGTTATGAACTCCTGCTCATCTCATTGAAACTAAATATACTATAATATTATGGTATATGCACAACACGCACCATAATTGAGAATACAAAGTCAAGAACTCCATAGCTTTTAAATTGAAGAATCTAAATTATCTGTGCAAATATAATTCAGTGACATTAAGTACGTGAAAGAGAACAATACTGCAGAGGAAAAAGAAAGATTCAGAGTCGTATCTCTATAGCCCATTTTCCTTGTCTTAATGTCTCTCTTGCCTACTTGGTCTCATTTTCACTGCCCTGAGGTCCCAAATAGGCAGAAGAGCCGTCTGGAGGTCTTTTATGTACATATTTTCCTGGAAATTCTACTCATTTAGACCATACAATGACTGGTACTCAGTTAATGAGCATCTATTCAATATTTTGTTTCACCATCAATTTCCAGTGAGCATTCCCATGATTTATTTTCATTTACCTCATCCACATCATTCTCTGAGAATTTCTCTCTGAGAATCTCCTATTTTTTGGTCTGTGGTTCTTTTCATTGTAGTATGGAAATGTACACAGAGTAATTATTTTCAGATTTTGTGAAATGACAGGTTGGTATCCTTTACCCATTCCAAAAGTGTGCTGAAAAGCAGAAGTATTAAGATTTGCAAACTCTCCCTGAGCTTTGGATGTACATTTGGAAATATTTGGCAACTTTCTCTCACAGATATCTTGTATAACAAAAAGATTCAAAGCGTGGTTGACAACAAAAAGCAACTATGTGATACATGTGATTATGGCCATTTTCAGTGTTAGGACCTTCAGTGGCCTTAAACTGAACTTCTTTCCTTGCTTCCCTGCAATTCTACGTTTTATAGTTCCCATCTGCTGCCTGTGATAATGTATAGAATGCTCTTAAAGACGTCTGTTTTCCTTTCCATACTTAAGCAATCATACTTTTTCCTCTAGTTTACAGTAAGAATGATACATGGGGCTTAAAGTAAATAAAGGCAAGATTGCTCTGACCTGCAGTATTTTTTTCAGTCTACTATGTCTTGTACTGAAATTAATTTATTCAGCTTGACTAGAACATCCACCAACTGAGACCTCAAACTGACTGTTACTTCTTTCTAGAATTTTTATTTACAAACTTCAAGCTAAATTTTTAAGACATTAAGACTTTGTAGTATTAATTTGTCAAGATGAACCATGGGGCACAGAAAAGAGTGTGTTCAATGTGTTCAAAATTGATTGGGTATCAGTAGGTACCACCATCAAAATTTAAACCATCAGGTCTGTGTTCTTTAAATCATTTGAAGTAAGAAATG
This sequence comes from Odontophorus gujanensis, assembly GCA_013399175.1. Classification (NCBI taxonomy): domain Eukaryota; kingdom Metazoa; phylum Chordata; class Aves; order Galliformes; family Odontophoridae; genus Odontophorus; species Odontophorus gujanensis. The sequence continues at coordinate 125,106 of VXAB01010299.1, read as the reverse complement.
ATATCATTGGGAAAGAAAATGTATATTTTAATTCCAAACCTTAATTATTTACATCAATACAAAATACAGCTCAAATATGCACACACACAGCACCTTCCAGATATAAATTCTTCTTGTCATTATCACTGTTATTGCAGTTTGACACATAAAACAAGAAGGATACATGAAACAAGAAGAAAAACACTCAATTGTTATTATATAATCACACATGGGAGAATTCAAGACACAGGATGTAACCAGGCAGTCAGAACCAAAGGGGTACGATAATATTTCATTTATATATAATCATATAAATTCTTCAAATGCTACTGCTGCAGTAAATAGCTTTTAGTGTGAATAGAGCTGCCAGTTAATGTCACAATATTTCACCCACAAGACTTGAAGAGACTAATGCACTTCTATGAAAATCTTAAAAGCTAATATGACTAGAAGGCTGTTTTAGTCTAACATTCATAATCTGTGCTGCAGTCTCCATAAAGTAAATGCATTTAATGTGCCCCAGTCCAGCAGCAGCAGCAGAGCTAGAGCCATGGTTATCAAGTGCTCAGGATTTATGCATTTATCTGGTTTATAAGCAATGGGAGGGTGTTGTGGTTTATCCTAGCAGGCAGATCAGCACCACATAGCTGTTCATTCCCTCCTCTCATAGTGGGAGGGGAAAGAGAACTGGAAAAATGGTAAAACTCACGGGGAAAAAGTAAAGACAGTTTAATAGAACAGAAAAATAATGGGAAATAGTAATAACAATAGGGATGATGATGATGATAAAAGAAAAAAATAATAATTAATATACACTACAGTTGCTCACCATCCACAATTTTCTGAGCAGTGGCACCTCCCCATCCTCAGAAAACTCCTCCAGTTTTATAGCTCGATGCAATGACATATGGAACAGGATACCCCTTTGGCAAGTTTAGGTTAGCTCCTATAGTTCTATCCCCTCCCAGTTCCTTGTGCACAAGAAACAGACACAGAAATATGGGGAATACAAGTTAGGTTTGGACAGTTTATCTCTGTGGATGACATTAATGGCTTCATTAAGTCATTATTGTCTTTGGGATGCTCCAAAAGCAAGGTCTCCGATTTTATTATTTTGGCCCCCAGTGTCAGAGACAGGTGGTAGTATGGTAGTAGATACTGAACCTTCCCAACAACATCCTGTTACATTTTATTTCTATATGGAAGACGTCAGCAGACAGGCAGTCTGACAGAATGGTGTCTGACATGGAAGTAGGTACGAAGAAAACATATGTCACTGAATTCCTCCGTGTGGAAAAAAATTGCACCCACTGACACCCATCGACACTTGCAGAAAGTTTATGGAGATCAAAGAGTGGATATGATTGCAGTGATGTGGTGGGTAGTGCATTTCGATGCTGGTGACAGTGACAGTGGAATGCACCTCTGGTAGTGTAGATTTTTTCCAGTGCAGCATGCCGGTTCTTGCTCGTCACTGACAAAAATGCACAGTTAAAGGTGGTGACTGTGTTAAGAAATAGATTTTTGAAACTGAGAATTTGTTCTATCAAATAGTGTTATTGTGCTCTTCATATCTGTTGCATTTTCCATGGAAATAAATAGGAGGCATTACTTTCAGGTATTCGGTGTATTCTACCACTGATCTGTAGAAAAAGTTCTGAGAGAAGGATTTGGCATCTGGAAAACATGTTCTGCTGTACTCGAGGATATTAAAAATGTAATCCCATGATGCATTTGTGAAAGTGTATTTCATATTGTCTACAGCTGTAGGCTTCTGATATTCTGATATATGATTAAGTTGGCAGGAAAAGCATTTGGAAGCTGAAAACAGATGATCTTAAGTAAGAAGAAAAGGTTCATTTTTCAAAAGAAGAGTACTAATGTGGTGAACCTAGGGCTTTCAATCTTTTGACATCCACAGGGAAGAAAATATATCCAATATTTACTAATGAGGACAGAGAAGTTCTGAGTTCATATGGGCAAATGATGTGCTTCTATGACGTGCTTTGCATGAAAGTAAATCGAGGATATGGCTGCAGAAACCGAAAGAATAATGGAGACCGTTTCACCTCTCACTAATCTGAAGACAATAATTGCAAGATTTTTATGCAGTGCTAGAATGGTTCTGTGAACTGCTGTGTCAAGAAACTGAGAGTACATAAATGTTAATTGTTTAGGGAAACTTTTGGAATGATAGTCAGGAAATGTTTGAATTTGAATATTGTACCCCTACATATTATTAACATGAGACTGTAGTCATTGGAAGGGCATGTGAACTTTTTTCAATATCAATCTGACAATGTAGATCTCTTCCATGGCTCATACACATAGAACCTCGTGGTGCTTTTCAGATTCAAGAGGAAGGAAGGAGTAAACTTCAAAGTAGTTTCCAATATGTGGACTCTGCCCTTGAAATCATATAAGTCATAATAAATAAATAAATAAATAACCAGAACTAAAAGTTTTCCAGTACATTTCTTCAGGTCTTCTGAAGCATTGAATTGAGGTCAGTTTGACTCCATTTTTCTAACATAATGATTCCAGGAGAAGGCAAAAAATCAAAAACTTCTAATTCTGTCAAATATACAAGGTCCCAGAATAGGTAACAGGAAATACTGTCTTCATGTGAAATACTCAACAACTTCAGGTATTTTTAAAGGAAAGTAACTTTTAGTACAATGTAGAAAAATAAGTAAAATCTTTTCTGAAGAAGCTGTCCAATAAATATATAAAAGGAGATTTAAAAAGTGCTAAGAAAGGGAAAGCCTAAATAACTTCACCGTGGAAAAAAAAAGAAAAAATAAAAAAAGGTGTGATGAAAAAGAGTAGTGAATTAAGGAAGAAATGAGAGTTCAAGAAATCTACTATCTGTGTATAAGATAAAAAAAGTGAATCTGCTTGGTTCCTCTTTTACAGATCATCATATACATGTAGTGAATTATAGTGCGACATACTCAAAAGTTTCCTAAATTGCATACTCAGTCTCAAGAAAACTCAGAAAACAATTTTCCATCCTCAGATCCCAATGAATTGAATTTAAATCCCAGTTGTAAATTGCCAATCTATACTAGGTTAGGATGTCAGCTGTGTTTTCTTTGCTCTTCATGGACACTATAAATTTATTGCAAGGTGGAAATAAAGCATGAGCTTGAATCTATGATGTAAGAAGTGTGTTTTTCCTGGTATATGGTTCAAGCTAAGAGGAAGCACAGAGATATTGCCACTCATAGAATTCATGGCTATGTAACAGTACAGCAACTTACACATATACCTCAGATATTTAGCTTTAGAAATTATTAACTTATTTTTCTCCTGATCAGTGATCGTGCAGAACTCTCCTATGTAACTTCATGGAATGGCTGGCCATTTGTGGGATGTAAGCTAAAGCATAGAGGACATATCCACCTAGATTTTTTTCATTAGATAAGGAAACTTGTTTGATATCACTCTTGGTCATGTTAGGAAGATAAAACTGTAAGACCATACTAGGTCTGGGCTATTGCAAACCAGTATGACCTATAATCACTTAGTGCTCAATATTTGTTCTGTCTATGTCTGGGAAGCTACCGTTCTAAAATGGCATAAATACTTGTAGCATTTTTAATAGCTGTACAATTACCTCTATCTAAATCCAATCACAATGTAATACTGTAACTATATCCTCACAAATCTCATATCTTCCCCAAAATTAGATTGGTAGAAAGAGCTGTTTTATCTATTCTCTCAACCCTTTTCTGACATTCCAGCTGTCACATTGTTGATACCCACTGCTAGTTGTATTTTGAGAAGCAAGTGCAGTGAAGGGTAGCTATTACCCTGTCTGTAGGCTCCAGAACAACTGTAATAGAGTGAGGGCATGGGAGTGGGAACAGCAGGAGGGGAGGACCTAGGCTATGGGACAGAGCTTGCACATTAACAGAGCCCTTCTCTGTCTCCTACTGATTATTAGTTCAAGGCAACTATTGACTGTGCTTTTACTGAAGCACATGAAAGAGGAGAATATTCAGCTCCTCAGAGCTCTGGAGTACAAAGACTGCAATCTTGACACTTCTACGATATGCATTTATTTTTTTGTTTCCTCTGACTTTTTTGCAATATAAAAAGAGAATGAGCACTCTGCTGATAATAATCTGAAAGCTCTGCTTGTAATCTGAACAAAATTACTGGCATAGTTAAGGTAGATGACTAGTTCAGTACAAATGCAGAAAATTAGGCTGCATTTTCATGCAGTTTAGGGGATAGAACCATTTCACTGATTTTTGTTCTTCATTCTGCCCAGTCCTCAATATTACATTTCTAAAGGCTCAGGACTTGCATGTTTCATGCAAAAGATGTATGGGATTTGGTTAGAATCTGCACTAAAACTGCTGTAAGGATATAGCATCCATTCACATGCTTGGGTCCCAAATCAGGGAAATACAGAGAAATCTATTTTCAATCAGTTTAATTTCTGCATTTTAGAGCATACTCTGTTGAAAGTAACCTCTGAATGTCTCCGGGAACACTCATGCACAGAAAGACAAGTTTTCATTACTCTGCTCTGCTAGCAAGACAAATTTGTTCATCTACAGATCCATGAAGCTAGTTAATGAAGAGTTGCGGAATTAAGACATACATCATGACATAGTTACTGAAATGACTCTATATACAGAGAGCTGAATGTTCAGAAACACATCAGTGGTTAAATGACACAGAAACCGCAAGAGTAACTCTTACTATGTCATTTGAAAATCAACATGAAGCCTAAAAGATGGTTGCTTATCTTAGATATGTTAGGAAAAGTATGTTAGGAACATCTCTCTTCACATTCCATCATATTTTAAAAATCACGGCTGTTGGGTTGTCTCACTCCAATTAATAGGAGGCAGAGGAGATTCTTTTGATATGTGTGTACCCGACAGCAAGATTAAGACACAGCGAGTCAAATGTTAGCCAGACCAGTTTATTACAAAGTGGTGCCTGCTGTGTGACACCCACCACTCACCTCCTAGATATGCCAGAGTCATTCAAGGCAAGGCTGGATGTGGCTCTGGGCAGCCTAGTTTAGTGGTTGGCAACCCTGCCCATGGCAGGGGGGTTTAAACTAGATTGTCTTTGAGGTCCTTTTCCACCTAGGCCATTCTATGATTATATTGATTCTTTCTGTAGATTCATTCTAACATATATATACTATTGTGCATATTTAATAAATACTGCAAAAAATAAACTTAGTTTTTCAGTTCTAGTTCAGAGAATCCATTTAGAAAAGTCAAAAAGAGTTCTGATATAGTGATGTCCAGTGGTTAAGTAGATCAGCAGAGTCTATTTTCTACCTGAGTACCAGTCCTAAGAGAGAGCACCCTACACAGAATGTTCTTCAAATAGGGATCTGTAAGAATCAGAAGTAAGGCAGAACTTTCTGGGGCTGGAATTTGGGAAAAGCCAACAATGGGGCAAAAAGTAAATTGTGAGAACAGTCCCTTGAATGGTCTGGACCAAAGTTAGGCAGGCAAGGTTGCATCACGTTAAATAGAGGAAATTTGTGAATGAGCAGAGAATGGATTTGTTTTATGAACCTGTTTAGGTTCTACTTGACCACTAATCATTTATTTCTGAAAAATAACTCAAACTACCTGTGAGTAGCCTTCATATTTTAAACTCCAGTAAAAGTCATCTTCATCTCCCACCCTATTCCCTCCAAAATAACCCTTCAAAGTTTAAGAAATTCATATATGTATTACTTATTTAGTAGGAAAATATATTTTGTTGTATCTGAACACCTGAAAATAGGAAATGAAGCTTAGACTTGTGTAGTTATTTATAGCAAATTGAACATCTTCTCTTCTATAGACCGCTTTAAAGTCATTTGCCAAGGAAAGACAATGGTGTCACATGAGTAAAATTGTTTTGCTGTTGTCCTTCAGAAGATGTTTTTTTGTTATTCTGTTCTCTCTCCTTACATGCAAAGATAATTGGTTTGCTTGCTTCTCTCAAGTAGAAGTAAAGCCTTCTTGGGATTTTATGAAATGTGTTTTTCTTCTTGTGTGTGCAAAACTAACTAATAAAATGTATTTGTTTTGATGGTAACTGAAACAAGAGAGAGGTGGCACTGACTTTCAATAATTTATCATCCAGATTTTATATCCATCTGAAGAGAAAGAACAGAGAAAGAACAGAAGCACTTGGGAAAATGTGCATTTCTGTGTCTGAAGTAGCTTGTGATAATAGCAAGGGGATGAGAGGAGATGCTCGGAGCAAACTCTGCCTCAGGAAAGCAGAAAGATTCCTGCAGAGTGTTTGAAAGGGAGTCAATAAGATCTAAAAAGCAGAATAATGTCTGGGAGAGAGCACTGAGTGTAGAAGCCCATACACATGAGAATTTGAAATGCAGAGTGCCTTTCTCAGTACTTCAAAAACACACTATCAAAGCCTGTAATCTTACAGATGTCTGTATCTAGTGGACAGCCATGCCCAACAGTTTTGTATTACCTTTTGTATTACTGTATATAGACATTAACTTATGTCCTTGCTCTTGTTTTCTTTGTTCATTTTCTTTTCTCTGCCTCAGTGCTCACTGTTCAGGCATTTGGTCAATGAGGGAGGGACAGTCATGTCCCTGCAGTTACCACTCAGTGCTGTTGGGTCTGTGGGACTCGTTAGTCTTGACTGGTTCAGGAGGATGAAGCACCAATGCCTTTCATGCTGAAAGGGCATGTATTCTGTTGTATCTGGATCTTCAGCTGGAGGGATTTCAAGACACAAGGATCCCTACCAGTTGAGTTTCTGAAAGGAAAACATTTAGTACTGAAGTAGCTAAAATTCACTGAGAAATATAAATCTTTTTAAACTCAGATAATATTTTATAAATCACTCTAAATCTATTTATTTTACCACTTGCATGGAAAATTTACAATAGCTTCATCAGAAGGTTTAGCTCATTTTAGTTCATTTTAGTTACTCTACAATTTTCCAATGAGAAAACATGATTTTGAGAATTGGAAGCTTCTAGAGATGATTCTCGGAATAATACTGTGGAAGCAAATTCAAAAAAGGGTCAGAGCTTAAAATTTTAGCTCTGTTTTCACTACAGATTTCATCTGGGAACAGAAGAGACAAAATAATTTGAATTAGAAAATTTTCATGCCAAACCCTTCCACCTGGTCTGCAAATTATGGTGTGGGCGCTGCCACCTGGAGCTGCTGCTAGATGAGAAATGGGGAGGTGAGGATGGGAGAGCCAGCAGCTGCTCCATGCAGGCAGCACATGGATAATGAACAGAAGCAGCCAGAGAATTAATGCAAGTTTTTATCTCATCTTTTCAAAACATTTTTAAGCAAAGTGCAGTCAAGGCTGGTGATTTCATGTAAGCCCACAGGGGTGCCAACACTAGAGGTAACACTTTGATAGAAGTTGGAGTTCTAACCGGACTTATTTTGCAATGAGTGCCTTGGGTTTAACGGAGTTGTGTCAGGTAGACCACTGCAGCTGTAAGGGCAGGAGCTGCCTTCATAACCGGTGAGAGGTAATACTTTTAAAAAATGCTGATTTGATCAGCAGTTGCAGTTTGAGAGTGTTATAAGAGTTCAGATATTTATAAATAGCCCTGAAGAGAGTGCTGACTCATTAGAACACCTGATATCTGCATGTAGTGATAAGTAACAAAGGCAGACATAGGATCACAGAATCACTGCGGTTGGAAAATACCACTAAGATTATCTAGTACAACAGTAAGACCATCACCAGCGTGTCCACTGAGCCTCGTTGCACAGTGCCACATCTACACGATTCTTGAACACCTCCACAGATGGACACCTCCACAGATGGTGACTCAATCATCTCCCTGAACAGCCCATTCCAGCACCTGACCACTCTTTCTGAGACAAATTTATTTCTAAAATCCAACTTGAACCTCCCCTGGCACAACTTGAGGCCATTCCCTCTTGTCTTGTCACTGTTTCTGAGGAAAAGTGGCTGACTCCCACCTCTCCACAACCTCCTTTCAGGCAGCTGTAGAGAATAATAAGGTCTCCCCTGAGCCTCCTCTTCTCCAGACTGAACCCCAGTTCCTGCAGCTGCTCCAGACCCCTCACAAGTTTTGTTCCCCTTCTTTGCACATGATGACTATATGGATAAAAAGTCCAAGCTAATAGTAAAATGAAGCTTATCTGGTCTTAATCCTATCACAGTCCATAGCAAGGAAGTGATAAAAAAATTTGCAATATTGCTGGAATAAAGAGTTGATCCCTTGCTCCCTGCTCGCTCAGAATCTAACCATTTCAGAGATGGTCGAGGCTTCCAGGCTGGTCCTACAGGGAAGCAAATGAAAAGGTGACTTCCAGAATCCACAGGTCCCAGGCAGACCGACCCTGTGTCTACCCTGCCATGAAGTTTCAAGAGCATCTGTGTTTTTCATGTATGTATATGTGCTGTTGAAGACAGCCATTAAGATAATACCCTTACAAATGAATACTGATTTATGGCAAAAATCTTAAAAAATACAATGCCTTTTGTTAAAGGATGATTTAATTATCATTTACCAGAAATGGTTATCATCTTTGTCTGCAAGAGCAAAGTGGTGGATGGACTCTTCCTGAAAGTACTGTTAAAAAAAACTGCATGGTGTAATGCTTTAGAAGCAATATATTCATGTCCAGTCATTTTAACTCGAAGAACTTGGGAGCTAATCGATTTAATGAAAGTGTAAGAATTTCACTGACAGTGTATTTGGAATTAATACAGGTCCAAAGGGCACAGTGCCTTCCATTGTGAGGAGTGCTTGTGCTTACAGGACATCAGGGCAATGCTACTGCTGTTGGTTTTTTATTTTTGGTTTGGTTTAGTTATTTTAGTTTTCCATATTTCAGATACTGCCTTTAGCCACAGATCAGAGCTTATCCATTTCCTGGTTCTTTTGGGCTTCTCAAAGAGCTGTCCACTTATAGACTAACAATAATGCAGAGAACTGAGAAAGGAGAGGTTGCCTGTGAGCTTGTGTATGACTGGCACACACACCAAGACTACAAAGGTTAAACTGAAAAAAACACTGAAATGCCACTTTAGACAAAATTTAGCACATGGCACTGCACTTTATAGAAAAGCCCATCAAGCCAAATAAACAGTTATTGAGATGTACACATATACCATAACCTTGAGAAAAAATGTCTGAACTATTGCGAATGTGATTCGGTAGTTTCTGTAGGAACAGGAAACAAAGGCAGAGATCGTGTCATGTCTGACCAACCCTAATGAAAGGCATACACACACACGTCTTCCCATGGCCACGAACAGCAAGCCACAAACCAGAAGTTCTGCAGAACCAAGAAAAGGAGGAGCTCTGGAATTGGCAAGGGGTGTCAACAATTTTATTTCTGAAAGGGACTGAAAAAGGGCTTGCAGCTACCCTGCCCCATGACAAGGCACTTCTGAACCTAACAGCTTTCCTTCCACAGCGTCAAATCTGGGTTAACCCAAGGGCCCCATAGCCACAAAACCTAACCCTTGCCACAGCCCCACATAGGAACAGTCCTCGAGGGTTGTGCATATTTGCAACGGTCTTCTTTCCTAGGAGGATAGACAACAACAACTTCCCACCAATGTTTTTTCAAAAGACAGCCTGTGAAAATAATGAGACATGAAAACTGTCACGCACAAAAACAAACTGTAAATACAGAGGTATTTAGAATTTTGTGTGCTGCTTGTTTGCATCTGATTGCCATTTTTCCTGCAGAATGTGTACACTTGGAATAATATTTGGCTTGTGTTTCTGGTATTTTAAAACAAGCAGAAATATCTGAATATCTGCCAACTTCTTGCACATATTAATATGTCACAACACAATATATTTTTTCTATAGAAATGCCCTGTTTTTAAAGGCTTACCCATGCCTTGAATGTTTAATGCTAATTTTTCCTGATCATATTAATTTGCCCATGAGAAGCTTAATAGGATCTGGATTTGTATGAAACAGCCTTATCCACAGGGACAACAGAATGTAGCACCTTCTATTTGAGAACAGAGAGAGCATCTAGCAGAAACCCCTCTTTCCCTCTCCTGGCTTCACTGAATACAAAATCTTAAAATCTTTTGTAGAAGACAGTCCTACAGATACATTGTTCAGATGCTGTTGTTTCATTAAATCATAATGGAAAACAAGAGAGAGATGGAGTATTAAATTATAATATTCCATGATCACAATCTTAGGATTACTCAGTAAAAATCACAAAGCTATCAATTCATACAAGACTTAAGAAGTATTTCTAAAACTTAAGGATCATATAAGTATTCAGGAATCCTCTCACATAACACAAAATGATACTGGTTTGTTATTTCTGAACACTGTGCATTTAAGGAGATTTCCTTGTGTTTCATACCCAGATCTACTTGTCACTGAAGGTTGTGTGGATTTTTCCTAACAAGTAAACTGCATTTAGGCAGTGTTGTGTCTGTTCTGGGTACTGCGCCATCTCACTGTGTGTGATGCACAACTCCAATCAATCAGAAGGTGGCACCTTATTAACGCTGCTGCAGCACCACTGTCCTGGCATAGTAGTCTGGCTCCATCCTGTGCTGGCTGCAGAGGGCTGGAGCAGTGGGCTGCTGCAGTCAGAAACAAGGGGAAAAATGTTTTGAAGTGTGAGATGAAGGCTTCTGATGATGTGACAGACTGGCTAGTACCAAGCAGAGACAATTCTTGGATGCATATCAAAGACATGATAAGTTTACTTTCAATTTTAACACATAGAAACAGACCAGATATTGTTATTATTATAACTTTAATTCTATTTTACTATTCCTACTTCTACTGAGCAGAGTTATGGGTCTTTAAACTGTGCTCAACTGCTGAATCAATGTATATTTACCTCAAAAATTTAATTCCAGTCCTTCATGGACAGAACAATGATTAGATTTTGAAGAGTATTTAGTATAAGAGTGTATAAGTTTTGTCATAAAAATTATATAGGTAAATATATAGGTGGATAAATAGATGAATATTAAAAAATAAAAACCTTTTTTTTTCCATTTCTGATGGTGACCAAAATTTGCCATTATCTCGTTATCTCTGTAACCGTGTAGAACACCCACCATAACAGTGCCCCACATTTTAGGAGGTAAAGAAGATATTCTGAAGCTTACCTAATCAGAACACAGCAGTTAATAAAGTTGTAAATATTTGAAAATGTGCACTGTGCCAATCATCCAGTCATTTAGATTGGAAGGACCACTAAAGTTATCCAGTGCAACCATCAAATGTCAACTTATTTTTCTTGTTTGGCTGAAAGAGAAAAGAGAAATTCATCTTCTAAGAGATGCTGGAATAAAGCAGTTTGGAAATTGTAATGCCAGACAGAGGATCATTTTATTCTGAGTTGTAAAAATTCTGACGGTGAACAGAACAGAATTCCCACAGGCTCCTCAGCTCAGTGCAAGACATATTGCAGAAGTAGTTTAACATGTTTTACAAATCAGATGTTTAACTGAAGGTTCTTCCAAGATCAAATGGGAGAAACTCAAAACTGGAGAAAAAATAAAGAAACATTGCATTTTACCTCAACTGTTGGATCCTGTCAAAGTCTGAACTGTTAGCCGCAAACTCTGAGAAACTGAGGTATATTCAAATTCAAACAGCATATTTATTAAGCATCAAGCTGTTCTAACATCATTAGTTTTCAGTTACATGGCAAATTATCAGCCCAAATATTGTACATTCTTACATTTCTTAAAAAAAAAAAAAAAAAAGACATACATAAATTAAACACATTTGGGTACTATCAGAAAACTGACAAAATGGTAGGAATGCCATTGTTTTCAGTTTAGATTTAACTCTCCAGTAGCAGGTCTGTTGCATGGGCCTGCAGCATGAGCCTCACCATCCCTCACGACTATCATGGGTCAAATGCTAATGTTCATCAGCACCTAGACGGGCAGATTATGATTCTGGTTGTTTTGCTGCCGAGAGTAGATTTCCTATTTAAACATGGAAGGGAAAGTTAGAATATAGAACATAAAACCAGGCTGCCATACTGAGGTCCTTTTAATAATTCCTAAGTCCCAAAAGGTTCTTGCTCTCTGTCAGTTCACTTGGTACCTCATTACTGTACTGCCTATGAACGAGTTAGCCTTATTCATCTCTTTCTCACTGCTCTCAGTTTTGTGGGGGTATCATGGCTTCTCTCATGGTCTCCCATTTTCCTGACTCAAGTTCCAGCTTGTGCAGATATTTTTATATGCCTTTACTCCGCAAGGGTTTGTCACCACTGGTGACATCTCCTGCCCTTTCCACTGGAACCTGTCTCCCTACAGTGCTGCTTGCTCCAGACTGCCAAAATGATAACATTAGATGTTAAAACTTCAGTTGGCAGCCAAGTCATCCTGTGCCAGGCAGGGTGCAACACATGACAGCATGCACCTTTGAATTTGTTTTTACAGTGATAAAGGAGAATAAATGACAGCTGGAGGTTTAAATGGATTCTGATTTTATTTGGAAGAAATTTTAATAGACTATACCCCTCAGATTCCTTAAAAAACAAATCTGATATGAAAGAATCTATGCAGAAGCCTGGTTGGTGGTGATTGTTTGAAACCACAAGCCAAAAGTACTGTGTGATCAATGGCTGACATTTTTAATTTTATTTTTTTTTAAATAACGGTGGTGAAGAATCACTTTTGATGATTAGTTGCTTAGCAAGACATTAATGCATGCAAATTGTAATTGGAGGGAAAGACAGAGAAAGAAAGAATCCATTTTCTGGTTCAACACAATTTAATTTTAGTGCTTTAAAAACATGCTATTAACTAATACAACCAAAGTTTCAACAGAGGCCAACTCCTATGTTTTATTAGTCTGGCCTAAATAATCTTTTAATATATCTTTAAATAGTAGTTTACAGTAATAATTAATGTAATGACTCAATTTAGTACTTTTTAATGAAGTAGTGACACTGTGAGTGCTACTTCTGAAGGAGATGAAGTACAAAAAATCTTACCAAGTTATTAGTTCATTACCTGAAATTCTGGCAATGCTTATGGAAAAAAAAAAAAAAAAAAAAAAAAAAACAAGCAACATGCTGAAAAAATTTACTTACAAATTTATAGTCTGGTGATGAAATATAAAAATAATAATAAACTAGTTCCAATCCTATCAGGGAGTGATTAATTTTAGAAGAATTCAAATTGACTGCTGTGATTTGTGTTGCACAGCAGCACAGTTGGCAAGCAAAGGCTAGGTAGATGGCCTGTGTTTGATCATTTAAGGCTCTGTAGCAAAGGAGAAGGAAAAGCACTCCTAAGGGAATTTCATTCTGTTTGTCTTCAGGAGGCATGATTCACAGAGGGAAGGTTTTTCTCTCTTTCACTCACTTGTGTTGAAACTTTAGGCTTTGGGTTACTAAAACTATTCCCAGCCACACATGAAAATGTTTTAGTAGGCACTACAATCAGTTGGAGTAAACAGAAAGTTGTATTTGATTTAGAAACATTAAAGTTAAGTCTGAAGAAAATCACTGTCCCAGTTTGTTCTAGCTTAAAGGAGATAAAGTATTCTCTTCTGCCAGTGAAATGCATGTAATGGGAGCCACTCACAGCAAAAATCACTTTTCTCCGTCTTTACTAATTTGCAGTTATTGCTCCCAAGATTAAATGCATTTCAGAAACTGACAAAGGAGCAGTTTGTCTTGAGAAAGGCTGGTCAAAGGGATACCACTGACACCAGCAATAGTAGCACCATAAAAGGCTGTCTGCTCTGACTGATTTTTTCTGTCACCAGTAGAGGACAGCCATGTCCTCTGTACAGTCATGAGCAAGTCAAAAGCCTATGGGTGACAGTTAGAGACCCAGGCAGTGAAGGGAGCCTTGTGCTTGGACTCTACTACAATCCACCCAATCAAGCAGAGCCTGTCAGTGAGGCCTTCTACCTCCAACCACAGGAAGTGTCACTATCTCAAGTGTTTGTCATGCTAGAGGACTTCAACCACCATCTGGTGGGAAAAGTAGCATGGCAAGCTTTAGACAATCCAGGAGGCTCCTGGAATGCACTGAGGATAACTTCCTGGGTCAAGTAACAGACAGCCTAACACCCATATTTAAGAAGGGTAAAAAGGATGACTCTGGGAGCTATCAACCAGTCAGTCCCACTTTTGTGCCAGTAAAAATCATGGAGCAGATCCTTTTGGAAGCTATGCTAAAGTACATGGAAGACAGGGAGGTGATACCAACATGGTTTCACCAAGGGCAAACCCTGTTTGACCAGTCTAGTGATCTTTTATGATGGTGTCACAGCACCAGTGGACAAGTGAAGAGCCACCGATATCATCAAACTGGACTTCAGTAAGGCCTTTGACATGACACAACGTCCTTCTCTCCAAATTGGGAAGATATAGATTTGATAGGTGAACTGTACAATGGACATAGAACTGGCTACATGATCAAGTCCAGAGAGTGGTGGTCAATGGCTCAATCTCTGGATGGAGATCAGTGACGACTGGTATCCCACAGGGCTTAATGCTGAGACCGATACTCTTTAATATCTTCATCAATGACTTCGGCAGTGGGGTTGAATGCTCCCTCAGCAAGTTCACTGATGAAACCAAGTTGTGGGGTGTGAATGACACACCAGAGGGATGGAATGTCATCCAGAGGGATCTAGACAGGCTTGAGCAGTAGGCCTATGTGAGCCTCATGAGTTTCAACAAATCCAAATATAAGATCTTACACCTGGACCAAGGCAACCCCCACTACCAATTCAAGCTGGGGGACGAAATGATTGAGCACAGTCCTACAGAAAAAGACCTGGTTTATGGAACACCTGCCTTTGAGGGTAGGCTGAAAGAGTAGGGGCTATTCATCCTGGAGAGAAGGTGACCTGATAGCAGCCTTTCAATATCTAAAGGGAAGCTACAGGAAAGGAGGGGACAGACTTTAGCAGGGTCTGTGGTGATAGGGGAAAATGGTTTCAAGATTAAAGTGGATAGATATAAGTTAGATATAAGGAGAAAGTATTTTACAGTGAGGGTGCTGAGGCACTGGAACAGGTTGCCCAGAAAGACAAAGTTGGATCAGGCCCTGGAAAACCTGATCTACCTGTTGATGTCCCTGTTCATTGCAGGGGAGTTTGATGAGATGACCTTTAAACCCTTCCAGCTCTAAGGATTCTATGATTCTATGACTCTATCCCAAGACACAACATCTTTTATTCTTGTTACTGATCACTGATGGCACTCCTTGTGGGACATTCACTTATGTCTTTCCAATATTGCAGTTGTGTTTTATATAATATTATTCTTAAATTTAATAAATGAGGATAATAATTCTTTTGCCTATTATATTAGATGTCCTGAAAAATGGCTTTATATTGACATTTGATCAAACTAATTACCTTTTTAATTGTTCTAATCAGGTCAGCTGTCTGCAAGAATTTATTTTGGCCAATGAAAACTGACTGTCCACCCATTCATGCCTGCTGAGACTTTTATTAGGAATAATTTTTTAGATTTTATTTGCTAGTGTAATGGGAAGCAATTTAAAAATCAGAAGATATTCAAATGTGTGAGTTAAACATGTCTCTTACTTTCACTGGAAACACTTTAGCGTTACGTTTAAAATTGAATTACTTCACTTGACAGAAATATGTCATCATAAAACATACTGCTTGAGATTTATTAAAAAATCTTTCTAAGCACTTGACTGGCTGACTTTAAGCTTGCATTAATCATATGGTATGATTGCAGTTAATTCATGTTCTGAAGTATTATGCTGGATCAGGACCTTATGGTAAAGTTGCCTTATCAGATTTTACCACATACTTTGCATTTCCATAATGATTGTGAACACTGATTTTCTTCTGTGTATAGAAGTAAAACAACTGTTTCAGCAACTGAAGGATGTGAGATGTCTGACAGATCCCTACTGCACACCAACAAAAAGCGATGAGTTGAGCTGCACATGACAGCTACTGAAGAGCTAAACTTGATATGGTAACACACCAAGATGTGTTGGTTTGAACATTGTGGGTGGTTACTAGGAATGCAGCTGATTTTCTGATCTAACCTACTAGAGAAGTTGTGCACTCTAAGTATGGGATAGGGCCTCCAGAGGAATCTGAAAGGGTAAATTCCATTTCTGAAGAACCTTGGCAAATGAAAGGAATAATAGTTTTAAGGCATTAGATAATAAGAGAAGTCATGCATTCAGAATGTATAAGCCAGAACAAGTATAGTTCCAAAATCTTGGTCAAACATAATTTTTCCTGCAAATGTCAAGCGCAATTGAAGGATTGGGAAATTTTTCTCATGATACACTTAATCAGTTATTCACAATGTAATGCTTTAAGCACATGAGTATTATGACTTTTTATTTATTTATTTTCAGAGTCTAGAGATTTTTTCAGAGTCTATTTTCACAATATTGTTTGGAGATCATCTTACATGATAGTTTTCTGTTCTTGCAGAAAAATAAATGGCATGTGACTAACAAAAAAAAAAAAAAAAGTGAGCCTTTTCCTATGTTTCAATTTCATAGCTAAATATCTAGACCATACTCAAAGTTGTTAATATTTTTTCCATTATTTAGGAACAACTTGTAGAATGAAATTGAAGGAACTTTCTTTATCGTGTTAGATGTAATATTACATGCTTTTTGGCCTAATCTTTCATAATTTTTCCATTGACCTGTGAACTTTTAAAAATATGGCAGTTTATAAACATATAGTTTATTTCAGTAGAACATATGTTCTACATACCATATTTCTTCTGTTATTGTGCATCAGATGTCCATAATAGTTTACCTCCTTTCTAGATAGTCCATTACCAAAATGCGAAGGAGTTCAGAAAATCATGAGGAGGAACTGAGGGCTGAAGAAAGGCTCATAGTCAAGTTCCAAAAATCTGAATATTGTTGCCTTGAGGAAGAGGGGACTGGGGAGATCTTCTCAAAGGAGAGTGGTAAGGGGAAGGACAGGACTGGGACAATGAGCTGGGTGGGTTGGGCAGGTGGATGAATTCAGTAATGCTGCCTTATGCTGCTCAGTGCAGCTGTCCCCTGGCCTATACTCCTGAACCTATTGCCTATTAGGAAGCTAGGCTGCTTGTGGGACAAAAGCCATACATGCATATAAGGTAAGCATCAATGCTGCCACCACACTTGCCTGTCTCCTGACTTTACTTAGAATCACAGGATCATTAAGGTTGGAAAAGACCACTAAGATCATCTAGTCCAACGATCAGATCAACCAATCACCACCATGCCCACTAAGCCACGTCCTCAGTGCCAAATCTACCAGCACAGTTGCTGGTTTTCTTTGCAACTCCTATTGCGTTACTTTGTTCTTAATTTTTTGCTCAGAGATGATAAATACTCAATTAATTCTTCCAACAGACGAAGGCCCAAGGTATCTAATCACAACGGAGTACCATCACCCTAATTTCCCACCCTATCCCCGCGCACAAAATTCTGGTCCATTTTCTTTTTGGCCAGCCTCTGACTGTTGGTGCCAAGGACTCTGTGGGAGTTGATTTCTCTTTTGCAGATGACAGGTGAGTGGTTGTATTTTGCTGATGTTAGTAGTATCATCATTCACTGTGTGCTGCATCATTATGCAGCTGCTAGATAACACCAGTAGTGGAGTCTGCATTGCTGTCGCCTGTGTATAATCTCCTTTGCATACAGAGCAGGGAAGAATTGTCACTGGCATCTCAGATTCAGTGCTATTAAGCAGAAAGGCAGGTGATGAGCTCTGTTACTCTGTATGTTAGCCTAGCTCAGTCATGCACTGTACTTAGTATTTGGATGAGAGAAGGAGGGCTGTGTCTCATGTCTTTGGTGGGTTTGGCTGCTGCCCATCACACACTGAAGCTCCAGCTGCAATCCACTCTGTTTTTTATTAAACAGTTTTCACCCCCAGCTTGTGCTGATGCCTAATAATTGAGTAGTTTTGGATATTTCATTAACTAAACCTTGGAACACAAGTGGAGCTGTTTTGTTAGTGGTTAGAGAGCACAACATTCATATGGCATTCTTTGAACACTGGCCGGCATGTCATCTCTGGCATTCACTGCTGCTGTTTGCTGCCTCCCTGGAAGCATACGGGCTCTCACTTGGAGTGCAGAACAGTGAGAGGGAAAACTCTCTGCCACATCCAATTTGTCTTGTTGTAACTGGAAAGAAACTAAGATAGATCATATAGGACAGCTTGTGGCAAAAGGTAGACTCAGCATAAAAAGTAAATCTGCATGAGCAAAAGCAACTGTGTCTAATGCTCATGTACATATTCACCTTGACTTTTTATTTTGTCCACTGTCAGAGTTCCTGTTTTTTCTGTGCTTCAGTGTCTCGTCATTTAGTCTTATATCTTCTCTGAGTAATGTGAGCAGTTAAAATTGATACAACTAATAATAACAAAATAAATACAAAGTTTCTTGCATAAGTGTAAATATGTAAAACATAATGAGGATGATTTTTACAGTAATGGATAACTGGAAGAGAAAAATCTACAGCGGGAAAAGAGCACAAATGATATATTTAGAGAGAATCTTTTTATAGCATCTCGTTGCCATAGCAATACTGCAACAAAGTGGGGAGGTAGGCATGGGTACTCTGAGCTTCAAATGGACTCCAGATGAGGCTCTACTCCACACAGCCTGCTAATGCACTAGGTATTCACATGGAGAACTGCAGTGAAGTTCCCAAAGCCCAGACAAAGTTCTGGCCTCAATGAAAATGTAAAAAATATTCTTTCATGTGAAGGACAGTTCTACACCTCTTCTGCAAACAAAACAGGTAAGAAGCAACGCTCTCAAGAAGCAATGCTCTCTCAAACTTTTATCCTGTCTTTAATGTATGTTTACAGGGAATAAAAACAGATGGATATCAGAAGCCTCTTTGCCACAAACGGAATTTGAAAATCATGTACAATAAACTGGGCAGGTTCAGGGAACAGTGGGGTCCATCTCCAAATTATGAAAATCTTCATCTTTTTCTTGTGGGGAACAAAATAAAAAGATCCATATATATACCCACCTGCTATTGCACTGCAGAGTTTCAAGAGATTCAGTGTGTGCTCTACAGTCCTCAGCAGGACTTCTGTTGGCTGGCCCCCAGCTTTCATGTCTCCCTATCAGAAAAATCATTGGTGCCACAGCTGACTCTGAACTACATTTGCTCCATCATGCTGTGAATAACTCGTGTTAAGGATGACTCAGATAAAAGTTCCCCCCACAGTGCTTTTCCACCTGACAGGCTTTCCCCATCTTCTTTTTGAATTCTCTTTAAGACTCAGATTTTGAGGGAGAGCCCTTTCTTAAGAGAATAACTCACTCGCTCAGCCAACACTCAGTGCTGAATCACCTTAGATGATTACTAAAATTCAGTTTCTCTTCAGATAAAATGAGGATAAAATGAAGGACTGGAAGCTTAATCTCTCTGACAGATCTTACGTTCACTAATTTGCTATTCGCTTTGGAAATGATACACCCAGATGATCCTGTGATGTGCACATTAATAAAACAAATTCCCAAGGAGTGCCTAGCAACTTTTCTGTGTTTCACAGTACAAGATATTTCTTACTTTAGAATTAGACAGAGTTCAGAAATAACCAATGTTATCAGCACTGGCAAAATGCTAGTCCAATAGCTTCGAAACTTTTCATGTCAGTTTTTACTCTAAGGAAGCACACAGTTCATCCAAACTTGTTTGAGGTAATAACTCAATCAAGGGTTTATACATTTTTTTTACAAAAAAAAAAAAATCTGCACTTTCGAAGGAGCTCTCTAATTCCTTTACCTCTTTGACATGGAGGTGCAGCCCTGCAAGCAGTACTCTAGTACTATAGTTCAACTTTGAACCTCTTGATGCTTTAAATGACATTTTACTTATGGGAGCCGTAAGGCTATGACTCACAGCAAAATACAGCAGACCGAAAGTCACTTGTCGAGCCATTTTTTTTCTAGTAGTTCTGGATGTGTTAATTCCTCATGTTATCTCCCTTATTATAGAAATGTGATGTAGCCTTTTTCCTAAGGTGCAGCAGACTATCAGGCATGCCAAAAATGTTGCTTCTTTTTCTGGGTAGTAGCAGGTGATACATTTCCTGTCTGACATTTAAAATGTTTCACTATTAGACAAACGACTGTATCACAAAGCTGCCTTCTTAAAAAAAAAAGAACAGAAAAAGAAAAAGAGAAAAAAAAAAAAAAAAAAGGAAAAGCATTAGATTTTGTTATTAAGAAAGTAATATGACAGAAGGTACATAGTCAGTTTTATGAAAGAAAGCAATCTCAGAAAAATCTGGTTATTTTCTTTTTTTGTCCATGTGATTGTCTTAACAGTGGCTTGCAACCTCTAATTCATGGGCAATCCATAATGTAGATGCAATATTTTTCCAATGGTTCTGTCATGGACAGCACTTACAGTAGTCCCTCAGGAAAGATCTGAAACATCTAGCAATCTAAATTATTTCAGTTAGGCCAAAAAATGAAATCAAAATGTATTTGGGTTACAACACTAAGGTTGCTTGCTGTTGAATACACAGTGTCAGCAAGACTCAAGATATTCTTCTTTAGTATGTTCAATCAAAAAAAAGCCAAGGAGAAGTTATTCATTTATTTATAGTAGTGAAATCTCAACTCATCCTCTTAAAAAATTTCAGTTCCTATTTCAACATGCCATTTTAACTCAGGATGTTTTGAATACTTCTCAGTGATATGATTCTAGTACAGAACGTATTAGTTTTCTTCTGGGGCTCACTGGTCTTTATGTAAACCACATAAAAGAGTAAATTTTTCAAAAATCTGTGGTAAACTCATTACCAGTTCAGCTATCCTTGCTGTGTTATGCTCATCGATCCACTCCCCTGGAACTCATTGAAATTCCAAAGCTTTAAGCAGCTTCCAGGAGCTGCTTCCCACTTTTCTCATGAAAAGTGCTGAAGTTTTCCTGATCCATTACAGTGAACCAAGGCTCAAGAGAACAAAGTCCTGTTTTGAACTATTTATTCATTTTTAATATATTTAAATTTAAAACTGATTTATCATGGTGGTAGTGGTAGTGAAGGCGTTCAGTTTTACAGCTGAGGAAAAAAAAAACATAGTATTTCAAACAAACCTGAGAGCCCATTTACAGAATTGTATTCCCATGATGTATGTCATGTTGTGAATGCAAGATAAGAATCTAAAGGATTTTGAGAACCACTTCCTGAAAGTCTTCAGGACTTGAGTGATGATGGTGAATGCAGGTCACTAAATGTTTAGTTGATAGAAGTGAGACCACTGGTATCAGCTTCTGCTACTGTAGTACAGAATCCATATGGTTATGTGAAGAGATATACACCCTAATATATAGGTGTGATAGAAAGCATATAAACACAGTCAGATGTTAACCAGAAATTATCAAAATGTTATCATAAGTCAAGAAAAATATATATAAGAAACATGGCATTTTATAACCTCAGATATCTCTTGTGAATTAAGCATGAGAAAATGTCAAATGGAAGTGGCTTTTATGCAGATCCACTATTCATTTCTTATTAATGTAAAAAAGGAAGTTTAGCACTTTTGTATAAAATCTTGCATGGATTACTGATTCTGAAAACCAGAAATTTGCAGAGACTTGTCTGTATCCCTGGGTACTTCATTAAACTAAAAACAAAGAGCAGTGCATGTTTTTAGTTGCTTCTCCCATGTGCTTGCCCTGATTGAAGCACTCAGTTCAACAATAACCTGGTAAAGACCAGTTTGCTCCATTCTCTTTTGACTGCACCAAACTGTATGAAGTGAGGAGGCTGGAGAAGCATGGAAGGAATAGAAACCAGCCTGCTGAATGCAAACAGTATTTTCAACTGTTTGGTAATTCTCTGTGGAAGATAGATTAATTTTGAACACATGGAAACTCTTTCAGTGATAATATTCAGGGATAAAAGATGCCACAGAGCAGCAGCTGGCACTGTGAGGACACTCAATATGCATAAAAGTAAGGAATGAGGAGAGAAAACTGCATTTTGAAAGACTGCAATCCAGCAAATGCCTGAATGACTGAGTGCTAGAAAAGTGATAACTGGTGGGGAGAGAAAAGTAGAAAGATTCTTTAAAGTAATGTCAGCATTAGCATTCTGAAACAATTCTCATGTTTTATTATCTTTGCCCTAAGCAGGGCATTAAAAACTAAGAACTCCCCTATCCTCAAACCCTGCTCCATTAAAGTCCCTATCTTCTTACTCATCTGCCCAACTATTTTTACCTGGAAAGGGAAAGTGGGTCACACCATCCCCAAAACACATCAACTGCAGAAGCTACTTGAAGTCATCAGGAATAACTCTAATTAATAAACAGCTTTCTGAGCAGGCAAAAGTGGATTTGAGTGTTTTTTAATCTTCACTAGAACTGTAAACTGTAAAGCACACTTATCCTTTCCTGAGATTTGGAATATAGCCTTCTACTTTGCATTTTTACCTAAAAATATTTCCACTGAAACTGACTTCCTTCTACTCTAAATAACTAAGCTCTGAAAGTACATTTATAATTCTTTCTAAAATAGAAGTCCATTTCATACAAATAAGGATTTTTTTTTCATTTGTTGCTGTACTGGTCTCAGTTTTTCATTAAATATCTCTTTTTCATGAAGGTGCCAAAAACAAAGCAGAAAAATGTTATGCACACATTTTCCTTTTAATCACACATTATTATGACTCAGTTTACACTGCAAAGCAGGCAACTCTTACTTAGATTACATGAATTAACTAATAGAAACCAGAGAAGCGTTTTCATGAGATTGTCTAGGTATATATGACAGCAATTCATAACTGAGGACAATGCCTCAGCAGCCAGAAGAAGTAAGAAGAAAGTAATACTTTTATGAGATTCAGTAAACATAGAGCTAGAAAAGCAATGAGAATCACAGAATAAATGATATGTCTTTAACTTCAGTTTTTGCAGACTTAGTAGTTAGGTTGGGATGTAAAGGTCCAGCAGAGATATTTTTTTGCAAAATGTTCCTCAGAGAACTCAATATATCCTATCATTCACCAGCTACAGCTCTGACTTAAAAGGACTTCTTTTCCTGAGTCTGCCTGGGATCTGTATCCTGTAGCTGAAAGTAACAGATTATTCAGAAGTATGTATTAAAAGTTCTGTAACAGAGAACTACATGCAAAGGTCCTCTTTTCATTGCCATAAGCATTCTTTTCTTTCTGCACAGTCTGTACTTGACTGTATGAAACTGTCCTGCATCTATGTGTTGGTTAATGAGAAAGGAGGAATCTAGGAGAGACAGGGTGATTTGGAATGTTTTGTACCTCACCAAAAGCATGATCTTTAGCAATGCCTTCTTAGTTACTGGTGACATCTCCTGTCAGTATCAGTGCATTTGATGCATTGTAGCCTATATGTTCTAACAGATAAACTACTGTTTTGCACACTGAGGAAAGCTAACTTCCTTAATACAAACACAGCAGGTCCTCTGCTGCTCCTGAGGCTTAGGGATTTCAGGGTATATCCTTCCATCTTTGGCATATTCAATCTGTACACTGGGAGGGAAGATGTGTCTCATGTCCCTCAGGGAGAAGTCTTCAGGGTCGATGTTCTCATCTAGGGTTTCTTTAATTGACAGACTGAAAGGCGTTTCCAGCATGTGATTCATCTCACCTATCTCCAGTGCCTTCTTTAGCATAAGATAAATTGTGCCATAAAAGTGCCCATTTTTCTCCTCTGACAGTAATGGAGAGTAATAACCTAGGGAACACCTAGTGATTAGCTCAGATGCAGGTGTCAATGCCTGGTCAAGGATGAATTCCAGTCACTGTGACTGCCACTTAATGAAGACATATCCAAGCTAGCTTTTACACTGACGGTAGCTAATCCTCATTCTGGCATGGTACTCAGCACAAGTAAGAAAATGAACCTGAGTAGCTGGCCCAAACCTGCTGCACATAACCCTGCTTGAGCTCCACAAATGGCAATGTATAGATCTCATTGCCTTGGATAACTTGCTTATCCTAAATCCAGCTCTGTGCAGCAGAGTGTCACAGGGGGCACATCTATATCATATATTGACAGTCAGTGTTAGTCGGCCAAAACAATGAAATACTGAGACAGAGCTAATGTCATCTGCCATTCAGCAGAAGCAGACTTTCTGCACTCAGTTTTCAAAAGACTGTGAGGACAGCCTGGATCTCAGATAAATCTGCATTTATATCAGAGGAGCTATTTATTTCCCTGTGGAATAATAAATAAATAAATAAATAAAAAGATTTAATGAACTTTGTATCCAGAGATCTTCGTAATCTCAAGAGGGATTAATTCAGTGTTTTCTAATAATACATATATATATATTTTAAAAGATTAATAGAACTCCCACTCTTCTATTTAAGCATTTGTTTGAAATAATTGGAAATCAAATCTATATATTTCTTTAATTGCCTTCCTATTGTGACGTCCCTCTTTATTCAGTGATTGATTACTTGCAGTGTCAGCTAAATTTGATTTAAAACTGGTCCTCTACATGTTGCCAAATTGGCATGTTCAAATTGATGTATCCTGTGTTTACTTACAAACTGACATAAACTAAGATGTGGAAGAATCAGTTCACAATTTATCCATTCTGTAAGCATTTTCTTGGACTATTTACATGCTCTGGTTAATGTCTGTGCTTCTTTAACACTTTTGCCTTTTAGAGTGGAGGGCTGTATTTTATATCATGGTAGAAAAATGCCTGAAGGTATAACTTTTCCTATGTCAATGTTACATTTTACTAATATTAAATTACAGATCAGAGATCAACCCATAATATCCTGACTGGAATTAATTATTCACTCCTCAATTAAATAGGCTTGCAATAAACACCAGAGAGGCTGTCAAATCAGAAACTAATGATTCTGCAGCTCAGAGAGCAGAAGTTCTGCTTGCTTATGAGAAAGTACACATACGGAAGGAATAAAAGACTGGATAATGATACTGAGACAGACTTAATGCCAAATTAGAATTTCTATTCAAATTTATTGCTATTTTTATGAATGTTTAACTAGTGGGTGTTTTTCAGTTGAACATATTTAAATTTATTTGTATTACTTTGTGCATTTTTATCCATAAAACATCTATGTTTCCTAAAAATATTCTGGAGCTTTCTAAATACACAATGAACAGCCCTAAACTATAGTCTAAAAGGCCCTACAAAGTCTTCAGCTTACATTTAATGCCAAGACCACGTCTCAAATTAAGCAGATGCACAATCCAGAGTGAGCCAGATAAGCATCATAAAATAAAATTAAGCATAGAATAATATTTTAAAGCTGCACTCAAAAATTTTTTTGTCATTCCTCTTTTTTTTT
>VXAB01010299.1:73143-99113 GCA_013399175.1 Odontophorus gujanensis | reverse complement strand
GCGGTGTTGTGGGGGGGAGGAGGGAGGTGGGACTATTTCAATTTGAGGTCAGGACTGAAATATATCATTTCCCGTCCAGTATTTTTCACTAGGAAGCTCTGCTTCACTATGCTATTGAATTAAATATTGTATTTTCAGTGGTATGGTTGGCTCAGGGTGTGAATTATGTTTTAACATTAATTAAAATCTGTTTTATTACTGTCTAAGAAAACAAATGAGAGGATGTAATGAAAAGGGATGGAGCTGACGAATCTGGTAAATCAGGGTTTCAAGAAAGTCTGACAGTTAGGAAGCTAAAAAAAAATAAGTTAGCCTATGGGTAAAAAGTCATACAGAGTTGCACCAGAAGAATCTAATCATTCTTGATAATACTTCAACTATGAACTTTTTGCAAATCCTTGTAGCTCTTCTAACCACAAATTTTGCATCACGAGCATATCATATGAATAATATTAGATGTATGTTCCTACCAGCTGAGATGTTCTAACTTTTTATGCTTGTTCTATCTCATCCCACTTTCAAAGTAAACTTGCATTGAATTAGGTGAGCCAGTGCATTGATAGCACACAGGCATGAGCACCTCCTGAAGGACTTCACCCCCACATCCCTACCTTCATAGCAGAAACATGCAATCTCCCCTGGATTCAAGGAGAGCTTGCACCAAATATCTTCTTCTATTTGCACAGACCCAATATGCAGCAAGAACAGTGTGTGACATTTAAAAACATCTTATTATTGTATAGCCATCATTAACTTTCAACACTGGTCTTACTGCAGCATAATTGAGCTCTTTGAATAAGCCCAAGAGCAATGAATTGCCATGACCATTTGTTGTGGACTGATCTGTCTGTCATCTCAGTGGTTATCAATTAGCTGGGAGGTAAAATATAACCTTTTCCCCACAACTGTATGTAATGTACTACTAATTCACTTTGTTTTACAGACTGCAACAGTCCCACATACTTGTTGGGCCCTACAACAGTGAATTCTGGAACCTTTAAAGATTTATGAATTGGATTTAGTGTTCACAGTACTCTGCATTTCTGTACCAATCTGAACAGGAGGAGGTTAGGTCAAGTAGAGAAAAGTCAGAATTTCCTGATCTAGCTGATAGTAACCACATCAATTGTATCCTCAGTTCTCACCTTCCCCTGCAGGAATGTTGCTACCTTAGCAGAAGTGTATCCCATTCTTCCCACTCACCCATTTTGACATAGGAAATCTTCATTTCCCATGTGTATGTATGGAGACAATGTAATTTATGTTGGTCTACATCTCCCATCTGGTTGAAATGTATTAATTTTCCCTGAGAAGGACATCTCCACCTTAGAGAGCATGAGGCTAGAACAAGAGATGTCTCTAAATCTAATAGCCAGTATTTACTCACAGGTAGATGAATTCCAGCCTTACCCTTCTGAACATACGAAATGTGAGAATGATAGTCATTTCACAAAGGACCACATATTCTCTGTGAAGACAAATAAACACAGCATTTCATTCCCATAGCTCTATTTTTCAAGTACTTCTGCATTTATTTCAATTGTTAAGTTGGTGTCTGTACTTAATTTACCTTTCTTTTAAAACAACAAAATAGAAAAAAAATTATAGAAGAGCAAGGAAGACTATACTATTCTGGCTGGAAGGCTGAAGGGCCATGGAGAATCTCCATTCTCTAGTGGGTGTTTCAAGAAACATTATCAGTAAGTATGAGGAAAAGACTGAGGTACTCAATGTCTACTTTGCTTCTGACTTTAATAGTCAGAACAGCTAATGGTACTTAGTCTCTTGAGCTAGAAGACAGGGATGGGAGCAGAATAAGCCCCACATAATTCAGGAGGAAACAGTTAGTGAACTTCTATTCTACCTAGATGAATGCATGTCTATGGGGCTGGCTGAGATCCATCCAAGGGTACTGAGGGAGCTGGCAGAAGTGCTTACCAAGCCACTTTCCATCATTTATCAGCAGTCTTGGTCCACTAGGGAGGTCCCACATGACTGGAGACTTGCCAGTGTGATGTCCACCTACAAGAAGGTTAGGAAGGAAGATCCAAGAAACTACAGGCCTGTCGGCCTGACTTGGTAGCAGGGAAGGTCATGCAGCAGACTGTCTTGAGAGTGATCACATAACATGTGAAGGACAACCAGGAGATCAGGCCTAACCAGCATGAGATCATGAAAGGTCGGTCATCCTTGACCAATCTGATCTTCCTCTATGATGAAGCGACCTGTCTGACGTATGAGGGAAAGGAAGTGGGTGTAATCTACCTAGACTTTAGCAAAGCCTTTGACACTGTCACCTACTGCATTATCCCAGAGAAGATGGCAGCACGTGGCTTAGAGAGGTATAGTCTGCACTGAGTAAAAACTGGCCAAAGAGCCAGGCCCAGAATGTAGTGGTAAATGGAATTAAATCCAGATGGTGACTGGTCAATAAAAATGTTCCTCATGTGTCAGTACTAAGTCCAGTCCTGTTTAATCTGTATTGATGATCTGGGTGAGGGGATGGAGTACATCCTCAGAATGATTGCAGATGACTAAACTGGGAGAAANAATAAGCCCAAGAGCAATGAATTGCCATGACCATTTGTTGTGGACTGATCTGTCTGTCATCTCAGTGGTTATCAATTAGCTGGGAGGTAAAATATAACCTTTTCCCCACAACTGTATGTAATGTACTACTAATTCACTTTGTTTTACAGACTGCAACAGTCCCACATACTTGTTGGGCCCTACAACAGTGAATTCTGGAACCCCTAAAGATTTATGAATTGAATTTAGTGTTCACAGTACTCTGCATTTCTGTACCAATCTGAACAGGAGGAGGTTAGGTCAAGTAGAGAAAAGTCAGAATTTCCTGATCTAGCTGATAGTAACCACATCAATTGTATCCTCAGTTCTCACCTTCCCCTGCAGGAATGTTGCTACCTTAGCAGAAGTGTATCCCATTCTTCCCACTCACCCATTTTGACATAGGATATCTTCATTTCCCATGTGTATGTATGGAGACAATGTAATTTATGTTGGTCTACATCTCCCATCTGGTTGAAATGTATTAATTTTCCCTGAGAAGGACATCTCCACCTTAGAGAGCATGAGGCTAGAACAAGAGATGTCTCTAAATCTAATAGCCAGTATTTACTCACAGGTAGATGAATTCCAGCCTTACCCTTCTGAACATACGAAATGTGAGAATGATAGTCATTTCACAAAGGACCACATATTCTCTGTGAAGACAAATAAACACAGCATTTCATTCCCATAGCTCTATTTTTCAAGTACTTCTGCATTTATTTCAATTGTTAAGTTGGTGTCTGTACTTAATTTACCTTTCTTTTAAAACAACAAAATAGAAAAAAAATTATAGAAGAGCAAGGAAGACTATACTATTCTGGCTGGAAGGCAGAAGGGCCATGGAGAATCTCCATTCTCTAGTGGGTGTTTCAAGAAACATTATCAGTAAGTATGAGGAAAAGACTGAGGTACTCAATGTCTACTTTGCTTCTGACTTTAATAGTCAGAACAGCTAATGGTACTTAGTCTCTTGAGCTAGAAGACAGGGATGGGAGCAGAATAAGCCCCACATAATTCAGGAGGAAACAGTTAGTGAACTTCTATTCTACCTAGATGAATGCATGTCTATGGGGCTGGCTGAGATCCATCCAAGGGTACTGAGGGAGCTGGCAGAAGTGCTTACCAAGCCACTTTCCATCATTTATCAGCAGTCTTGGTCCACTAGGGAGGTCCCACATGACTGGAGACTTGCCAGTGTGATGTCCACCTACAAGAAGGTTAGGAAGGAAGATCCAAGAAACTACAGGCCTGTCGGCCTGACTTGGTAGCAGGGAAGGTCATGCAGCAGACTGTCTTGAGAGTGATCACATAACGTGTGAAGGACAACCAGGAGATCAGGCCTAACCAGCATGAGATCATGAAAGGTCGGTCATCCTTGACCAATCTGATCTTCCTCTATGATGAAGTGACCTGTCTGACGTATGAGGGAAAGGAAGTGGGTGTAATCTACCTAGACTTTAGCAAAGCCTTTGACACTGTCACCTACTGCATTATCCCAGAGAAGATGGCAGCACGTGGCTTAGAGAGGTATAGTCTGCACTGAGTAAAAACTGGCCAAAGAGCCAGGCCCAGAATGTAGTGGTAAATGGAATTAAATCCAGATGGTGACTGGTCAATAAAAATGTTCCTCATGTGTCAGTACTAAGTCCAGTCCTGTTTAATCTGTATTGATGATCTGGGTGAGGGGATGGAGTACATCCTCAGAATGATTGCAGATGACTAAACTGGGAGAAAGTGCTGATCTGCCTAGGGGTAGGAAAGCTCTACAAAGGGATCTGGGTAGGCTAGACTGATGGGTTGCCATCTGTAGAAGTTCAGCAACAAGAAGTGCCAGGTCCTGCACTTAATCACAACAACCCAATAAGGAAAGAAGCAGCTTGCAAAGTTGTAGAGAAACCAAAAACGTCTGTTTGAAAACATGCATGATGAAACATTTTTCTTTTTTCATAGCAAGCTGTTTTCTTTCATTTTATCAGAACCAAAACCTTCATGTTACTTGTACTTTGTTCCAATTAGAATTATTTTGTATTGAAAGACACAATTCTCTGAAGTATAAATATACTATATGCTTATATTCTAGAGGAAGGCAAACACAACCTGTATTCTGATAGGCTCCAAGACTAGAAGGCAATTACATTTTGTACACTGTTATTACCATTTCCACAAAAGATGTTACAATAATAAAGAGATTTTGCAAGATGAAAGTAATATTCCACAATAAAAATATTTCTTTAATAAAACTAAGCTACAGTAGAGAGTTATTTTTCTCACCACTTTTAACATGACTATCCAAATTACTTATTGAAATCCAGACCATAAACATTTTTGGAGAATTTCAGAGCTTCTTTATGAAATATCTCCTGCATCACAAAGGCAGAAAGATCACTGTTTTTCCATTTTCAGAGTGAAATTCTACACTAGACTGATCCAGTGGAAGGCCTCCGCACTGCTAAGCTTTTATTAGTATTACACAGCCCTGCGCATAGACAGGACTCCTCTGTAGACACTTTTTATCCTATCTCATCTTCCTTTAAAATATCTAAAATAATAGGTTTCTCTCTAATCTGATATTACTCAAGTGCAGAATAATTATGCATTCTCAAAGCTTAATTCTTAACTGAGTTGCAATAACAGCAGAGATCTTTATGTACAAGAAACTTTAATTCCTACCCCATCGCATACCATATAAATACCCAATATTCAAATTTTACCTCGTGCTTATTGCTTGTTTCCTTATATTCAAGAATTACCATGGCTTGAGTGCTTTTTTAAAAGCTGTGTGCTATTATTGCTCAATATTATTGCTGTAATTGAAAAAGTAACAGAAAATACTTGGAAAAAAATATCATATCAAAGGAAATAATAGGTTGTTTCTTAACTTTAACTTTTTTAACTATTATTTATTTATTTATTTTTAATTAATCTTCAAAGCAACACCATTCCATCTCACAAAAATAGGGTAAGGTAACTCTAGGATCTCTTCTGTAAAAATCTACCTTCATCACATTTTATGTGGTCTAAGAGTCACTTCAAATAGTAATATAATTTGTGACATATTTCTTAAGAACATTTGAGTTTCATTGGTATACATGTATGTGGTTTTTAAGATACATAGTATTTCATTCCATGCTTCTGTGAAAATATAGTTCTGTAACAAAGCAAGAAGCAAATAGTATATTTTAACTAAATCATGCCTTCAAGTAAGAAAATAATTCTTTCCTCTTTCTCATCCTCACACTCCCATTGGAAAAATAGAAAAATAAAATTATAGAATTTTTTAAATGAGAAATCTTTATGGAACCTTCCTCCAGTAACATGCAAATAGAGTAATGTATTTCTTAATATATATACTGCCTGTGCATCAACCTTGGATTTAATTTAGTTCCAAGTCCCACTGAAACTTGTTACAGGAAATGGTATCATAAAGCAGCCAAGCGATGTCTCAGATTTTGCCCTTGCCTGAAGAGATACAGCCCTTTCAGAATTAGTGATAATTACTTGTATTTTTTTCTGCTGAGACAGACATGAATTTCAATTTACTCTACACTGCTTATGTATCCACCAGCAAAACAAGTTCAAACAATGTTTCCTGCCATACCTGCAATATCCATAGACATCTCCAGCATGTTCTATGTTATCTCTCACATTCCGTTCTTACAGCTTGCTCTTTGAAAATTGCTGCTTTTAATAACAGCAACAGGGACCCACAAGGACCACTGAGCCCAACTCCCAGCTCCACACCGCACCACTCAAAATCAAACCCTATATCTGAGGGCTTTGTCCAAATGTTCCTTGGACTCCAGCAGCCTGGCGCCATGCCCATGGCTCTGGGCAGCCTGTTCCATGTCACTGCCCTCTGGTGAAGAGCCCTTCCCAAACACTCAACCTGATCTCCTGGTGTAGATCCATGCTGTTCCTTCAAGTCTTGCCGCTGTTTCCAGAGAGCAGAGCTTAGCACTACCCCTCCTCTCCCTGTGTGGAGCTGTAGGCTGCCATGAGGCCTTCCCTCATCTCCTCTGCTCTGAGCTGAACAAGGGACCTTAGCTGCTTCTCACACACCTTTCCCTCCAGACCCTTCACCATTCGTAGCCTTCCTTTAAATGTCCTCCAATAGCTTTATGTCCCTTTTATATTGTGGCTCCCAAACTGCGTATGATGTTTGATGTGAGGCTGCACAGTGCAGAGCAGAGTGGGACAATTCCTTCTCTTACTCAGCTAGCAGTACTGGACTTGGCACACCCCAGGACATGGTATACCATTCTGGTTGCCAGGGCACACTGTGGACTCAGCTTCAACTTGCCTCCAAACAGAACCCCCAGACCCCTTCCCATGTGGTTGTTCCCCAGCCTTCTGACCTTCACTCTATATTCAGGTTTGGTCCCTCCTAGGTACAGAGTCCAGCATTTTGCCGTGACTAAATTTCTTGTGTTTGGTGTCTTCCCAGCCCTCCAGTTTGTCAAGATTTCTCTGCTAGGTCTCTCTGTCTTCAAGAGAGTCAACAACTCCTCCAATTTAGTGTCATCCACAA
Source organism: Odontophorus gujanensis (assembly GCA_013399175.1). NCBI lineage: Eukaryota > Metazoa > Chordata > Aves > Galliformes > Odontophoridae > Odontophorus > Odontophorus gujanensis. Next base: position 92,014 of record VXAB01010299.1, on the reverse strand, counting down.
ACTTATTTAGTATACCTTCAAGTCCTTTATCCAAATCATTTATGAAAACTTTAGAGAGAACTTATTTATATTTCCACAATGTCATTCTTCCTGAGAAGCTAAGCAGATTTGTATTGATGTGATGTTTTCAGTACCCTAGAGAGTCAACCAGTGGAGCTAAATGCCACTTTAATCATTCCCAGCAGAGAAGTTCAAGTCAATGACCCATGTCATTGAGCTGCATTGCTTTTAGATGTCATTATTTATTCTTTAATAAGCAGTCCAGTGGAACTACTCTCTAAGCATCTGCTTATTCACACACTATTCTGTGGCATGTAATTTATACTAATTTGGAAATTTCAGATGGTTTGAATATTTTTTAGCCATCTTTTAAGATTAATTTTTAACAGTAGGAAATTTAGAAGTCCACAGTTTGCATGCTGACTTGACCACCAAATTATAGAATATATAAAACCATGTGGTCAGTGGGCAGTCTTTGTAAAACTATATTATAAACTTTTTTTTCCACATGTAAGAATTGGAAGTTCATATTGCTACTACTAAATGCAGATTTCACCAAAGTCAGTAAGAATCTGCCCAGAGAATTCAGATTTCTGAAGAATGTTGCAAGTCTAATCTTTTAGGTTGGATATCAGGGAACACTTCTTGTCAGAAAGTGTTGTTAATCACTGGTATAGGCTCCCCAGGGTGGTGGTTGAGTCACCATCCCCGGATGAGTTTAAAAACCATTTGGATGCGGTGCTCAGGGACATGATTTAGCAAAGGGTTGTTAGAGTTCAAGTAGTATGGTTAGGTTGCAGTTGGACTCGGTGTTCTTGGAGGTCTTTTCCAACTTGAGTGATTCTATGATTCTACTTAAACAAGTAAGAGATGTATCTATCACAGATTGGAAATTAACAGCAGAAAGTTTAGGGGTGGTGGATGCCCCATTGCATATGACATTCAAGGTCAGGCTGGATGGGGCTCTGAGCAATCTGATGTAACTGCAGGCATCCTTCCCTGTTCATTGCAGGATTGTTGGACCAGATGGTTTCTTAAACACAAAAGATTCTATAATTCTATGATTCCCTTAAACTCAGAAACAGCTTCATATGCAGACAGTTGCTTGGCTGATCTTCTCTTGTAACGTCTGTTAAACTAATGATAATCTATTTATTATTTCTGCTTCTGACAACAGTATTACTGAACATAAATATACTTTCCTGCTTACTAAAACTTGCACGTGAAAGCAAATTCAAAAGTACTGGTAAAGAGGAATTAATTTAAAGGTGTGATAATTCCAAGTAGTCTGCAAAAGAGCTTTATGTTTACATACAATATTAGGTTTTTAAGCAAAAATATTTAATTTCCTGAGTTCAAATATATGACAAGATTTAGAGAGAGAGAAAGTAAAAGACAGATCTCTCATCCAGAAAAAAATGGAAGTGGATAAATACTGTAAATATTCGGATGAAGGGTAGCCCCAAATGGGCAGATCTAAAACATTTTTCTGCCTATCACAGCAATAAATATATGAGGTTCTTCTCAAGCTGGACAGGTCATTCTGTAACATAAGTAAAATATTTAAGTAAAATATTAAGCTATCTCGATGATCAGGAATATTTGTCCTTTTAGAATCAAATGAGCAATTAGCACATCTTGCTGTTTATTTTGTGGATTATTCAGCCTTAGTGACTGAGTGTACCAGTGTTGGTAGATATTTCATCAGAGTGGTCCAAACAAAATAACAGACATTGTCAAAATAGACAAAATTTGTTATTTGTTACACGTAACTGTTTGGCACCTAATAGAATCAAATCAACTACACAAAATTTGCCATTAAATGGCTTTGAACCTGAAACAATTTCATTCTAGTTTATTATTTTTCCAAATATACTTCATAAAAATAAAACTAAATACAAAAAATACTAAAGGAAGTTATTTGCATATGTATATATGATTACAGTTGTAGGCAGTCATTTTTCTGCAACAAACATTTTGACTTTTGCATTTCCTCTGGGCAAGGAGGACTTACAGTGCAACAAATTCATTGCAGTTCAGCTGTGAGGTCAGGGCACTTAAATCCAGAACCCAGTCACTGTCCTCAGGACAGAGAGCACAGGTTTGAAAGTAAACTGCCAGGGTGCTGGTGAGCAGGGGTATTTAGGGAATGCCAGCAGATTCATTTAAACGAATACAAAATTACTCAATGTAATGTTCCTGTTGACTTTTCTAGAGTTTTTCTTTCAGCTCAGATCTATCTCACTGTTTAGTGGTGGGGACATTTGCACTGCCACGTGTCTCTCTTTGGAACTATCTAATTACCCAGATTTGACTGAGTTGTGCCCAAGGAGATTTTTACTAAAACACACTCTTCAGGAAAAAAAAAAAAAAAAAGATAGAAAACAAATAAACAAAAAAGGTCGGTGTAACTCCTACACAGGAATTTAGTTGTTACAAAGTATGAGTGCATCATATTGAAATTCCCTGCTTGTGAAATACTCACACTCAATTTACAGTTATTTTCTTCTTCCATATATATTTTTCTTCACTTTACTTAATAATTCAGCCAAAAAGCAGCTTAATATGTGTAGATACAGTGTTTCAGTACCATTCATTCCTTTTATTCACAGGGAAAAGCCCCTCTATCAATTTTCTTACGCATTTCAGTACCTGTCCTGTTATGAAACCACTGAATATATCACAGTGATAAAATGTGATGCAGTAGCTTTCCTCCCAGCATTTGTTTAAACTGTGTCAAGAAAAGAATAGATTGGATGTTTACAGCTACATGTTTTCTTTATTCCCTATCATTAAAAAGTTTTTAAAAAGCTATTCTTCTTTACATCATCAAAATAATAATTTATCTTTCACTGTTTTTCATATTCTGCATTGTTTTCCTTGGAAATCAATAGGATTTCATAACAATCATTTCCATTCAGAATAAGTACCCACATCTACAAAGGCTAGATTAAAAACAATAATAACAATTAAATATTAAATCTAGGAGACCTGTATCTGTCAAGGAGGATAAATATGTCAAGCAGGTTAAATGTGTCTCTTAAACCAGAACTTTGCATAACTCTTGAACTGAGTTTTTTACCTTCTTCAGACATCAAATAACATTCTTAATTTTATTTCAACTCCCGTTTTCTCGTCCTCTCCCAGCTATAATTGTAAGTATATTAAATAAAAAGTAAACTTACTAAATCAATTGTACAAACCTACTTCCAAGGTGCGATTTGATCCCAGTCTCTCATCACAGAACCAGCTTATCTCCTCTTGCTCAAACTCCAGGAAACTCTGATTTCTAATGAGGTGGAGCCATCTGGTGTCTGTCACTTATGTCACAAGTGACTTAAACATGCTTACAAAAGCAGGTTTTTTAATAATATAACTATCTGAGAGAGTCTATAAACTTTCAATCCCCATCCCATGTGTAATTTGAAATATTTTTAATATACTTTGTATTTTTTCTCATATTCCCAATAGATAGAATTTAACATAATGCTTAAGCAGCACAAAGTGCTAAGTTAATACAAATTTTTACATGCAAGGGTAAGTTGTGGTGGGGAAAAAAGAAAGATGTAATTTTCTACTTAGAACAGGTTGCCCAGTATGGCACTACCTACTGCACTAGCCAGATCTTAGTCGCTGTTTATCGTATCTACTTTGACACTTAACACTTGTGTCTTCACTGAGCAGAAATGACATTGCCACTTCAGAAGCTGAAAGTATACACTGAATTAAAAGGAAATCCATCTGCACTGATGAGTGCAACAATTCAGGCTCCACTAAAGGACCTATTGCCGGCAGAGGAAAGCTCTCCTTTCTGCCCTCAGAGTGAAAAGTTAGACACAGTACTATGGCAGCAAACCTCAATTCAAGACCAAGAGCAAGCTCTCATTGTCTAAATAGGAGTTAGAATCCTAAATTTTGTCCAGTTTGGTCTTTAGTAGTTCTGGGAATGATGGAAGCTACAATATAGATAACTCCATTGCAAATCTGGTCCTACTGCTGTTACAGTCATACCCATCCCCTCCTACAGGAATAAGAAATTTATTATACATCTCTTTGCTCCATGAGAGAATAGCAACATTTTCTCTTGGCAAAAATGTCTGTCAAAACATTTTAGATCATCAGAATATTAAAGGGACTGGTCTTCAAGGCACAGTATTGAGTATACTGGTGTTCTTCCCACTCTGGTGGCCAAGATGAAGTCAGGTGTCTGCAGTGCCATATGCAGTGAAAAGCTAGAGTGCAGGGACAATGCGCTACAGGCTTAATATAAGGCATGTTTTAGCATGCTTTTATAAAACGAGTGTTTGTCACATTCCAGAACAGAGTTTAAACATGAAGGAAAATGGATCAGGTGATTACAGAACAAGTTAAAATAACTCCACACAGAACCACCCAAAATCAAACATCAAACCCTGTGCCTGAGTGCTTTGTCCAGACATTCCTTGAACTCTGGCAAACTCGATGCCATGACCACTTCCCTGAGGAGGCTGTTTTAGTGTTTGACCACACTCTGGTGAAGAACTTTTTCTGATATCCAAGCTAATGACAAATAAAAGCAAAATTTAGTTTTAGTGGTGTTAAAATGACAGACTAGAAAAATAAAACAATCTCAGAGGAGCTGGCCTATAGCTGTTTTTTGTGTTTTGTACTCCTATTATGTATTTTTAAGTTTCTTAGGCAGTTAATAAATTTTAAATTTTCTGTGGGGCAACTATGTTCTTAATTTTGGTCTTAAACAAATGTGGAACCTCACTGAATAATCAATTTTATTTAAAGTTGCTTTCTTTTGTGGTTTAATGCAGTGTCAAGTAACTAAGGCATAGTCTTTGCAAAGTCCATAGTGTATTCTAGGACATTAAATAAATTAAGAGATATGTAAGAGAAGGTAATCTAAGCATTTTTTACCACTTGCATTATGCACAATCCACAACCACAACCTTGCTTAGAAAACTGATTAAACTTTTTTTTCTATTTATAAAAGAAAGTTAAATAAATTAGAATGTCCCTTCATCCAACCATAATCCATCTTTCTGCATTTTGCTGATACTTCTGGAAAATACTAATTCAGCTATATATTCAGGTTCCATATGGTGTTTGGTTTTACAAATCAATAATTCAATCTAAAAAGCAATTTGAGTTTTCACTGCAAGCCAAAATCCTTCTCTCCAAACTGGCCTGGCACAGTAAATTAATTTGGTATGAATTCAGTTTCTGCCCATTGGCCTTTACTGAACCATTCTATAACAATTTCTGTTCTATTTCCTTTCCTACAGTCTTTATCAGATGGACTATCACATTTTGGTCCTCAGCTGCAGACCTCAGTCTGCAGGTGACAAAGGTATAGACATGGCATGCACAATGCATACAAGGTGCACTGCAGACTCAGCCTACTCAGAATTTTGGTATGACAGTCTAGAGTCACTTTCCCAAGGCTTTTTTATACCAAGTTTGCAACACCACATTGCCTACAGCCAGCTGAAGAAATACCCCATTAGCTTTCATTTAACTAGCAGGGACAGAAACAACAACCCAAACAGAGGTGTGCAAAGGTCAGGCCACACCAGTTTTAGGTCAGAGTGCAATAAGCAAGATTAAACTATGAGGATCTAGAACAGCTGCCCATCTTCAAAGAACAGTGATGCTAATGCCCTGTTTTTCTAGACAGATGAAACTGAGCAGGAAGATGCATATCCCATTCTCACACTTGGGGGATGGTGAGGGGCCAACACTTGTGGTGCAGCAGGTCCTGGGATCTCAGAAACAGGCACTGACCCTCAGCTGGTCACCACCAGTGTCACCATGCTCCTACATGTACTGTTTCCTTCCCACATGATCCCCATAGTGCACACCTGTGGCTAAAGCCTAACTAACTAAACAGTTAATCCTCCTGCACCACCCAATACACAGCAACCTCCTTGGAGATGCCTGTTCCCTGTATTACCTAATTAATGTCCTGCTCCATGAGGATAGAACATACACATAGGTTGGGGATGGAGCAAACAGCCTGGTGCCAGCCATTAGGGATGTCTAGAGGCTTAATGATTTTCACTTTTCTGTAATGCTTGTGGATAAGCCTATGAGGAAACTCCAATTATGCTTTTCTTGGCAAGGGAGCTCTACAAAATATGAATATATACTTGCTAACTCTTTTGGATACTTTAATCAATACTTTATCAATTATTATACCCAGTGTGAATAATGCCTGTGATCCTTCATAAGCAAAGTTCTTAACTGTATGCCTAAACTCAATGCATTTTGTCTAATTTAATTCCTGCCACAGGCAATTGCTTACAAACATCAAGCAAATTAGGGCCCTAGGGCCTGTACTGTGAGATAATAGATCCTACAGTTCCAAGCTAGCCCAAATGATTGTTGATGAAATGTTAATTTTTCTGTCCTGTTGAACACTGGTGATTGTTTATTTTGTCACTGTTAATAATGGACAAAAATTAAATGATCTTTTTTTTTTTTCCAAATCCTTCTGAAAGCATTTTTTTTTAACAGCTTAAGAAAGGAATTTTTTTCTAATAATAATATTTTCTGATCAAAATTAACAATCAGAAAGTAAACGTTTTATACTGCAAACCTTGTCACTAGTATTTTCATACAGATGTATCTTTTCAGCCAACTTGCAAAATAAAATATACTTGAAAGTTTCTTGAAACACACCTCTTTCTGCAAAGACATTTCTTATGTCCTATATTTTTTTTTAGTTCATAAATATTGAAATTTTTCCAGTAGTCAATTGTTCACTTAAAACAAGATCTCATTTCATTTTAGATTAACCTGGCTGTCTTTTGACTTCATGTGATTCAGTCTCACATGACAGGGTGATTGTTTTAACATCCCTGTTTTTATCTTTTCATTCTATAATAAAAGGATACCTACAAAGCTACTTAAAAATTATACAGCCTGACAGAAACCCTTTCCATTCCATTTACAAAAGATAGCAAATTCAGTTTAAAAGTCAATCTCTATAAATAATTAATTATTCCTTCAGTTTTCTGATTGACATGTGCCAATATATGTTTCTTGGATATTAAAAAATGATTATCAATCCTCCTGAAGAACCATCACTTCTTCATCGTACAGGAAGACTGAATTATCATATCAAAGACTTTTAAAAAGGCTGTCTGGAAATTTGAGAAGTGCAGTGATTAACCAGATCTTGTTGATGATTTTTTCTCTGTCATTCTCAATAGGTGAGCATGAGGACTTCATGATTTTAAATAATTTGCTAATATTAAATTTAATGACATCAAGCATCTGAAGCTCCTTTTAACTTCTTGAATCCTCTGAAACTTCTTTTCCCAAAATAGCCTAGAGATTGGTCACATGTGTTCTATATTTGTCATGACCCTTTGAGGAACTGAAGAACATTCTGACTGACAGCTGCTCTAAGAAATAAAAGTTCTGCAGGTGACCAAAGAGAAAATACTGAGGAAAAAAAACAGGCAGGAAAGGCAACAGACATTCATGCATTATATTTGCAAAAGGAAATTACTTGGCCTCACTGGATGTCATCTGGCTGTGAGTAGGGTGGGCAGAGTAGGGCACGCTCTAAAGGACAGCAAAACATCTAAGTGCAGGAGTCATGTGGGAACATATTATCTCCTGATTTTATTTGTAGAAGCTAATGAATCATCGTGGACACCTGGATATTTTCCACTACCACTGAGGACCATTTTTGAAATGTTATATACATAACTGTTTTTATGAGTGAATGTATGCGCATGAGGTTGGGATTTTTCTGTAAGCTCTTGTGTACACATTTTAACTGCTTCCATGAACTAGGGCACTATCTTGACAAAGAAACATAAAGTCTCTTCTTACTGTGTGGTACAGCCTACCTGAAAGTGCCACACAAATAGCTGAGCCCAACTACATGTGCCCAGCTCCAACTCAGCAGGTGATTGATATAGGTATGTCCAGGAAAGAAAAAAGCAGAGATGTTAATAGCTTTACACTCTGGTGATAACACAGTTGGGGTAGTTGCTACCCAAGTAAAAACCAAAAACTATGTTTAGATTGGGGAAAATCAAGACTGGGCTAAGATGATAACAGTTTCAAGTGCATTGGCATCTTACGCTGACTGCCTAAGTCAGGAAGTAATAGAAAAAACAACTGTCCATTTATGGGCAGACCTTCCCAGAAGTCCAGCATAATGCAGAAGGAATAAAAGATATGTTATTGGATCTGATCATTCCTCGGGAGGAGGATTTGAACAAGGATACCTATTCCTTTAAGTGGCATTTTGCTGGCAGAAATATGCTTTTGGAAATAATTTGCATAAGTGATTAATTTAGGGCCCCAGTTTGGAAGGTGATCCTGTTGTATTTTACCCCTCGGCAAGGTTCTGCCTTCAGCAGAATAAGGAGGATGTACAGTACATGCTAGTGAAAGGAAATATTAAACCAAACACTATCAAAACCCAGCCAATATTTTTTTTCCTCTCTTTATTGCACGGTATATCCAGCCTTATATTTTCAATGATTTTAAAGACCATAAAATTTTAACTAAAAGTAAAAACAATCTCTTCTTTTTCACATGAAAAGTAGGGTGCATTCTTGCTAGGAACTGAGCATTTTTAGTATTAATAGGGGGTTTTTTAAATTGTTTGTAATGGAATTTGGAGTCTTAGTTTTTATATATCAGTCATTTTTCCTGAATTTTTTTTGTCTGAAAATATTATTATTTTGTAAAATATAATCAAGACTACAAAAAAAATTATTTATTACTACTTATTTTTGTGCAATATAAATGGGGGTTTATTTACAGTGAGAGTAAGGGCAGAGGTTTTTTTGTAACTCATATGTTGCTTGGTATATAATAATTACTTGAAATGTTAAATAAAAACTAAATTAACACATTTATCAACTTATTTCCAAATAAGAAACATTTATTCAGAAAGTGGATTGAGGGACTGAGAATCCTTGCTGCCATTAAAAGTCTACCTGGATTTACCCTTTTCAGAGACAAGTTTGACTTCATACAGAGCAGCTCCATAAAATCCCATTATCTGATTTCATTTCACATCATTGTAACTTATAACTTAGAACATAAACTATAACAAGATATTTTGCCCTAACTAGGTATCTTTTTGGGATCCTCTTCTTGTTTAATTTCTTCAGAGGCAGGCAATTTAACCACTAATGAAAAATATTCCCTTTGCCCTCTTTGACCTTCAGAAAAATAAACAGTCTAAATAATAGGAACTGTGGTTATTCATCAAAATAACAGCAGGAAAAAATCTATGTCTTTAGAGTACAGAAATGGAGACAGTGGCCTGTAGGAGGGAATAAGCTAGGAAGAAAATATATGTTTCTGAGTCAAGGCACACTGGGAGATGTTACAGCCTGTTGTTGCAAAAATGCTCCACAGTGGCAGACAGAAAGGACCATAGCCCATGCACGTGGGAAGCAGAGGAACAAAATGAGATTAAGGTTAAGTAAGAAATGAGAAACAGCTTCACCCTGTGTGCATCCTCCAAGCATCCATCTCCCTGGTCATGCAGATAGGTAATACCACGATTTCTTTCACACCCATATGTTTAATTTGCCTACCGTATTCACTCTACCAGTAGACTCAGCACAACTGGTCTACAAGTTCTTTTAAAACAAGGCTGGAGTGGTTGTGCCTCTGATATTAATTATCCCTGATCCAAGAAGAAAAGACTCCATTTAGTACAGTGTGTGTATGGGAAACAACAGGGAACAGGCTTACAAGCATGAATGCCACAGCTCAGCTGTTTTAGCTGTTTCTGCCTGAACATATCTAGTGCAACATTACTCAGTATTTTAACAGACCTTGTATATCACAGGTTGAGCTACATTAGCCATAGGAAGGATTGAAATCAATTATGAAAGCTCAGTTCTCCTGATTAAATTATTTCTTCTTTTCAACTCTTTTTTACACCACATCTAATTGATGCTAAATGATTCAGTCAGATACTGAAGAAAATCACTGGTAGTTTTCTGCTAGCATTCTTTATCGTTACTCTTTTCTAGGACTAAATTTTATTACTCCAGTTAGTCAACTGTTTTTTGCTCCAGCTGTAATACTGTACCCAGCTGAGCTTTTATCCCAACAAAACAGCCAGTCTTATCACACAAGAGCGGTACTGTAGTGTATGCAGCTCAGCAGTGCAGACATAGCCTGTATGTGAGACTACCCTAAAATAACCATCACAAGAGCAATTCCCAAGGAGCACCTTGCTGTGCTGCTCATTACTTTCTCTTCAACTATTTTAGTGATAATGTTTGGCAGACATTTTATCTGAAGTCACAGAATTATAGGCCAGCTTCACAAAAGAACCTTCAAGAGATCAAAATATGCTTAATTGATCCTGAATGGAAGATGAATAGAAGCTCTTCCCTTCTCTCATTTTAGCTCTGAATAAGACTCCTGCTATTCTCTCCATTTTTTCCTTCCTAATCACGTAAGATGCTAATTATGGGACAGGCTGCTGTATTCTTGTTTTATTTGGCAAAATTAAAGTTTTATGGTAAATGAAGAGGGCTCTCTTCCACTTTACATAGCTAGCGCTGACCAAAGAATGAGCTAGCATCCTTGACCACCAAGTAAACAAACCCATTTCTACAATAGTGAAGTTGTGGACTGGGTAAGTGTTCTATGCTACCTGTGGTTATCTGTCCTGGGTAGTGACAACACACATCTGAGCAGTATTTCATTCCTCTGTGGTACTCAGGATCCAAGGCTATTCCAGCACTGTTGAATGTCTGATTATGAGATACTCAGCCCCTCTGTGATGTTAGGTGATCAGTGCACCCATAGAGGTCAAGTTGTACAGGCTGTTTCATGGTACCACATTACCAGATTTCCAAATTTCAGACACACTGAAGCACTGTTTATTTCAAGCTCAGGATACTAATAGAAACCCTGGTTTTGAAAGCTATGAAAATATCAGGAGTTCTGCATTTGACTATTTGACTTCTTGGTGAGTTTCATCTTTCCAGTGCCATTGCAAAGGGTAAGAAAGATGAAATTTTTTCTTGGGAATTCTCTTCACATATCTTTCTATAGTCTTGCTAAGAATAGTATAATCTTCCATTCAGTTGTTTGGGTTTTTTTAGAATATATTTTCTTGGTAGGAGTAGTAGTTTTTATTTTAATACAGAAAGCTGAGTCAAACTACTAATCTCAGAATCAGTTGTGTATTGCAGCTTATATACAAATTACAAAGATTGAGAACGTCTCTATCTTCTTAGTGGCTCTGTTACTGTCTTCTTAATATAAGTGCTGTTCTGAAAAACTAGTGGCCCCTTCTATGACCAGTAACATCTGCAAGTATTACTTTAGTTCTCATTTCAGCATGGAAGTTGCTTCTCACTTGTGGTGCTGGCATAATTCCAGATCCTTGTACTTCATCAGTTGGTTTAATTGCTGTTCATAGCTGAGATCAGCAAGATTTTTTTTGCTTTAGATCCTGCTGAAAAAACTGTGTTATTATCACTTTCCATTGAAGTAGTGCAAAATGCACATGCTTCACAAAAGCTCTGTTATAATGAATAATAATAGAAAAAAAACACAAAAATCTTGGGGTTTAACCCTACCCAATTTAGACTTAGATTGGCCAGGCATAGTAATAAAAATAACTGCGTTGGCATCTTTCTATGTGTACCAAACTCTAGCAATTAAAGCAGATCAAAGAGAAAAGCTAGAGTAGACCCACAGTACTCTTCCATCAGTGTGGAAGAAAGCCAACCAGAACAAGGGCAAAGAAAACCAGATTGTGTTCCTTTCTTCACTACTCACTTGCTTCAGTGACCTGGGTCAAGTTATGTCCATGCTTTAACTTCTCTGTGCTTGTAGCATAAAGTGGGTCTATGTGTTCCACTTCTGCTTCCAAGGAAACATAGAAATTTAATTATACTGCCAATACTGCTTCAGCAAAAGCACAACCTCTTGAGAATTCACACTGTCCAATTTGAGGAACTTGCTTTTACATACAAAAAAACATATACTTTTTAAAAGCCTTCCTCAAGACACTTGTAATTCCTGAGTTTGACATCACTCAGCTGTGTGAAAAGCTCACTTTATTTCCCTTTCTATGGGGAATGTATCTTACACGTTTAAGGCTGAGAGTTATAACTTAATAATTCTGCTCTTTTCCTTCATTTTTTACTTCCCTTTAGTCTTTTAGTATTTTCATATTTTGTTTGTCCTCATCAGTGGCTTTTAAATAAGTGTATGTAAAGCCTATCTACTATTCGTAAGTAAGGGAACATTAGCCAACGTCTTAATGCCATAATCTTCATTACTATGCCAGTCCACACCAAGACCATCAGGAATGCAGATAGGTATATCTGATCATAAAGACATGCCGGTGTGAAAGAAAGAATTGAGAAAGAGGAAACACAATTTCAGATACAGTTTGTAAAACTCAGCCTTCTCAGACAGTTATTTAAGTGTAGATGGTTTTGCAGAGAGTGCAAGAATGCTACTCTAATTTGTAAATGGAGTTTATCTATGATAAGAAAAAGCAATAAAATTCAACTCAGAGGAGCCTAGGTAAAATGGTCACAGCTGTACTTGCAGGTTTTCCTCATGTCTACCCAAAATAAGTATCACAACAAATTAGAAATGTTACACATTGTAATGATGTCTATTTCTAATAAATACTTCTTCCCCACTCTTGTAAAGATTTCTTTTGCCATAAACTACTTTTTTTTTGCCTGAAGCCTCTAGTTTTCTTTTTGGAGGATTTTTCTGTTTGCAACAGAGCTTGAAAACTCAAGTTTATGTATTTCTTAATCTGTGTTTTAACACTCCCAACCCTCTCCCCCAGTCATCCTGCAGCTTTCTTCATTCTTTCAGTTATTTCACTTTGGACTAAAAGTACAGGTATACAAACACGTAGAAGGGGGAACATATATATTAGCTAAGCTCATTCTTTAAGGAGCTCCTAAAAGGCAACAAGGAGAATCTGAGAACTATCAGAGATTGTCTTATATTACTATTGTTAAAGTTGCTGGGCTGATATTCACAAAAAGTTTTGACAACACCAAATGAATGTATCATGCTCTCATGAGACTACAGGGTAAATAGTAAATAATCTTGTGTCAAATACTACAGTCCTTCCAAAAATTGACATGATTTTCAAGTGGGTTCTTACTGCATGCAAGATAAGGGTTTTTACCAGATACTAAAGTTAATATTTATTATTTTATTTGTTTATTTAATAATTATTTATTTTATTTATTTAATAATATTTAATATTTATTATTATCACCTGTGTTTTCCAAGTAGTAGAATTAAAGGATATGCAGAACTCTCATCCAATAAGACCTGTACTTGAAACAGTAAGAAAAGACAGTAAGAAACTGTTCTAGTGACCACAGATAATGGAAATGCACCAAATAAAGACTGCTGTGTTGTTACTGTTTTAAAAAAATGTAGGGATACAATTTTAAACCGTATCATAGAATCGTAGAATGATAGAACCATTGAATGGCCTGGGTTGAAAGAGACCTCAAAGATCATTCAGTTTCAACCTCTCTGCCATGGACAGGGTCTCCAACCACTAGACCAGGTTTCCCAGAGCCACATCCAGCCTTGCCTTGAATGGATGTGGATGGGATGCCCCTTCAAGGATGGGGCATCCACAACCTCTCTGGGCACCTTGTTCACATGCATCAACACCCTAAGTGAAAAATTTACTCCTAACATCTAACCTAAATCTCCCCTGTCCTAGTTAATATGCCTTTGTCAGTACTGTGGACACAAAAACATCAGTCATCTTTTCCATATCATTATCACAAAGAGATAAATCAAAATACGCTCTCTATATCTGATTTCAGTGCATACTGGCCTTCTGAAGAAATATTTGTGTGTATTACAATGACCTATAATCTCCATTGCTATCACTTTAACATTTATGCTGTGTCTGAATGAGGTTCTTCAGGAACTGTGCGAGGTTAGACCTTACTCTCTGTTGTTAGTAGTTCAGAAACAGAAATTTTAGGTAAAGTACTTGCTATGCCCAAGACAATTATCACAACTAGCATGCAAGCTGTTGATGCTGTATATTCACCAGGCTAAGGTAAGGGCTAGTAAAACACTTAAAGGTCTGCTTTACCATCTCTTTGATGTTCAACTTTTCCTCTTCTGTCACCAGGCTTTCCACAGCATGTACAATCTAACGAGATCCTGGCTTCAGTACTCATGGTGTGCAGGTATTTAAGGAAAATGTGAGTCATTTGATGCCTCCAGATATTATAGAGTTGACTCTCACTCAGAGCTAGCTCAAATATCTCTACCATGCAGAAGGTAAAGTTATAAATGCATGAGGGGAGAGAATAATAGCAATGCTGTAAAAATAACAATGACTTTAAGTATATCTATGATTCTATCATCTTCTGGTAGCCTAAACAAATATGTATGTATATATATAAACAGAGTGGCTAAAAGAACAGAAACTATCATTAGCCTTACCAGGGCAGAAAAATTTTAACTGCTAATCTCAGAAACTTGGCAAGAATTATATTGCATGTAGTGTCAAAGTGGGCCATTATGTATATTAACTCAAAAATAGAAAGGCAAATAGTATGAAAAATATATATATGTATTAATAGATATTAAGTATCAAAAACATAACACTAAAAATAATTTTGTTTGTTTAGAGATGTTCTTAAATGTGACCAGCAGGCAAACCAGTACTTCCAGAGGTATTTCTGCCTGAATGACATTCACAGATGTGACCAATTAACACAGAAATTTTTAGCTCTAGGAAAAAATAATGTTTTGTTTTAATATTTTGAACCTAACATTCATTAAACAATTCTAAAAAAGATTTAAATTCTTCATGCTTTTATAAGTAAAGAAAAACCAGAGAACAGATGGCTACCACTGCCACTCACAGTCTGACACTGCTAGATAAGCCAGGCTTTCAGCAGGCCATTCAGCTTAAATTCATGCAGAATTCCTATTTGGCAGTCATCATCATCTCTACTCTGAGTGAACAATAACAATGAGATTATTCTTTTTGTTCCTGTATTCAGCCAGCTACTTGAAGCAACCTCATCCTTCTGTTAAAATGTATTCTGGTAGTGTAACCTATCAGAGAGGATGAAAACAAAGTAAGATGCTCCTGAAATGTTTCTTTATTCTTCCCTGATTGAATAAGATTTTTCCATTAATATTTCAGAGCACCACACTTAAGAGTAGACTTCTCCAGTCCTGATTAACAACAAAGTCACACTGTTGCATAAAATTTGTTGTGTTATTTGAGACATGATCCTTGTGATCAAAAGAAAAAGTGAATTAAACACAAGTATTTGCATCTTCACACCCATAACTGACAAAAATCGATAATCACACAAAAGAAGGCATAATTCTTAATATCAAAACATGATGGTTTAGTTTTCCAGTAAAATTTCTTCCTAATCTCTAACATTCTGAAGCTAAGGTACCGTGAATCATAACCAAGGTCGGTTATGGCACTTCAACATTGGCCTTTAAGAAATGTATAAATGTTTGTGCCATTTATATCCTTTCACAGTGATTTTCCATGATCAGATATGTTCCTTTTACCAAGATATCAGCATAGATATCAGCTGCCAGATTTCAGCATTCCTAATATGAGACTAAAGCAGCAGCAAGACAATATCTAAATCTGCAGGCAGACTGGCAATCTATCTATATATAACACAGTTTACATGTTTTTTCTTAGTAGCTTCAAAGCTAGCCAAAGTATCATCGATTTGCTGTACACACACCCCAAAAAAAGGCTAAAAATAGGCAGCTTACCTAACCATGCCTCAAATCAATTACTGGCATCCTTTCAGACTGCATTTAATTATGCCTCCCTGAGATATCAAATGGAAAAAGACACACTGTGTCACACTCATTGAAGGGCAGGTTAGCATCACTGAGACTGGTTCAGTCCACAGCACTGGTGTTTCCTTTCATTAACAGAGGATGCCCAACTAGGGTTGCTTTTGATCTCCAACTCTGAAAGACAACCTGAACCATGAAAGATGTCATGTGTATCTTTGGCCCTCCCTCTGCAGGGAGAACAACTAGGATTCCTCCAGAGAGACCATCTGTCTCTTCTGTTATTTGCCTTGATGCTTATAGTCCTGAAATTCTCTCTGATTAAATTCTATGATTTCTTTCTAGCAAAGCAACTATTTTAAGGATGTTCAGATAACTCTTCCTGTAAGGTTATGAGACTTTCTTTGGCTTTGCAGGGTTAAAAGGATTATTTAAAATGTTTGAATAGTGTCCTAATAAATCTGAATTCATTAATTTATATATTACTTGTTCATGAATAAGTGAGGAGGGGGAACATCTCTATGTAGTACATGGATAATTCTGGCACAGTTTTTCTTGGACAATTGATACCACTAAGATAACTAATTCTTCCACTCTTGCAGTGAATGATATCAACTTTGGGTGAGAAAAAGGTGAGGAGATACTGCAGACTGTAGCATTTCGTGTATATGTTTACAGGTGAATTTAAGCTGTAAAGAGTTTGGAGATAATATTTTACTTTTAAATCATCAAAGATCATCTTACCAGATCAAAGCTTGGGCCAGAACTCAATTGTCTTTCTTAATGCATATACTTCTTTGCTTTTGGGAATTTGAAGTTAGATCAGCACACATACACACACACACACACACACACACACACACAAAACACCATTACAAAGGAAATCAGCTTTCCCTTAGTTGTTTAATCTTCAACCTCAATTGAGATTGCCATCCTTCATGACTTAATTTTATCTAGTCCTTGATCCTACTGTGTTATCAACAAAATTCACAGTCAGTACAGCTAATCTGTTAGGAAAAAAAAAAAACAAAAAGCAAAAAACTAAGCTCTGCCTTTATTTGTATAGACACTGTGCAAAATTCCTCACAATAGCACATTCATATAAAATCAAAGACATAGTCAAAAGGGAAGAACACCAATTATTGTTTGGTAACCACTGAGCATCAATAGCTCTGCTAATATGAATTCATTAAAAGCATTCTGTAGTCTACTCTCCCTCTTCTGAAAAGTCTTGTTTAGAGGAGAAAAATCCGCTATTCAAGAATTAGAAATACAAAAGAAAATAATAAGCTGAGCGCAGCATAAGTGCAGAATAACAGTGAAGATTTAAACAAAAAAAAATGAAAAAAATAAATAAACATCAGTTTCTGATCGTCTAAGCTTCACTCAAACCACAGGGTTTTGCAAGCATAGAAATACTCAGTGTATTTACTATGGTAAGTAAATTATTCCAGGTTTCTGTGAGATTCAGAAGAAAAGCAATTTTAATTTTTCTAGTCACACAGAATTAAAATTTTCCCAGTCAACAGAAGGCGGAATGCCAAATTTCACATCATTTCTGGAATATTTTAATGTCAAGGTAGCTCATTAAAAATTGTTGGAATTCCACCATTTTTCAATATATGGTACTTAACCTGGTGTTCTAAACCTGGTCTTGCAAATATGCTAATATCTATGCTACACAAGGAATAGGTAGTAATGCTAATTTCATGAAGGTCTATCTATTCATTTTGCAAGAAATGAGATAAGGACTGAAAAACATGTTTTGCCAGAAAGGAGGAAAATGCTTTTGAATGAACCCCAAATAAAAAAAAAAATCCCTCTAAGTAAGCATAGAAGAAATAAGCAGCACTTGACGCACTTTATAAAGAGATTTTCCACTTTGTGAAGTGATCTGTATTTTCCTGTGATGAGCTCAAGAAAAGCATGAAAGAGTATTATAGCTTTCCTAGGGACACATTTTTAGCTCAGAAGCTGCTGCAAAAAGCTGTGGGAACAGGTCCTTCTCCTCGGTCCGGGAGCTTCTTTGCAACCTGAGTATTACAACCTAATTTGAAAAGTTAATGGCTAAAATGTCAGAGCAAGGGAGGAAATTTGCAAATGACCTTAAAACATGACATTTGAGCTAGTGCCAGGAGTACAGAAATGCCCTCAGTGCCTCAGCACAGGCCAGCATAACAGCAGGAGATGCCAAGCAAGAGTGTGTGCTTTCAGATCTTCAGCAGTAAATCAAAGGTATAACCAGAGAATCACAGAACTGTGGGGGGTTGGAAGGAACCTCTAGAGATCACCTAGTCCAACCCCCTGCCAAAGCAGCTCCCTAGCCCAGGTTGCACAGGTAGGCGTCCAGGCAGGTCTTGAACATCTCCAGAGAAGGAGACTCCACCACCTCTCTGTGCAGCCTGTGCCAGTGCTCCGTCACTGCACTGTGAAGGAGTTCTTATGCACATTTGTGGGGAATTTCCTATGCTTCCTATGTCCATTTCCCCTCATCTTATCACCACACACCTCTGAGAAGAGTCTGGCCTCATCCCATTGCCTTCTGCTCCTTACATATAGACGTGGATCAGCTTCTCTCCAAGTCTTCTTTTTTTTCAAGACTGAACACGCCCAGTCTCTCAGCCTTTTCCTCACAAGAGGGGTGCTCCAGGACCTTTACCATCTTTGCGGCCCTCTGCTGGACTCTTTCCAAGAGATCCCTGCCTTTTTTGTACTGGGAAGCCCAGAAATGATCACAATACTCCAGGTGAGGCCTCACCAGGGCAGAGTAGAGGGGAAGGATCACCTCCTTTGAACTGCTGGCCATGCTCTTTCTAATGCACCCCAAAATCCCATTGGCCTTCTTGGACACCAGGCCACACTGCTGGCCCATGGCCAACCTGTCATCCACCAGGACACCCAGGTCCCTCTCCTCGGAGTTCCTCAACAGCAGGTCATCCCCCAACCTATACTGGTGCATGCATTTATTCCCCCCTAGGTGCAAGACTCTACACTTGCTCTTGTTAAACCTCATCTGGTTCATTTCTGCCCAACTCTCCAGCCTGTCCAGGTCTCATTGAATGGGAGCACAGCCTGC
>VXAB01010299.1:12784-73127 GCA_013399175.1 Odontophorus gujanensis | reverse complement strand
TAACCCTCTTTTCTTCCAATTGCCTGAAGACAGCATCCAGACCAAACTGTTCCATCACCTTTCCAGGGACAGAGGTGAGGTTGACTGGACTGTAGTTACTCAGATCTTCCTTCTTGCCCTTTTTGAAGATCAGAGTGACATTGGCTACCCTCCATTCTTCAGGCACCTCTCCCATTTTCCAAGACCTCTCAGAAATGATAGAGAGTGGTTCAGCAGTCACCTCTGCCAACTCCCTCAGCACGTGTGGATGCATCTCATCAGGGCCCATGAATTTACTTACATTGTTGTTGCCTAGACACTCTCAGACCGTCTCCTCCCTCACCAAAAGGGAAGCCTTTCATTCTCCAGATCCTCTTACTTATCTCCAGGGTCCAGGAGTCTGAGGGGGAGTTCCCACAGCAATGACAGAAGCAAATAAGATTTTCAGTATTTCCACCTTCTCAGCATGCCCCATTACCAGAAGAGTCCCCTCATTTAGTAGGGGACTCACATTTTCCCTAGTCTTTCTTTTATTGCTGACATACTTAATAAAACCTTTCTTATTACCCATTACCTCTGCCAGAACCAAATCCAGGTTGGCTTTGGCTTTCCTTGTCCCATCCCTGCAGGCCCTGACAACATTCCTATATTCTTCTCAAGTGGTCAGACCAAGGTCCAGTAACATACCGCTCCTTGTCAGCTCCTCTACTACCTGCATCAGAAAGTTATCTTCACCACCTTGCAGGAAACATCTGGAACATGCATACCTGGCCATGTTGCTTACCCAACAAATATCTGGATAATTGAAGTCCCCCATAAGAACCAGCACCTGGGATCACGAGGCTTCTTCCCATTGTTTGTAGAAGGCCTCGTCCACGTCCTCCTCTTGATCAAGGGGCCTATAATAAACACCCACACCAGTGTCCCCCACACTAGCCTGCCCTTTAATTCTCACCCACAAACTCTCCACTATTATCACCTAACCCCCAGTGAAGTGTGATACATTCTAGCTGTTCTCTCACATAAAGAGCAACTCCACCACCCCGCCTCACCAGCCTCTCTTCCCTGAAAAGTACATAGCCATCCACGACAGCATTCCAGTCATGTAAGCCATCCTACTACATCTCTGTGGTCACTGTGAGGTCGTGGCCTTGCAACCACACGCAGACCTCCAGCTCTTCCTGTTTATTTCCCATGCTGCATGCATTAGTAGACAGACACTTAAGAGAAGCAGCAGAAGCAGGCATCCCTCTGAAGGGACGCAAGATGATTTCAGGTAGGGAATTCACAATGGTATCTCCTCTGGGAAGTCTTCACAAGATCCTACAGGACAAACCAGAGGCATCTTCCTGCAATCTCCTGCAACAACAACAACATCCCCAAGCCCTTCTCTGTCCCATTGACCTCAAACCTCTTCCCCCATCAAATCTAGTTGACAACTCTGAACTACTCACTCCACCCTAGTGAGCGACATTTTCTCCCCTTCCCACTTCGTGCCCAGTTTAAAGCCCTCTCAATGAGCTCTGGTATCAGAGTGTATCAGGGCCAGTTTGGCATCATGGTACCCTCAGAGCCTCACAGAAAGTAGCCAAGCAAGACAGTAACCTGCCTTTTCCTTCCTGTAGCTCCTTGCTTATATAACTGACCTTCCTGATGCTGGCTTTTTTTGTTGTTGTTGTTACTATTCTGGTGTTTCAGGATTTTTAGATAAGCCTTTCGTTCTCATAGGAAGAGATAATGTTAAATGCATATTCTGCCCTACAAAATCTATATTCTTTGAGAGCACAGTCTACATGGATTTGGAAATGTTACTTCATCTGACTAGCACTCAGTGAAGATCACCTGGGTGAGAGCTAGGACTAACATTTTGCAGTTATAAAGTGGAACATAATTACAGTTCCAGTAAAAAGTTTGGAGGATATATAGGGAAAAATAAAATAGTCAGAAGACTGTTTGGGTGAAACAACTTAAAATGAAGAAGAAATAGAAAATATGAAATTGTCTTAATTTAGATATTATTATTGCAAATTTGCAGGTATGTGCAGATTGTTTATAGTACTGATCTTCGAAAGAGTTTTGGTTTTTTTAATTGAAATAAACAAAAAGAGGCACTGGATATTCACAGATTACATAAAAGGTAAATGGCATGCACTTTCAGTACAAGCTGGAGTGAAAATTTGCTCATTCACAATTTACTTAGCCTAGTGAAGGTGATGATCATTCCCTTTCAGAGGATAACATAAGGAAACAGAGTTTAGGAGACAAACACTGATGTCTTTTGACTGTATGCTTTCTTTTTCTTATTTTTGAAGCTGGATTAAAGTGACTTTAAACATCAAACCACAGATGGAATAAGAATGATTTGAGAAACTGAGCAAAGCATTCTCAAATAACAAACTGATGCAGAGAAGTCAATCTATGAAGGAACATGAGCACTTTTACCTTCCCACTTGATGTTTAGATTTTAAATAGAATTTGCATTTTAAAGCAGAAGTATTAGTACAGCACTGCATGTTCACATAACCTTTATGGAAATGCAGCTACATTTACTGAAACTGAGACCTAATGTTTTCCCTTCCCAGACAATAGTTCACCCTATCTGTCTAAAACATCATGCTAATTATTCTTTGTGATACAATAAACTGTATATCCTTACACAAAATAAAACATTTTCAACAAGGAAAAACAAGACAGAATTAGCTCCATGTAGCCAACTGCGCAGAATACTCTAGGATATATGTAATATTAGGCTAAACTTCTTTACACAGAGATAGATTCTACAAACGCTCTTTGAACATTCTAAGTTTGAGTTTGATTATTTAGAAGGTAACAGGAGAATGACATCTTCCTCTGTAAAAATAAAGGAAGAAAGAAGCATTTAAACATTTGCACAGGATTCACCTCACTGAATATTAAACTATAAAGCTAGGAGATACATCTGAGACGTTTGTTCATTTTCGTAAGAATTAAAACATTTTTAAGATTTGCTCTCTATTTTTTGTGTCTCCATCATCTCCAAAGCATTCAAAAGCACTATTTAGATGTAATCCTCTATGTGTTAGGTGTCTATATTTACTCAGAGGAACTTTCACTCTTCTTACACAGAATCATCATGCACTGCTTCAAATTCCTTTCCTTACTGCAAGCTAAGTTATTGTAGATGTTATGGGATTTAAGACCTCTCCATGCAATATTTTCCATCCTTAACTTCACTGACTTTGTTCAGCAGTCTGATTTTTATGGAATTTATATACACCCATCTTCATATAGGCCGATTATCCCTTACCCACACAAATGTTTTAGCTGAAAAGAGAAGTACACTTCCACAGTAGCTATCTCAGCCACCCTATTTACTGTACTTCTGTCATCATATATGGAGTGCATGGTTTGCTTTTGAATAGAATTAAACAGGAAGGAAACATTCAAGAGCACACACAGCATGTTCTTGATACAATCAGTCATTTAGAATACAGGACCAGACCAGAAAAAAATCTAGAATTAAACATATACATAATACCTGGAATTGGAGTAGGCATCAGCTCCAGTTGTTTTTCTCTATAAATCTATCCTTTTGCCAGCTACTGTAGGTATATCTTATATCTTCCAGATATCTGACTCCAGATAATGGGTATCATCTTCCTGTTAAGACCTTTAGTACAGATTTTGGATTAGGGCTGGCATTAAGAAAGCTTCATGGGCTAAGTAAAACTTTTTCCATGTGTTTACTGGAAGTTGCCAGGTTCTCTCTGCATAGTGATTTGTAGTAAGCTGTCCTCTTTCCTGGAGCTGGTATTACACAGGACAATAAAAGGAGGAGCAAGGTCAATGCAAAACAAAGGAAAAAGGCTCATATTATAACTACAGAATATGTAATGTTTAGAAAGAGTTTTCCTGTTTTGATATATATATATATATAAGTAACTGCACAGTTGGAATGAATATCTTTTAAGAAGCTGCTAATCTCTCTCTCTGTCTCTCTCTCTGGTGAAAAAGCTCTTATTTTCTAACAACTCCTTCTAAGTAATGGACACTTTGGCTCATCCTCAGAGACCTCTCAGGCACCTGAGATGAAGGTAGAACAGCACCTAGGCCAACAGCTTGCAAAGATGCTATGTAGCCAGTATCATCCATGGCTGCCTTTAAACAATCAGACTCCCCTTCACAGCTGCCCTGACACCAGATAGCTTTAGATTGCCACTTCTCACTGAGTGCACATCCCATCATCCTGCCAGCACATGTTCAAGAACGGACACATGGTCAAGACACAAACTCCAGTTCTATGTAGAAGTAGCTTTGAAAATAGATTTCTGAGAGTGAACAGGGGCTGCTTCCTTAGAGCTTGGTGAGAGGAGAACCTGTGTAAGCCACTGCAATTGCTCAGTTTCAGGGTTCGTCTCTGGTACATCCTTGCTCAGGACAAGATCAGTCCTAAACAGGCTTGTGATGGCAGTAAAACCATCCAGCTGTGTTAGCATGCAGCTCAGGTCAGGTTAATGTAATCCTTTTTTAGGTCATGCACAGACACATGCTACATGGACTGTGCAGGATGTAAAGGATGCCAACCTCAGAGAGCATTCAAACAAGCTCATGCTGAAAAGTGACAGAGTTGGGTCCTGAGAAAGAACTGCAAAGTGCAGGAGAAATTTACCAGTAATGGATTGTGCCTCAGGATTTAACGCCCCTTCATCTCATCACTTTTTTTTTTTTTTTCCTGAAACCCCAAAATAAATATCTTTAAAAATGTTTGCAAAAATGATATATACTTTTTTTTTGGTATGTCATTCAAATAAGGAGAACAAAAAGGCTTTAGCATTTTAATGGGGAATCTTCGAAGCAGATGCTTGCAGATAATCACTGTCATCAGTTACACACTGATTTCAGCTGAGTTATTCTTACATGTATCTCTGTCTAATGGGTTTTAGTTTCTTTCAGGCTAATCACAACTGGACTGTGAGGAACAAAATCAGTCCACTGCAAGGATGAGTCAACCAAAATGATTAAAAAGTACTGAGTTTTGTATAATTTATTCTCTATATATAATTACTGAGGTTGAGTTTAGTTATCAGTTTCACATTTAAAAAAGTTTGAAGGCACCTGTCAGAAAACTGGATTTTAAAGAATAGTTCTTCCCTGTCTTGTCTCCTTTTCCTCTTTTCTTTCATTTTTTACCAAAATTATAAAATATTGTTTCTGTAATTAGTCGAAATAATCACTTATCTTGCTGTTTTTCCTCTAATTTTCTTTTGAGAAAGATGGTATGGTGCAGTTCCTATTTCTGACTCAATCCTCATTTAACATAGCTGACGTGAACCATATTATGTAGCAACCTAATTTAGACCTGCAGGCTAGTCATACCTTCTGTCCCATATTTATTTCTACTTCAAAAACTTATAAAAATATCTCTGTCACTGACTTTGTAATGTTTCCAAGAACATAACCCAACTTTCTCTGGTCTATAAATATGCATTTAGAATTGGTTGGTTCTTCCAGTGTGGTCTTTTAAAAATTTACACTGATTACAGTGGACTTAATTCCTTGGTTTCAGCTTCACATATTTAAGCCTCAGTCACTGCAGTGAAAACAGCCATACAGTTTATAAGCATGGGTTAGCTATATCTCAGCACATGGAAATTAATAATTTTGTGGTTTCAATCAGTTTTGCAGTCTTTCTTTCACATAATTCAGAGCTGGAATGCATACCTATATATTGTATGGCTGTAGGCCAATGTCTTATACTGTGTTTCCTGACCGTGATCCACAACGTCAAATCTCAGTTTAAGGCAGAAAGAGGAACAGTTTCCCTCCACATTGCAAGATAACAGCGCAATTGGTAAGCATTTCTGGAGAGCCCTGGTATGAAATACATCCTTCTACCAGCAAACTGTTAATTCACATGTAATCAGATGTGCTGTGGAAACATCTAAGACAGACACAGTGTCCTTGCAGCATGGTGGGCAGAAACCCCAGAGAAGAAAGCTCTAGATTACAAAAACTGCAGTATCTTTGTTCACTGTGTTCACTAAGGAGCATTTTCTCATTCTTTTAGTATGCTACCAGAATGTATGTTGAGACATTGCTGAAGGTCTAATCACACACATTAATTAGCAACCCTATGTCATGCTTCACGTTTGTATGAACAAATTCATTCTGCAACTCCAGTTCTACCAGCACTTTTGAGTGCTGCTTTCAGCCACATTGTAGCCATAAAAAGCTGGGCAAAGTGACTAACACACATGATCTGAAAGGTGGCTTCATAATCTATCACTACAAGAGCTGTTGCAAATCTATGGTGTGGTACAATTACTTCCTTCCTGATTTGGAGAATGCTTGGTTTTAAGGTCAGTGTGGTTTTGGCTTGCCCATGAATATCCCAAGTGAAAAAGTTAGTTGAGATATGTGTTAGTGATTTCTGAAGTGATTCAGAGTGGAGAGAAATTTTTCCCTAGTTCTACTGCCAATATCAACAGCTTCTGTCATGGTCTGATAACCATTTCTGCCCCCTACTTGTAAGGATTTTTCTGCCTGTATTTTTCCTCAAATGTTCAAATATTTGTCAGTATTATTTCCTTTTACATGGCTTTTATCCAGACATCAAAACTTTAACTAAAAATTGAAATTTGGCTTCCTATTTTGATTCTACTGGATAGTATCAATTTAATTTTCTAATAATTAATTTAGAGAAAAGGAGATAGATCATACTTAACTGGATATATCAGATTCATTCTAGCATCTCTCATTTGTATTTAACATCCTCACATTTGTAATTTCCTAGTTGCTTTTCAACAATCTTGCCAGCACTCTAAATGCACCATACACACTAGGGAGAACAATTCCAATGATTAGGGAAATTGAAGCATCAAAAAAAAACAGATTCATGAAGTGCAGCTGCAGAAACAAGGTCATGGAGACAGAGAAATGCTCTCCTTCCACTGAAAGTTGCAATAGTGAACCTGTTGCAATTTCTGCTTCTTTTCTCAGTGGTTTGCATATATGCTTCTAAGTTTTCATCTCCCTGCTACAGATGAAACATTAAGCAGCATGTTTAAACTTTGATTTAATATTTTATGCATTAGTACATCATATCTACAATAAAAATATTCTAACACATGTAAGGTCATAATAGACAAAAAAGAAATACCTTTATGACTTCCAAATTTGTTAGAGTGCACTCCTCAGGGTAATCAGTTTCAGTAAGACAGCACCTTCACGTATTGCATGTATGTATGATATCACTGACAGTACTTAAAAGCTGAACATATAATTACCCTTGGAAAAAAGGAAAGAGTACAATACAAATGATGCTAAAATATTGTATAAAATTCTGGAGAAAAAACTGAAATGCAGGAAATAGGCATACGTACAAGAACACAGAACTGCACCAATTCAGATGAAGCATGTGATGGAGGAAAAAAAATACAAGGAAGTAGACAAAGATAAGTGAATCAATAAGTGAAAATTCAAGATCTTAGCTAAAATAAAGTCTCTTCTTTACTGAGTACATAAAGCCTCTTATTGTACTGAGTTTGATGATGTTCACCTATCACATTGTGCATCTATGTACTGTCTTCTGTATGGAGATTTCTTCTCTTAGCCACTACTTCTCCAAGTGGCTGAGCACTGGCCAGCTCTGCTTAGCTGTAATAATAGA
Source organism: Odontophorus gujanensis (assembly GCA_013399175.1). Taxonomy (NCBI): domain Eukaryota; kingdom Metazoa; phylum Chordata; class Aves; order Galliformes; family Odontophoridae; genus Odontophorus; species Odontophorus gujanensis. The sequence continues at coordinate 65,500 of VXAB01010299.1, read as the reverse complement.
ACCATAGAATAACTTTGAAGGGACCTCAAGGATCACCAAGTTCCAGCCCCCCTGCCGTGGGCAAGGTTGGAATTGTGCTGTATCATGTTTCAGAAGTCAGGTCCAAGGTAGCAACTTCCAGGATTTAGTCATTGCTTTGTGACTGGAAGCAGAGGTAGAGAGACCACAGGACAGGGCAAAAACTTCATGTACTATATAATACTTTAGCTGAAGAAAGCACTAGCACTGTGGTATCCATTATTTTCACAAATATTCTTAAAAATGGCTTAATACAATAATCAGAACTGTTTAGTCTATTGGAGATAGAAGGATTGCACCATGGTTTATACATATCCATGTGTGGACATAGATACACATTATATAGGAAATATATGTCTATATTATACATATAAATATGCGGGAAGGAAGGGGACAGACTCTAGCGGGGTCTGTGACAACAGAACAAGGGGAAATGGCTTCAAGCTTAGGGAGGGTAGATTTAGGTTAGATATAGGAAAAAGTCTCTTAGAGTTAGGGTGGTGAGGCACTGAAACAGATTGCCTAGTGGTTTGGTTGATGCCCCATCCCTGAAGACTCTCAAGGCAAGGCTGGATAAGGCCCTGTGCAACCTGATCTAGCTGTGGAGTCCCTGTTCATTGCAAGGCAGTTGGACTAGATGGCCCTCTGATGATCATTCCAAGTCTAAGGATTCTGTGATTCTATGATTCTATGATTATTCTCTGTTCCTACAACTGCTTGAGAAAAGGCTTCCCTGCTTTGAAGCACAGTGTATACATATGTTATGTAAATGTTTATAAATGTTAATAAATGCAGATGATCAACAAGATCATTTGGTATAGGAGTTCATTTAAGATCTAGAATTACATTAACTATGCACTAAATAGTATATTTATCCTGAAATACCTGAGTCCTTTGTCAACCAGGAGTCCCATGTCTGTGACTTCTGTAGTGCAGAACCAAAGACCACAGCTATAAAAGGTGGTTTGTGCTTCTTCAGTGAAAGGCAGGAGGAAAGGCATCATGATCAGAAAAAAAGCCAATATAAAGAATGCACCTTTTTAATACATTTGCTTTTTCCATGTCAGTTAAACTACTTCGGTTTTGTCTGTTGCTGGCTTCTGACCATCAGGATTTACAATCCATTAGTAAGACTTGAAAATTTCCAAAGTTCATGATAAAATACTTAGGGATGTTACATTTAATTCTCTTATTTTGCAGACAGAAATCACTTTGCCAATTCCTCCAGTGTTTGGGAGTGAGACAGAGGTTGGTGGGATAAAGCTTATTGGACTGAATTGAGCAGCACAGTTTACAAGATCAAATGCTTTCAACAGATCATTTGGAAATATACCTACAGCTGATTCTGTCTTTGTTAGTACTGACTTATCTAAACACAAGAGCAGGAAATATGGCTCAAATATGGAGAGGAAAACTTACAAACTGTTCTACAAATTAGATAAAGTGTTAAGCCAAATAAGGGTATACATAGAAACAGACATTAACAAAATATTTATAGCAGCCACATGTTAAGAGTCTTCCTGCTACCTTTTTTTTTTGCCTATTTCTATCTTATTCCCTTGCAATGGGAATAAACAATCACATGATATAAGAAAAAATGCATAGAGATGGAATTTTCATAAAACAGAAAATAAAATAACAACTATTAAGTTTTTTGTTTTATGTTGTAGGTATAAAAAAATACTCTGTAGTTGTTCAGCCCAACACTGAATGTAGTTTGGTACCCCATACATACTTTGTCCCTCCTCATAAACTATTGTTTTTACAATGATCATATTTAAAAGGCCACAGCTATGCTTCTCACACCTACTTACAACAGGAATTTGGAGTGCAATTTATTATCTTCTGACCTTCAGCTTCCTGTCCATAGCTAAGGATTTCCCTTCAATAAAAAGGGTTATGGACTGAACCATAAAGCATTCAGGTATATATAATATGAAGGTACTAAGAAGTGCTGGGGGAGGAGGCTTGTCATTTGTGTATATTGACTGGACTATCTCATTTTTTCAGGCTGTAGAATTACAGCAGTGATATACAGATAAGTGACAGCCTAAGGAATGTTCTGAGTGCCTGAGTCTTTGCCTGGGGCAAAGATCTTCACCTTACACCCAGAGAGGGATAAATAATCCATCTGCATATAGGCTTATGTACATCTACTGGCATGTTTATAGAGATAAGTAAACCATTTTTTGTGTAAGCTTGACTGCTGGCTATTTTCCACCTTCTGAGTAAAGGGGTCAGAGCGAAGTGTTCTCAAGTTTTTAACCCTCATACTACTTGTGCTCCTTTTTTGAAATGCTCAATGTAGTCTCCACATTAATGCTGTCTAGATAGAGGAAAAATAGTATAAACCATAAAGATTTTAAAATCAGGAGGAAAAGAAACAGCTTTCCACCCCTTAAGATGTTCAGTTATTGTAGCTTTCCAGTCAGACTCATGGATCTGAGGTGCCTGATCATGGTAGCTGAACAGATGTAAGAATGGCAGAGTGTATGCTTACCCAGTCCCTACCTGTGTGGCTATGAATGTGATCCCTCATAGGTCCCTTCAGAAACCAGGGCTTGTGAAAATTAGCAAGAGCAATAAGACTAAAGGAGAAATGATTAAAGTGATCTCTGAAGAAGAGAATTTTAGGAGTACTAGTGCTCCAGGGTTCACCATACACCCACAGGGTTTGACTAGTTGGGAAAGCACTACTCTTAGTGCTTTTCAGCTCTAGCCAGAGCTCAGCATGGATACAGGAGCTACAGGAGGAGCAAACGGCCTGAAGTAGGCAAGAGCAATGGAGAAAACCTACTGACTGTTTTTTTCCTGAAACTGAAGGAGGGAAGCAGCCAACTGCAGACTCGTGAAACAGCTCTTTATTCTCAACCTCCCAAACCCAAGGAGTTGAGGGGGAGATTATGGAAGGTGGTAACACATACCCTTCTTAGGATAGAAGATGGAGAGAAAGAATAAAAATCCAACACAGTTTTGCTTTCTCTCCATTTCTATTTCTCTAATGAAAGGCCTCTGCTGCTTCCTCCTCCTTTGCTGTCTTCTTCACTCCTGTAATCCGACTGGCAAAGGTGTTGGATATGGCAAAGGCTGGAAATACCAGAGAAGTTCTGCTGGTGCCAGTTATGATCTAGCACTCTGAACCTCAAAAAATCAGTCAGTACAGTTCCCCATATAAGTGTACTTCAGTGCTCATAGAAGATTACTTGGACTGAACAGCATTTTTGCAATTCACTTGCATCCTAGGAAAATCTATTCTGACAAACAAGAGAGCAACAAATAACACAGTATTCTAGCTAATGTTAGCAAAATTGTCTGAGAATGATTTATGTTTTGTAGATTAGCACCGTAATGAACAAGAAGATAAGTATTAATATAATTTGCTGACCTTGTGTTTACTCAAACCAAGAGAAATCTCTGTGCTTGCTATTTTGAGAGTGCACGCTTTACTCAGTTAATTAAACTTCTGTTGAGCAAGGAATAAGGACAAAACTGTGATCTTATGGATGATTCGTCCTGAAGTATTCTGTGCAAACAGCCTATTATGGTTCAGCCAGAAAAACTGTGTAACATCTGCCTTCATTTCCTCAGCAGTTTTCCTTCAGTATGGCTGTTACCCTGCTCTTGTAGCTTCCAGCAGCACCAGGAGGCATTCAGCACTGCTGCAGCTCTGCTGGCCCTGCAGAGCAAAAGGCTCTGAGGAATGAAAGTTTTTCCCCACACTCTGCCATCCAGGCACCAAGTTTTCATGTCCAAAACTGTTGGTGCCTAGGTGTGACAGCCAGAGCAGGGACTGCAACAATTTATGCTTCTCAGCCTGCAGACTAAGTCTTACAAACCAGTGCACCTTTGGAGCCCTCGTGATTGATTTCTCTCTTGGGTTAAGGTAAATAAGCTCTGTAACTTTTAGACTAACAGTCTAATGAAATACTGTTTAGCTCATCGTGTACTTTGCTTTTCACATACATAACTTTTAAATGCTAATTCAAGTCTGATCCACTGATTCAACACCAGGAAATCTCTCCAGATTAGTCTGGCATCTCTGTACTCAGGTTAAATAAGGAGTGTCAAAGTGAAAAGTTACAGTGGGGGAGAAACAGCAGCTGGTACTGATTAACCATTAATCATTAGAGAGGGACCTGGGTGCCCTGACTCAGCAGAGGATTTCTTTCTTTCCAGTTGCCTGTGGGATCTGACTGGGAGCTAGGATTCGAGGAGGTTTCTCCCTCTCCTCAGGGATGAAAGCTGTGGGGTGATGCCGGGGGCAAGGAAGACCTGCTGCTGGGACTCAAACCTGGAGGATCCCAGGCTGGGTTTGAAGCCCGATCAGCACAAGGTGGCAGCATTTTAGCATGCTTGCACTGAGCCTGATCTGGATGTGACTTGGGAGCTCCAAACTCCCCGGTCGTTTTGGATGAAGGGAGCCTAGAGGAGACACGAGCCAGAGCAAACAAAAAGGAGCTGTAAATTGCAGTCTTTACTTAGCAGACCTGCACGCGGTGAGGGGTGACTATGGAGCGTGCTGAGCTGTTACATGAGAACACAACAAGGAAAATACAGGTACTTGCCTGATAAGCTTTTGTCAGTAGTTAAAACCATATCATTATTAAAAAGTCATGCATTGTTTTCTGTAGGAGCTTTTCTATTTACAAATAGTTCCAGTTACTGATTACTACCATACATTTCACCACCAGATTGAAAAACTTTTTATGATGCCTCATACGGGCTTTTATGGGGTTAAAGTCATAATTAATCTTTTAAATTAAATGAAGCAGGCTGAATGCTTTAAATTTATCAGAGAATAAAAATTCTATGTTCTCAGCAGCTTTTTTTTGTGTTCATTTCAGTTTCTCAACATGTTGAGAGATTTGTGGCCACCCAGAGTGGCTATTTCTCTGCTTTTGATCTCAGCAGCACCAAACAGAGGCAAAATGTCACCTCCCTGCTGCTCCTCATTACTCCCAACTTTGTACAGACAAAGAACTCTGCCCCAATAGCCGCTGACACAGACATCTCATGTCTCAGCACAATCTGACGACATGAAACAGAGTGTTTGTGTTATGTTCCTGCATGAGACAAGTAGCATTTCTCTTTTTAGACTGCTTTTTGTTGTTGTTCGATATTCTGGATAACATAGGAAAGACTTGTTTGCTGAGAGGTCTCATTGGAGCCCTGAGTGTTGAGACCTTGATAACCTTGTGGGATTTGAAAGAAAAACGATGTGAGAATGAGCTCTACAACTCAATACTTCTGGCATTAAGTTCGGCTTCCTTGGTAACAATATTAACTGTCTTATTTTTTATTTTATTTTTTTTTTCCTCTTTAGCAGCAGAGGCTTTTAGGTAAGAATCTTGAAACTCTGAGGTTTTTACATCATATCAAAGATAGTAACCTCCACAGATTAAGGAGAAGTCATGGTAGTCCATTTGCTCCTGTCAAAGTCTAGTTCTTTTCTGTTGGATACAATGAGCAAATGCACAAGGGAATGAAGGAGCCATAAAGTGAGGTAAAGAAGTGTCAGTTCTGTTCCTGACCTGTTTTTGCTGTTGTTATACTGGAGAAACAGTCAACCACCTGCTCTATCACCCGTTCTTAGACCTGATAAACATATGCGAGTCTTGAGCACTGAAGAAGGAGCTCCTCATCCACCTCACTTAGAAGCTCAAAGAGCTGCTACAGAGAGGAAAGATAATAAGCAGCCTCTCTCACCCTTGAACATCTTAAACTAGGAAGCAAATGTTAAAACGAATAAGCAAATAGATGAATAAGTGAGACGTCAGGAGAAGGGGCTGAGGGGAGCTGCCTCTCCCCATTTTTCAGAATTTAGCTAGAAAGGGGAGGATCTAAAAACAACCTCATGCCTCTTCCTGAGCTAGCAAGATCTGCACTACCTCAACAGGAATAAGCATGTTCTAGTGGATCTAGGATTCAATCAGACACTATCATCATAATCTCATGGTATGTTTAATTAATGATTTTTAAGGAGAAAGTCTCCCAGCTGCAGTAACAGGTTTCTTCAGTGATAACTAATCAACTTAATAACCATAGTTAACAGGTAACAGTTACTGCTAACAGTTGTTTCTTACTTGCAGTTCATTGCACTGGGTCTGAAGCATGAGTATCGCAGCTGTTAAGTGCCCCACTCAGAGTAATACATCACTTTCAGTTCTGGCTGAGGTTATTGCATCTTGTGTGAAAAACTGAACTGGCTGACGCCTCTTCTGTAAATCTTTCAGGAGAAGTGAAAAGGCCAGATTTCTCAAGAATCTAAAGTTTGTTGAGAAAAAAATCAAGAACTACCTTATAAGTTATTCTTTGGCTAACATACCAGTGCTGATTTATCCTGTCATTCTCAGGTAGTCTATGAAAAGACTGGAACATTTCTGGATGTATTTCCCCCCTGTGAAGGGTGTCTGCAATTGAAGTTTATATTATATTTGATAAGGTGTCTTGGCCAATAGAAGACTGCCATATTGCGTCCAATAAGAGGTTAACTGCTTTGAAAGAAATAATCTGTTTTAAAGGAGTTAGATCCTACAGAAGAAAAGAAAAAAATGAAGCAACTCATCCAAGATCATATAGAACATCTGTGCTAAATTCAGGATTATTCTGCACATCTCAAGTGCTCTGTTATTTTACCGTACTTAATTTTCCTTAGAGAGCTGCTCAACTTCCAGAAATGTTTTCATCTCTTGTGGAAACTGTTTTATTTTCCTGCTTAGTATTAGCAATAGAAGTGCTGAGCAATGTGTTGTCCTGCTAACTGCAACAACAGGGGAAGAGTGACCAGAGAAAGAGTTGTTATATTCATCCCAGCTCCATAGTCATTATTTTACTCAGAGATACCAAGTGTGGCTTTCATTAGTTTTCACTAGACATACTTGGTGTTTGAAGCCATACCAATTGTAACGGTATAATGGCAATAGGACCAGTGCAATCAAGCAGATGTTACAAAAGAAGGAGAGTGTCCTCCAATCTCTGAGGAGCGAAATCTACCAGGGAAAACTCCATGTAGAAAAGATCTCCAACAAGAGATCATTCTTCTGTGGCAGTCAGCCCTTAAATGGGATCTAAGAGGAGTTAAGCCTGGCTCCACCCCTCTCAGTCACATGGGTAAATTGCCTTCACCTGTGCTTCCATGGCTGACTGGGTCCTTCCTTCAAGTGGTCAATCAGAATTTCAGGATGTGACTCTGCAGTTGCCATACACCAGTATTTATCATTCATTTTGGCTTGCTTGAAATAGGTTATTGCAATTACTTTGTTTTCCCTTTTCAGTCATCTGTGACCTGTGCTACAACCACATTTACACAAGGAGACTGACCAATCCCATGATCCTCTCACTACCTCACCTTTCTTCTTAAGTGAATGTCCAGTGTCACTTTCCCATCACACCAAAAAGTTTTCTCTAGACTGATCAGGCCAGAATCAGTCACTGTTGTAAAATTTAAATATCTTTCCAGACAAACTCTCCTTTTCCTGTCATTATCCTCATATTTTGAATTAATTCTCATAGCCTGTGTGGTATGAATTCTTACCTTGAGGGTCTCCTTTAAAGCTCTTTTTGAATTTTTAACCTGTAAGCAAAAGCAATCTATATTCTCTGAGATAGTCAGATAAAACTCCAATGTATATTTCTGGTTAACTATCATCTTGCAGATCTGATTGTGAAATGTGTGTGTCTCCTCCTATATCATTCCATGAACACACACCTTGCATAACTGAGCCACATGCTGCAAGTACAGTTTTTGTAAAACAATGGTACGCAAGGGGAAAACAAAAACAGTTCTCTGGAAATTCCATGCTCTATTTTCCTGTTCTACTTCCATCCTTAGCTAGTACAACTAAGGATACCCCGCCCCAAGTGATCTGTAGTTTCAAGATAACTTTCCTAAGTAGTTGCATTCATAAGCAGTTCCCAGCATGTTAGATAAATAATCTAAATTTCTCCTTCCAAGCTAATCATTGAGAGTGTCTGCCCCAGAACTTGTGTCAGCTCACATTAGTATGTGAGTCAAGCAGTCAGCTTCTGATCATGGTTGATGGCTATGATGAATTCTAGCTGGAAGGAGGTATTCCTCCTGCAGTCCCAGTAATTGCCTGTGTCTCTGAGAAGGTAGGGGGTTAGAGTACAATCCTTGTTTCAGACTAGCTTGTGTATTATTCCAGAATAAAATTGTTCATAATCCCAAGTTGTCTTGTCATATACCCTGAAGCTCAACATGAGTTTTAAAACTTGCCTAAACATTTGGGCAGTCTGCAATGCAAATCTTAGAATAGACACTGAAAATCTAGCCTAAGGTTATGAGCACTGAAAGGTGACACATCCCTGAACAGCTGAGCTGTAACACAGTATTTGTTTGAGGATATCGCCTGTAAGGTACGTAACTGGTCAAAGCAAAGTAGATCTAGGCAAAATACGTGAACGTTTTAGCTTTTCTACAGAGCTACCTTAGTGCTGCATTTGTGTGTTTCTGCTAGCTCCTGTGTACTTCTAAGCTTACTCAGAGCTTGCTGTGCATGACATAGCTTGGCACGAATAACCTTAATATATGTTTGCTTTCACTCTATGTCTGTAAAGTGGGCTATCTGTGCTTCCCAGCCTTAAGCAGATAGCAAGGATTGACGAGAATGGAGGACAGATTTTGAAGAGAGAGTGCTATCAGTCCTGATGGGAACAGAGGCCCTCCTCCTTGATGAGAAATTAAATTGGAGCTTAGTAAAATTCAGCCTCCTTCTGGAAAGGTAAAATGCTTAGAAATGACATTTGTGCTCACTGGTCTCCTTAAAAGAACTTGGAAATTACATATGATGGAGATGCTGAATCTCTTCCAGGTTCTGGAAAATGTCATTTAATTCATTACACAGTGCATAATTTAGACCTGATTAAGTCACCCTTGGAGTTTATTCCAGCATTGTGAATTTTTACAAATATCAGATGCATCAATAATGTTACCCTCAACAGTGATAGTGACATACTTATAAAAATGCATCTGAAAGAGAAGACAGAGACTTTTTTAAAGACCTCTCCCTTATTCACAAGTACAGATTGGACAGATGTGAGACCGTGTGTATCAACGAAAGGAAGTTTACTTGGCAATGGCAGATGTTTTTGTGTATCAAAGTGTGAGCAACTTCATTTTCAAAGACAACTTTGGTCTTCTCCCTCCATGGAAATAAGTAAATAAAGAAGAAATGAAAAGTATGACGTCCAAAGCTTTCCCACTCTTCCTTCTCAGGACAAATGCCCTAGAGTGACTTTTTATGATGAGCTTCAGTTGTGCCAGTGGGTATTGCCCTCTGTTTTTTGGAGGCTTTTTAGAAAACCTTTCCCAGTTCATCCAAGTTCTGAATTTTCCTAGTAGGTGATAGTTCCCTGAATTTTTGCGAATACTGTGTCCATCTGAGCATCCATCTTTATAGTTCTATGTGGTGTAGATGGATTTCTCACAGAGACTGAAAGGATCTACATCCATGCACATTCATAGAATCATAGAATCATAGGGGTTGGATGGGACCTCAAGAGATCATCGAGTCCAGCACCCCTGCCAAAGCAGGTTCCCTACACTAGGTCACACAGGTATGTTGTGAACTGGTTGTAAACCCTTTTCACATTACTGAATATACAAAGTAGTGTACATCCATTGTGAATGTTCTGATAAAGGAAATCACAGACAGAAGCCATCGGCAGAGACATGTTCTCCTGGGAAGGGAAGGGAAGGGAAGGGAAGGGAAGGGAAGGGAAGGGAAACACATCACAGTCAAAATCACTGTCTCACATCAGCTTCTTCCTCATAAGAAGCAATTTCACTTGTAAGGTATAATGCAAAAACAAATAGAACATCTCTGCTTTATCTCATTTTTCTAATGTTTTCATGACAAGAATGGTGGCACAAAAATGCCAGTTCCTGCTATTTACCTATGTTAAAGCCGAACTAATTCACACAATTTATGTACATATTTTACTAACATTCCTGTGAGTAATAGCTTTGCTTTCTCAAAGATCAACCTGGAAATAGTAATTGAAAAGCAATAACTTTCTATGGATCCTTGCCAGAAGGAATATGTACACTAATAATGCAGGATTTTTTTCTTAGCTTGTTGTTCCTTCATACAACAATTTCCCTAATCAAAGCAGTCTCCATTAAACACTAGTGAATTTGCTTAGTGCAAAAGATTCAACATTTTCGAGAGCTCTGTCACAAAAACGTTTTTGATCTTGTCTTTAATCATAAACAGCTCGAATGCAGTAGGAAACCTGTGGCACTCTGTTTCTTGTTTAAAAATGTATGAAGAGTTTGATTAATGGTTTTATTCCACCAAATGAGTTGAAAAGAGGACTTTCCTGGGATTGTACCAAGTGCATAAGATTTCTGGCATTCTTCAGGAGTAGACAGAATTGCTCTACATGTATTTTCTTAATTAAAGGATCACTGCAATCACTGCCATTAAAGAAAATTGTGATGTATTTCTGTTCTGTTTCAGAGGGCAGGTGTATAGGTTTTAATCCTGTCTTACATTTTCAGATTTTCCCCAGGCTTTCTAATGATTCCAGTGGGCATTCCTACATTGTCCCTTTGGTGCATTTTTGAAGATTAGCTTATTTTCTGAACAGACAGCAAATCTGGAAGCAAGTCCCATTTGGGGTTCTCCAGGGCATCATTGGCAAGAGAAGGGTCCCTCACTGCTTAGGTGTTTAATGGGGTGTTTTTATACCACTAGGCATATCCAGACCAGCCGTGGTCTCCCAAAGCTCTCCTTGTGCTGCCTGCAGAAGCTCTGTAGGCGCTGCTGTAGGTAAAGGTGTGGTAGTTGCTGGAGTAAGTTACTCCCAACAGTTTGTAGAGATTCACTGTTTCATTGAGGCAGTATTTTTTTTTGTTTTTTTTTTTGTGTATATTGGAGCTGAGTCTCTATGCAAAAATAGCTGAGAATCCTCAAAGAAATAAGAGAGTACAGATGCTAGAATTGCTAATTCAAATATTCTGAGTGCAAATAGTGAACTATAATTCTCCACTAAATATTATGATTTTGTCAACTGCTGATAAACTGATGTATAAACTAATAGAGTAACCTGGTAATCAGCTCGTAGAAAATATTTTACTTTTTATTTTCAATTATTTTGTGTTTATTTCTGTCTCATTAATATGAGTTGTGGCTCTTAAGAATGCTATTTAACACTTCCAAATCCAATTTGCTTTTTTTGCAAATCTAATCCCATATCATCTATTTTTGCATAGAATTTATTTAATTTGCTAACAATTAATCAACTCAACTTATAAATCATAAACACCTGCCGTCTCTGGCTGTGATATATTTGTTAGGAACCCTTTCAAATATTTAAATCAATTTTTAAAACTGACTCAAAGAATTAAGCATAGTTCTCAAGCATTATCTTTGTGTTTCATTTTCACACAAACAGAGACACACACACACGACAATATAACAAACAAAAAAAGTGACAGTTTTATGAGTTACACATAGGAGTAAATATGCAGCAGAGTGACCCCATCAACAAACTGGAAAAAGACTGCAAGTCACAGTCTGCCTCCAGGTTTCCTTAGCATTCACACACTTGCACACAGCCCATATTTCCCAGGTCTCAGCCAACACTCTGTAGACAAAAAACATACCTAGGATAAACTCCTTCGGTTCCACACCCCTTGTACAAGGGACACAGTGTCTGTATTGGAAGTTTTACCTTCAGTCAATTGCTCATGGTTTGGTAAGACAGCAGTATCCTTCATGGACACCTGGACTCTTTCTCTCAGAGTTATCTTAGAAAATATAAAGGATTCACTTCGTTGTATTTAGCAAAATTGTCTGCCTGTGCCCAACGCTGTATTTCAGGGACTGTTTCTCTGGAAGAGACAGAACTTCTGATGTATAATGTATGAAGCACTTTTGGCACAGGAATTATAAATATTTAGTGCTTTGGGTGCACACTGTATGTTATGTGACCTCCATCCACATGAGGTAAAGCAGCCCAGCTTTTGAATTACAGGAGCGGAACGTCTCAGCATCTTCTGGTCTGAACTACTGTTGGAAAGACTACACCATTTACACCACTTTCTCAACTTAACTCCCTAAACTATTAGGTGTTTAGTGTATATTTTTATGATTATTACTATTAAACACTTTGAGACCCAGGAACAAAATAAAAAATCACTAACCAGTAGATAGCATCATCTCTATGGGATAAATAAACCAGGATTGTAAAGTATTCTTATGTTTCATTTTATTTTCTTTATTTATACTCTGTAAATCTGAATCTGTCTGATGGAGTTAATTACTGCACTCTCCAGTGTGACAGCTTCCTCATCTGTATCTTGCTGCTCTGATGTAGATGAGCTCAGAAATCCAAGCAATGACCTGAAACACCCTTACTTAAAAGCTGCTGGCACTAAAATATGGAAATATGTTTTGGCACACATCGAGGCTACTGCAAGGAACAGGACAATGGCCACTGCTGCAGGATGGAGAGCTGAAAACTATTTCAAACCCCTTGAGGAACACCATAAGCTGCAGCAAGAATGAGTGCACTGAGAGATATCAGAGTGTGTAGCCACAAAAGCACCCCACATCTTCCTTCCCCATGTCAGCATGTAGCAGAACAGAAAGAGGCCAACTGATCTTTCATGTTGGTGGGGCTTTAAGATGACCAGGTGACATAGGAGAAAAGCTGATGTAGCAAAGGGGGTCCAGTCAGCGCCATCAAAGCTTTGATGGGCTTTGATCTGCTTCCTGCTGCCAGCCTTTTAAGTATCAATTCAAACCTTTCACACTTCCACCTTCCCCAAAGGGCTCCGTAAATGCATTAGTTACAGTTTTACAGAACTTGCATGGGGATCATCCAAGTTCTATACATGCATGAATTTTATGTATACTGATAGCTCTGTAAATAACTTACCATTCCCGGTGGAAAAGTCTGGCATCTGGTAACACTGTTAAGTAAAAAATCAACCGTTTGTTGACAAAACATGAACACACACAATGTGGTATTTTGTATTCTTATGGGAATTCAGTCTTCAGGAGAAAGGCACTGATGGTTTTCAAAGCTGAGACTGTCAAAGTCGTGCTGTTGTTTTTTAAACATGATGCAGGTGTAACACTGCATTCATAATTCACACTCCCACTGTAGCAGCTCTATTAAAGAAATGGTATCCTTCTTTCACCATCAGCACAAGTGACTGAAGAAGTTTGACGACTTGTTTGTCAATCCTTTTAACAATAGGGCTGCTCAAGACTAGTGAGAGTCCTGAGTCATTTATTCCTGTGCTTTTCTAGTTTGCTTCATCTTCAAAAAAATTCTTGACAATAAAAACACAAACTACTTTAATGTAAAAAATGATGGTTCCTTGTGGTGCTCTGTTAAAATATTATTTACAAAAAGTCTTTGCCAACCTTCTCCAACAAGTATTATACTAACTCCCATGTGTTAACAAGGCAGATGTCTCATGAAGAACATCAGGGCTAAAATTTCAGTTCAGCAATTCATTTACATATTAGTCCATGAAATGTTAATACAGAGTTTTTCAGTTGAATTGTTACCCAGAAGCACTGCAAAATATCACAGCGAGGTGTTGCAATCAGAGTGGTTTCCAAACTTGTAGACTCTTGTTTTCCTTTTAAGCACAAGTGTCAGCTGAGAGTGCTGATTGGCAGTACTGTAAAGTGAGGTTGGAAATGTTCTAGCTTCTTCTTTGAATTTTATTTCTAAGATATCAATGGTAGATACTGTCACACACATCAGAATACAATTCATTTTTTACAAACGTAAGGATGGACTGAAGGCAAAGGCTCAACCTTGAGGGGGATAGTAGTGATAGAGAATAATAATAATCTGATTAGAGATTCATCTTGGATCATTTCAAAAGCTAGTTTTCCTTCAAGTTCATTCCTTGCTTTCTAGTTGGGCATTTGGTTTTGAAAGCCATGTTCAACTACTTGTTTAGATTTCCATGAAAATGAATTGAAACTCTTCCTATTAGAGTACTGTTTCGGGGTTCATTAGATATTAAAAGTGGAATGCGTGATCTTTTTAGAAACTTTATACCCATTTTTTAAATATGCTAGAGTCCTTTGGTTTGAATACATACTTAAGTTTTCTTTAACATTTAAAATTGCTTTGAAATAATGTGTTTTAGAATGGTACTTTAAGCAAAATGCTGTTTTAAAAAAATGCAGTCTCTAATAAGTGATATGTGAAATACTCATATACTTTATCCCTATTAATACTTTATCCTTTACCTTGAATGAAACTTGAGTTATAATAAACCTATCATATAATTATAATATATTGTATATATGTATATAAAACATAATATATGTTTTCATTGAAGTCGTACTACTAATAATAAAAACAAAGGGAATCGGCATATAGTGGAGGGCAAATAATTATTACTATGTGTTTTGTTTATAAATGCATTTGAAAAATAGTATGCAGTGTTAAATTTCAAAATCACCAGAATAACACCATTATATAAAATGTTGCATATTTATTTCATAAATGTTGGAGCATACACAGCAAGTACCTTCACTTCGAATACAAGGATATATTCTTGAACTGGAGATCCACATCATTCTCTTTCCATGTAGATAACGCCCATGGTCTTAAATGGCTTTGCTTCACTTCATCAGTTCAAACCAGCATACCATCGTGATGAATTCAAGTTATTCTGTATCCCAGTGAGTGTTTCTTATTTGACCCAGCAGTAAGCTTTTCCAAGCATTTTTCCATTGTGGCTGTTTTAATTCAAGGTATGTCAGACAGATGGCATTACTGACATCATCTCTTGAAACTATGAGGTGTATGTTCTCCCTAGAACTGAGTGACAACACATGACCTTGGCATGCAGCTAGGTTTATGTTGCTGATTTACTGTAACAAGTTCCCTCCAGTCTAATTTTGGTAATTAATATCTCCTAAGCTAAGTGCCTTGCTTCTCTGCATCTATAAATCTCATCCTGAACAGAAAGAAGTTGAATTTTCTGAGGTGCTACTGAAAATATATGTACAAAAAGCAATATTTTCTTCTTACTTTTCAGCAAACTAAATCATTCAGGGACATATTCTGTCTTTTCTGAGGTTTATATATCAGCTCCCTTAAGAACGCCAAAGTCTGGGTTAAATTCTGCCAAAACTCATATGCTATCATGGAAACACTTTTTTTTGTCCCTTAAATTGAAATGTGAAATCTTTTCCAGACATTACAAGTACTCTTGGTGTCAGTCTTCTTTGAAATTCAGTCAATTTTCAAGCGCCATCTGACAATAAATCACCAGAGAACACATAGATAGCTGCTGCTTCTGCTGTACGTAACTACTAGAAATTAGCAAGCAGTTTCTAAATGGAAAGTGCTAATTCTGCTATCTCAATTCACGTAACCACTATGGCTGTAGAATTATATTGTTACTATTGATTACTGAATCAAAAACACAGTAATTTGCAGTAGATCAAATGGCTACCAAAAATAGCATCCTGAGCCTTTGGAAGTACCTGAAAATTCTGCAATAGTTTTGCTATTGCTCCAGCAACATGAGGACTAGAACAAGGAGAAAGATGAGAAAAAAAATTACTTTTCTCTTTCCCACCACTATGCTCCTTTAGCTCACAAACTTAAAAAGATAGCAAAGCTGTGTTTGCAGATACTGGTTGACACTCAGCCAAACATGAGACAGCATTGTGCCCAGGTGTCCAAGAAAACCATCAGCATCCTGACGTCTATCAGAAATAGTTTAGTGAACAGAACCAGGGAGGTGATTGTCCTCCCTGTACTCAGCACTGGTGAGGCTGCACCTCAAATACAGTGTTCATATTTGGGCCCTTCATTACAAGAAAGACATTGAGGCCCTGAGGTATGTCCAGAGAAGGGCAATGAAGATGGTAAGCAGTCTGGAACACCAGGCACTGCTTTATGAGAAGCAAACTTGGATTGTTCAGTGTGGAGAAGAGAAGGCTCAGGGGAGACTTAATTGCTCTCTACAACTACCTGAAAGGAGATTGAGGTGAGGTGGGGTCCAGCCTCTTCTCTTGCATGGCTAGTGATAGGACAAGAAGGAATGGCCTCAAGTTGCAATAGGGGAGATTCAGGTTGGACATTAGAAAATATTTCTTCTCTGAAACAGTGGTCAGGTACTCTCTACAGCTACCAGAAAGGAGGTTGCAGTGAAGTGAGTGTTGGCCTCTTCTCCCAGGTAACAGCAATAGGATGAGAGGGAACAGCCTCAAGTTACTCCAGCTGATATTCAGATTGAGATATTAGGAAAAAAAATTGCCTAGAAAATGCAGTAAGGTGTTGGAATGGGCTGCCTAAGGAATTGGTGGAGTCACTGTCCCTGTAGGTGTTTAAAGAAAGGGTAGATGTAGTTTAGTGGGGAAATATTGGTGGGAGGTTGGACTAGATGATCTTAAAAGTCTTTTCCAACCTTAATGATACTATGACTCACAGGAGCTAGGAACAAAAGGAATGAACCCCAGAACACATGCTGGACAGTTGCTGGACAAAAATGGTAGAAGTTATATAAAGCAGAAAATACTACACTCGTCAATTTTTCTTGACCTGTAGATGAGAGGAACTGTTATCTGATATAGCCCCCAACAACAACAAATAAGGATAGAAAACAGAAGGCAATAATACAATAATGCTAAACATTAAAAATTAATAATGCTTGAATTATTTGTGTTTATGAGACTTTAAAAAGTAAGCCAAAGGGATGTATGAACATCCATGCCGTTTTAATACTCTTGGATAAGAGCAGATTTCAGAATGTTATGAGAAAAGGCTTTGTTAATACTTTTAAAATACTTATATGTTTATCATATTGATAAATTCCCAGAAAAACAATGAAGAGCTGATATATTATTCTGTTATTACAGAATTAAGGAGAGGAACAAATCAAATTAGATGTGTTTTAAGAAAAAAATTCTGAGTACATTGATTTTTTCCTTGAGATTCTAAGACTTAGTTGAGAGTGGCATGGTTGTTATTTTAATATATTTAGTGTCTTATTAATGTTTTTCAATAAGATTTTTGTTTGTTCCATATGGTGTTTTCATGGAAATTAAGATAAAAATAAATCAACATTATATACATTAGAAGGATTCAAAACTAACAGAATTGCTGTCAGAATTATTGCCAGTGGTTTTTGCCATTGTTGAGCAGATGTGTTTCTAATAAAGATAGTCAGGGTTCACTGGTATTGAACACTTTCTTGCTGGTGACCTTGAGGGAAATATAAAAGATAAAAAGAAAATAGAACTTGAAGGCAAATTAATTCATATGAATTCTGCTGTACTAACTTGTAAACCCACACCTAAATTTCAGTGAGGCAAACTGAAATCATAAAATGATTTAATAAACAATCAAAGACCTTTGCTGTAAGCACTGCATGCTAATTTTAATCAGTTTATCCTGACTTAAATGAGATCAAAATACACGATTGCATGTCATTTTTCTTTGATTAAATCAATTAGAACTACTGCAGTTAGTCCAGTGCAAATTCAGAGTCAGGCCAACTTCAGTTCAGCTCTGCTTCTTGTCAATCATGTTCACAGTGTCTAAACAAGAACAGTTATTACAATAAATTGATCATCTGTACATATCAGAAATCAACATGATTCTACACTGATGTTTGCACTTTATAGTGATGATTCTCCTTTCTGAGCAAGATTTAACCTTGCCACACTTTAGAGAACAAAGTAAAGTTGATTGTGCTTCTTCACCTCAATGGTTGCTCATGCTCACTGAGAACTGAAAAGTGGCAAATCTCAAGAAACTAATTTGATGCTTTTATAAAGGTGCAGAAATATATATATATATTTAAAACAGACTTATTTTGTTTCAGATTATTTATAGTCATACTAAAAAGATATGAGATAAGATGTGAAAATTCTCACAATTTTCTTTGCTTGAATTAGTCTGAATACCCCTATTAGAGAAATATTGAAATGTTACTATAGTTCATGGATACTAATAAGAGAAGAGTTTAAGTAATGCAGGTGTTAATTTGTGTTTTGCAATGAAAAGCAGTCAGCTCTGAACTTACCAGGAAAAATCTAAGTGCTTATTTTCTCTCTTAAATCTATCCATTTTCCTTTTGAATGTCGTTTCTTTTTGTGCTCTAGCCTTTGGCCTACAACCATCTGCAATGTGTGTGGGGATGCTATTAGACAGCTCAGCGGGAATTGGTCACACCTTCTGTAGGGGCATCTCCTGTGAAGTATCAATTCGTTCCACTAACAAAATGGTTCATTTGTTGCTGTGTCCTATTTTACCTTGTGTTGTCTTTCTCCAAAGTCATTTATTTCCCAATGAGTTTAGTCACTGAGGTTTTAAAAAGCACTGGCTCTCAGTAAGGTGTAATATATAACATACATACGTTAGCAATGTTTGGAACAACACAGAGTATCTCCAGATGTATTTGATGTATTTGCCACTTGCATCGAAGACTAGAAGCTTGAACAGTCATTGTTATGCCTCTGGGAAGTTCAGCATGTCTCCTACTTCTAATGGCAATAGTTTATTCAGGTGCAATGCATACATATTACTTATTTAGCAGTCATTTATAATTCCATGTGAGACAGGTCAGGTTTTGGATAAACAGGCCAACCATGAAAGTAAACAGCTGAGATTTCCTTTTCTCCCATTTTTTGTCAGCAATAACAAATTTACAATGACAATATCCATACTATGCCATGCAAGATATTCATTTGGAACATTTTAACACTGAGTGCTGTCATGCTCCCCTGTCTTTCAATTCCTCAGTAAAAACAACTTCATAAAAGCCCTGGCCCAAATCCAGGGCAAATCAAACCTGGCTTTCAAAGTGCCTCAGTCCTAGGCACTCCTCTGGGAAGAGAGGAGGAAAGAATGAGTCTAAACTAAGTTTACAATTGCCTTTTAAAATGGAAAGAAGCAAGCACTTCTAAAGGGCTCTGGGAAGACCAATTAATTTATGGGGCATGCTGCTAACCTACTGCTTTGTGAACTTCTCTATCAGTACTCCAAAAACTAACCTGTAGAAGTAATGGTATCTTCACTGCATCCCAGTAGTCTAAGCACTATTTTGAACCTGTTTCTATTTGGTTTCACACAGTGTTAAAAAAAATACAGAAAATATAGTGAATGCAGTTTAACCACTTATGTCAAGGCTGCACTGGGCACTGAGAAAGTGACACAGAGACTTGGAAGGGTCAATTGAAATATAGCACCTCCAGAAAGTACTCTTTCTAAGAGGTTTGGCACTAAACCCAAGGTCTAGGAGAGATCACAAATCATAGGCCCATGACATCCCACATACATACAGTTTTAAAATATTGAAACCAAAGTTAAAGATATATCCACAGGTCAAATATAAATATAAAAAAAGTAAATTGAAGTAAAACTGGTAAAATGGAAGAATTTAAAGATGAAATTATAAACATAAGCTATTCTCCTAGCAAGCTATTCATTGCCTTTGAGGACTGGAAACCCATTGTGTGATTATATCTAAATGTCAGAAGCTCAGAAGCTTTATGTGATTCAGAATAAGTTTTCCCATTTTTCTTTAGCCAACCGGCTAATCAATTCTAGATTAGTTAAAAACTGCACTGGCAGAGATTTCCTTGACTGTTAGCAACCGGTCAGCATAGTCAAAGCACTCAGCAAGGTCTGTGATTCACACAGAAGACCAGCCATGCTGAGTCAGACAATATGCTTTTTCATCAATAGCTGTAAATACACAGATATTAGAGACGAGTGAAAGATCAGGGAAAGCATATTACACTACTCCATAGCCTTCTTCCAGTCTCTGACCATTGTCAGTCTTTTTTCCTGTATTTAGTAGCTCTGGATGTCTCTGCTAGAAACTTCTCAGATTCACATTCCCTTATGGCAACCACAGCATCCTTCAGTAGATGTCCATTTTTAGGCAGCATAAAACCTGCTCATTCTTTGAGGGACTACCTCTATAATCATACTTCTCCCTCCTGACTTTCAAGCAAGCAATTATTTTCCCAGAAGGCACAAATCTATGTATGGCAACACTGTATTTAACCAGACAGCAATTTATTTCTGTTCATTATGCTCTTCTATCATTTCACAATGTATTTGTGTTTTCTGCCTCACATTTTCAGGTTAAGGTGTTTTTTGTCAGCCATGAGCATGACCTCAATAAAGAGGCTTTCAGCATCTGTTTGTGTCTGACAGTAACTGCCATTAGCTGGAGGCACTCTGTTCTAAAGCAGGGAATGAAGATTTTCTGCAGTGGTAATTTTGAAAGCTTTATCCAACTAATTAATATGAGAAAAGTTGTACCACCCCTTGTGAAAACAGATAAGAATTTTACATAGGGAAATCTGTATGGAGAAAAAACACAAATGATGGTGATCTCCAGGATCCCTAATACTTTCCCTATAATACAGTCACACACAATCTGAGGAAGTGCAATCCTGTGTATAAGAGTTGATGAGGAGATCCTAGAGAGAAATCCAATGCAATACAAAAACTGTTCTGATTCAGCCCCATAGCTGTCTGTAAATAAATCTTTCCATCACTGTGCATTGAGCTGGTATTTAATGCTGGCCAGGATATAGTGAGACAAATTATTTAGGTGTCTTATACCTGGTAAACAGCATGAGGCAGGAATTTCTTAGATTAAGACTTTTGTATTCAAAGAACTATGCAGAAGTTAAATTCAAAACAAATGGACTTGGTTTTCAAACTCCCATCCTCTATGTCCCACGGAAGCACCTTAACCCCACTCATCACTGAGAGCTGGCAGTTCAGTGGAGTCTGTGTCACTGCTGAATGGAGCAGGGAAGGAAACATGTCTCCTGTGCCTGTTCCTCATGGTGTTTCCCTGGGAGAGAATAGGCCTGTGCTATGATCTCCACTGCCAGCACCAAGGGCTGCAGTTTAGGATTATCTCATGTAAAATGCAACAGCCCATGGAAGAACTTTCTGAGCCTGGGACTCTGCCTGTCCCCAGGGCACAATCTAACTGCAACATCATGCTTACAGGTAAACTCTTTCCAGGATTTTCATGGTTTTGTGCACAAACTGGTAGACATCGTGGGGAGCATCCCTGAGGAGCTTAATGTTTTACTAGTGCAGGTGAAACACTCAGATAGGTGAAGATGACTCCTATTCTCTTCCATCATGAATAAACACCCTAGAAACTAGACTTTTGCAAGGAGACAAATGCTAATAACATTATTATAGCCATGTCTAACTTAAAAAGAAAAAACAAAAAGATTTGATCCATGCTTATCTTTGAAATAGTATAGATAGGGCTCACCAAGGAGAGAGGAGAGCTGCTCTTAAAAGAGTTTTGTGAGACTTGTAAGATTTTAGTTGTGGCAGTAGAACTTGTAGAGGCAGGTGGAAAATGAAAGGATCCCCACATGAAACTAACATGCTGCCAGTGTTTTTAAAACTTTGATCAATCAGGATGAGAGGACTAGTAAATAGTATGTAAATGTATACATATGTATACTTAGAAAAGTAGAAAGTTGCATGATAGAAGCCAGATATTGCTTTTCTGTAAAGTAAGACCCAGAATTTTACATCTTTTTCTTATATTCAGTTGTGTAGTCCTCGAAGACACCCCCAAATGAAAAATTACTGAGAACAAGCAGAAAACAAGAATTTTTTAAATTACAATTATTTGTTTGATATTCAGTAGGATTCAAGGATAACAGAATTTGTAAAATCAACAAGGATAAAACTACAGCAGTAATTATTATGTTGTAATTTTATTAAGCTGATATTCTATTTATCTAAAATACTGTACAGATTTTAGTAAGTGACAGCTGTGGAGTTCATGCATATAGGGTAGGCAGATGGAAATGATCAACTGTAACATCTCCAAAGGGGCTTTTCCAGTGCATCAGACCAGTGAGTCATGAAATGAGAAATGTCTGTGTGACAGAATCCAGCAGCTCCTTACTAGATGACAGCAAACTCAATCAAGTGAGTATTCTAAAGACTAACATACAGTGAGAGACACCACAGCCACTTGCCTGATATTTTTTGAAAGATAGTTCCGAAGTGTTTGATAGTTCACTTATATCCACTTCATAATTTTTTGTTCAAACCTATACCCAAGTAACTCCAGTTTCTACAGGGGCAATATTAGATATGATTGGGGGAAAAAAAATGCTGCAATTGGAAAAAATGCTGTGGATGGTCTTGTGAAGAAGGAGGATCAAGGGAATTACAAGCCTATCAGCCAGACCTCAGCGCCAGGAAAGGTTATTGAGCAGATAATCTCAAGTGAGATAATATGGCATGTCCAGGACAACAAGGTGGTCAAGCCAGCCAGCATGGGTTCACAAAAATCAGATCTGACTTGACCAACCTGATCTCCTTCTGTGATTGAGTGACCTGCTTGGTGGATCAGGGAAAGGCTGTTGACGTAGTCCACCTGGATTCCAGCAAAGCCTATGACACTGTCTCCCACAGTATTCTCCTGGAGAAGCTGGTAGCCCATAATTTGAACAGGTACATTCTTTTCAGGGTAAAGAACTGTCTGGAGGGAGGGACTCAAAGAACGGTTGTGAATAGAGTTAAATCCAGCTGTTGACTGGTCACCCCCAGTTCCTCAGGGATCAATACTGGAGCTTATCCTGTTCAATGTCTTTATTGATGAACTGGATGAAGGCACTGAGTGCACCATCATTAACTTCGCAAATGACTCCAAGCTGGTAGGAAGTGTTGATCTGCCTGGAGATAGGAAGGCACTTCAGAGGGATCTGGACAGGCTGGATCACTGGGCTGAGGACAAGGGGTTGAAGTTCAACAAGACAAAGTGCTGTGTCCTTCATTTTGGCCACAACAACTGCAGGCCATGCTACAGGCTTGGGGAAGAATGGCTGTAAGACTGTGTGAAAGAAATGGACCTGGAGGTGCTGATCAAAACTTGTCTGGACATGACCCAGTAGCATAGCCAAGTGGCCAAGAAGGCCAATGACATTCTAGCTCGTATTGGAAATAGTGTTGCTAGTAGGAGCAAGGAAGTGATCATTCCCCTGTAATCAGCTCTGGTGAGGACAGCATTCTTTTTTGGGTCCCTCACTACAAGAAAGACATTAAGGCCCTGAGGTGTCCAGAGAAGGGCAATGAAGATGGTAAGCAGTCTGGAACACCAGGCACTGCTTTATGAGGAGCAGCTGAGGGAACTTTGATTGTTTAGTGTGGAGAAGGGAAGGTTCAGGGGAGACATAATGGCTCTCTACAACTACCTGAAAGGAGATTGAGGTGAGGTGGGGGTCAGCCCCATCTCTTGCATGACTAGTGATAGGACAAGAAGGAATGGCCTCAAGTTGCAATAGGGGAGATTCAGGATGGATGTTAGGAAAAATTTCTTCTCTGAGTAGGTTATTAGGCATTTAGAACAGGTTGCTCAGGGAAGTGGTTGAGTCGCCATCTCTGGAGGTGTTCAAGAAACATTTAGATGTTGTACTGAGGGAAATGGTTTAGGGGGGAAATGCTGATTGGACTTGGTGATCGTGGAGGTCTTTTCCAACCTTGTCGATTCTGTGATTCTATAATGCACATGAAGTCATGCAATGGTTTGGTCTTGTTGTTTATTTGTTCATTTCTTTGTTTTTTCATTACATATTATAGGCTCAAAGTGGATGGTAGACCAAAAGCCATCATGCTTCTACATTTTACGAACCAAACTCACCTGAAAGTCATGTCTTGACACTTTTTCTATTTTATACTTAGAATGTATCATTTATAAAATATGGTGATTTTCTGTCTTTGTAATTTGAAACATGCAATATTGCTAAATTTAACAGCTTAAAGACCATCATGTGATAAGGAGAAAAATACCACTAAGTTTCTAGACAGTGGGATTTTTCCAATGTGCAGTTATTATTTTCAAGTTTTTTCTGTACGAAGGCAATGTTTCTAATAATAAACATGACTCTTAGATTTGCTAAATTAGAAATACTACAGATGAGTGTTTGTTTTCTTGCAAGCCATGAAAGTCAAAAAACTATGAATACATTTTACATTTGCTGTCATTGTAATTGTTAATATGCTGTAGTCACTCCCAAGTAAATACTAAAGTTTTATCAGTATCTTGATATATAACTAAAATTCCATTACAGGCCAAGCATAACTTATATTCAAAAATGATGATTTTCTATTAATGTTATTCACATTTTGTCTACTTATTTATGTAAAATTATTACCAAAAGAGAGAAATAATAGTAACACATAAACAGTTTATATGATAGCATAACTGCGTTTGTTACACAAACTTCCTTTTTCTGCTTTTACATTCACCATTCACTGCACTCCAGTCTGAAGTCAGTGTCCCTAGTCCTTTGTCAGGAGTACCATGTTGATGCTTTCTTCTTTATTCCTGAGTCTTTGGCGCTACTTTTATATGACAAGTTAACACAATCTATGCCTCACTTTTTCTTCATTGTTTTCGAACACCACACATACCTCTATTTACTAAAGACATAGCGTTTGATGTGTATTAAATGAATCTGGTTGTTGCCCCTGAAACCAGCTCCCAAGTCTGCTTTTCTTAAGCAATTGGTAGTGGATGTCTGATGAGACACACATGCCCTTGTGTTCTCTAGTGTTAATTTGTGCCCTCTCTGGTACCATCCCTTACCTCTCTGCTCACAGGAGCAGTATTCTGTATATTTGAGGCCTTCTCTACCAACCCATAGCTATACTCCATACCACATAATTATGCTGGGGTCATAAATACTTAATTCTACATGGTACGATAACTTCTATGTTGGTACAATTAATTCTATGTTAAGATTTACGGTTATTCTACATAATTGCACAAAAATAAGTAAAAATAAAACAAATTAGAAATAGTCCTCTAGTAAATAGAAAGTTAAAAATTTTTTAGCTAGAGCAAATCTTAAGGCAAGTGAAGACAAGTTCAGAAAAAGTAAGACCAACAAAGTAAGCCTCAGTGCTTAACAGCTGCAACATTTAGTACCAAGTTTGCGGCTGTTACTTGCAAAGTCAGTGCTGTTTGTACCGGGCTGGCAGTACAGAAGTCTGAAATGAATAGAAAGCCCTGAACATATTGGGATGAAAGATACATGCTAAATTCTGAAGAGACTTTAGAAAGCTCTTTGGTATTTCTGAAATTATTTTATGTAAGATAACTGATATATGAATCTTACATAATATTGCTTGCCAAAACAAAAGAACCCTTTCTCAAGGACTCCTTGATGTTACAAGAATATAAGCTAAGACCAGAGGCTGTGCATCACCCCATGAGCAGGCTGTGTCACATCTCTATCCACAGTGCTAGTTAGGAGGTCAGAGTATACAAACTTTTCTGGCTACTCATCCCCACAGCTTCAGAGCAAGCTAGGTCTCCAGGGCTTGCTACAAGGAGTTTTCTGATTTATGGCACTCATATTTTATTTTTGCTAATACTTCAGGTTAAAGTTTACTAGGACATTTTGTGGATGTTACTATGCTTATTTTTTATGTTATCTTTCATACTATGTCCTTGTGTCCCAAGTCAAAACAATGATTGCTCATGCAATTTTTTGTAATGTTGTCATTTCCACATTCATTCTTTTTCTTTACTTGGGATTTGTTTTTTTTTTAAGAAACAACAGGATTCCTTACAAATTGGAACTATACATTTTCAATCTCAATCAAATATAAAGAAGATAAAGGCCCTCCAGCTTCTTCTGCCAATGACAACAGTCAGACTATTCTTAGGAAAAAGACACATAAATATAAAAAATAAAATAAAACTTTGATATGTGATAGAAGAGTCAATAACTAATGCTAATCCTTACCTATTTCCTAACTTTTTCCACATCACACAGAAGATCTTTTGTCCAGCAGTAACTTGTATGCACTGGTAGATAGAAGAAATCCATGGCAGATTCAAATGATTACCCAGTACTTGACTACCACAAAAGGAACAACTTCTCATGTTTAACAGAACTGCAAGAGACTGTTTGGATGATAATATTTTATCTGAAAAATGGATCATAATTTTGTATGAAATCAAATAAAATTGAAAAGATATACTTGTTTAGTTCTGCAAGAAATTCAGAGAGCATATAATTTTCTTCTGCTATTTAATTCTTTCTATAACTTCACAACCTTTATTTTCCTTTTGTCTTCATTCTTCATAGAATAGGCAGGGGTGAAACGCTTCCCTTTCTTCCTCTGGGTGCAAATGTTCACCCCACAGAATCCACATTTATAACATCTAAAGAATTCTTTCTCAGAAGACAAGAAAAAAGTAATTTTCCCATCTGTAACAATGCACTTGGGAGAGGCTCTCCTGAAGTCATTATGTTTTTACAGCTGAGCACTTTCAACTTTCATATTACCCTGTGTTTCCTCACTGTCAAGACACTCAGAATTTACAGCAGAACTTGATATAAGTTAAGCTTTATTATGTTTTGGAAATCCATGGTGATAGTGAAGCTGCTTGTTTATTTTACAAAACTGATGTTTTGTAGCTGTCCGAAATATTTATTTCCTTCTGGTTTCTAATATTAGTATTTTGGAAGTGTAATTTAGAATTCCACTGCAGAAGCAGAAAAATATTTAAATTAGACGGTGCAAAAAGCATATCAGCACTATCTGCAGTCAATTCCTGCCTGCTCATCCAACAGTACGGCTTCTGCACTACAACAGGATGCCCTAGTTTGAGCCCTCCAAGAGATGAAACTCACAGTCGTGCTTATTTGGAACCTAATTAATCATAATTGTCTTGATTATTGCATGAGTTTTATTATTTTTTTCTATTTTCATTTTTTAATGTTAATTTACAGAAACTACAAACTCCTTTAGAAATCTGGTGCTTCATTGCCTCAAGAAGCAGTCTATAGACACAGTAAAATTCATTTTCTCATATCCAACTGGTTATTTCATTTTGCTTAGGGAAAGACTTTTTGCAACCATTCATCATTTTCTTCTCTGTGTAATACTCATTTTTATTGTCTCACTGTCATTGGAAGTTCAAGGCTGGCCCTCTTTATCTCCAAAGATATGTTGGGCTCATTCACCACTTGATTGAAGTGCATTACTACCATTCTACTAATGGAAGTTCTAAGCACATATATTTTTAACCCCTTCATTTTGTCTGTCTGCTAATATTCTTTAAGTGCAAAAAGTTCAATTTCTTAATATCACCAAACTATTCTTCCTTCATTGTCACATTCGCAGATTCCATTTACCTGCTCATCACTCTTCACACGATATCATATCCAATTTGTTCCAACACTGCTCTTAACAAGAAAAAAGAAGCTGAAGTTATTTAAATTGATACAGTAAATGTTTCTGTTGGAGGCCAGCTGCTTCATGAGCAAATCCTTTTGTAGTTTTTTTTAAAAAATCAATATTTTATATCAAGCTTCTTGAATTGTCATATTAGGAACTTGTCAGCCTACATTTTTGTATCAGCAACTATGAAAATCTCCTTCTGTCATGGTGTTCTAAAGATAGATGCATTAGCAATAAAACCTTATTTGATTAAATAATTAAGTCCTTGTCAGCTGTAATTAAACACTAGCTCTTATCAGAGCACTAATTATTTCTGCTTAGATTTCTCAGGTCACATAAATGACTCTTAACTTTTAAGAAGTGTACAACTATTAATCTAATTTAGATTTGTGTTTTGTTTACTCTGTTTGTTCTAACTTGATTCTTTATAGTCACTGGAGCTGAGGACAATAAATGTCAAGCATCCCATTTCTGTGACACGTGGGGACCCTCCTCCCCTCTCATATAAATCTCATGGGAACAACGCATACTTTTCTTTTAAATAAGCCTGCTTTTAGAATATGTCTTTTTGTGTCAGACATAGATGTAATTCTGAAAAAAGAAACAACCCCACACTAATATTTCATTTACCGCTGAAAGAGGTCAATTTATTTTTCACATTGACTACCTTTGGAACATAGTCTCTGAAGAAACTGCAGACAATCTCCAAAATGAAGTCAACGTGCTGTTACAACTTAGTCAAGGAATACCTTAGCTTCAGACTGGTGCCAAAAGTAGTTGCTGGCAATGAAGAGAAAATCTGACTATCAACAAAGAATGACTTTTTATTTAATTAGGATTTTATAGCCTGTATGATCTGTCTTACAACCTGCAAGGTAAATCTATTCTATTCTTTCCACTTTCATGCCCCACTTGATTATCTCAACAAATAAAGACTATCATAAGACATAAGGTGTTTCTATGTTGCTTATTTGGACTTACTTTTTGTCTCAAAGGAGAAATTAAGAAACAGGTAAGACCAAACAAGATAGAAATAATGTAATATTACTCAGGTGACTGCATGAATCTTTTATTTTAAAAGATGTCACAGTAATGGCTTACTTCATCGGATTTCATCTGCTCATCCTATACACAAAATGAATGTAAAAGTTGAAATGAAAAGGTTTTTATGCAAGCTGCACTGTTTCTTTCTGTACAGCTTTGGACTGATAAGCTATTTCAAGAAGCAATTTCAATCAGTCTTAGAAGAGGTCAAACAGGATAAAGTGAACAGTTTCATGGATTTTACAAATGATAAAAAGAAACACATAGAGAATAGCATTTCCATCTGATCACATTTTATCAGCTTGAAAAGCAAGGATATTTTGGATGAAATGGGACCTTGACTGATGATAAAGGTGACTGACCAATTCAGACTTTGAAAACAGGACTCAGCATTTTCAAGCGTGAGTCTTCCAGTGCAACCACTAAAACAAATGCTCCAATAGATTGTTTTTATAACATGTATTTGGGAGAAAAATAGTTTTTCTTGAGATTCTTGATGTCGTAATAAATACTGGTTTATCTTTCAGTGCAATCATAGATGGAATATATAATAAGGAAGCAGATACAGGCAGAATCACATAGTTAAAACACAGATAACGATTCATAGGTAGAGGTCCTTGTTCCTTCAACTATGAAACATCAGGTTTTTTAACTGAGAGTTAAAATTATGATGAATCATGACTCCATTCCAGGAAACATACTGAACAGGCACAGATTCTCAGCTTCACGTGATTCCTTTTCACTTTATTCTGACTGGCTTGTTAACCTGTAGGCTGGAAGATGTCCATGTTTGAGAGCAGCTGGATGCTTTACTTGGCATGGTACTGATAGGAGCAAAAGAGCAAATAAATCAAATGAACATGCTAAAAAGGTGAATTCCACATACTATTTCTTCTGCTTATCTCATAAGCTTAAAAGATCATTGTTTTTATTCACTTATGAATATCACATGAAAATTACACTGGAAATATTGTTCATACTACTGAACATCTTAAGTATAAAATAAAGGAATTGAAAGCCCACTATACTTAGATTTTCAGTCCTGATGGCATAGGTTAAAACACTTGTTCTTCATGGAATATTAATTACAAGATGATGGCATACAAAATATAAAGTAAAAGTCTAATCTCTACAGGTAAAAAATGACAATCAGTGAAGACATGATGAAATAGGGACAAATTTTTATATGTTAGGTGATGGGCTGTGAATGAGCCACTCACATTCTTCTGAAGTTTGAAATCCAAGAAGCTAATTTCTTTTTGAATATTTTGCTTTTACATCAGTCCTCTAATTTTAGCATGAATGCAAATCCATCTATTTGCAAGGAAAGGCAGAAATAGATTACTTGATTCAGAGAGTTTTTGTCTCTCATCACATATGGATAGATAGGACTGGAGCTTCACTGAGTTGCTTTTGCAGGCTGTAATGCTCACTGGCACAATTCTGAGAGCTCCTGAGTTGCAGGTGAGTCAAGTGAGCTTCTACTTGTGTGTTAGACCCAGGATGAACAAACTTGGCATCACAAGAGTAAGCAACTGATGTGCCTTGAGGGTTTTAGAGGAGTTTTATTAGCTGCATTAGAATACCCACTTTTATGAAAGAAGACTAGTATTTTAAGATCTATGTACAGGCTTGGGAGGCTTTTGCTTGTATTGCTTGAATCAGATGAGCAAAACAAGATTTAGTCAAGAACCACTGGAAAGATAGTAGGCTTTGGAGATATCAGTTCACTGACTTCCTCTCCCCTCTGCTTCTCCTTTCTTCTCCTATTCTTTATAAATGTTGAGTGATTTTTTCCATCCATTCTGATAAGATGACATTTTTTCTGGGTTGCATCACCAAGCTGTTCATCATTATCCATTTCTTCATTTTATATGAATATATCTAAACATGCCATCTGACTGTAGAAAGAGTTGCCCTTTGTAGGGAAAAACCTCTTACAGGGAACAGAAGAAAATACAATGTGTTCTCTGATTTTGTTCTTCTCCTTCATTTTTATCTTTGCTTTCTCTTCTTTTCTTGTAGAAATAAACAAAAACCTCTATAAGAAGTTTCAGGGGCCACATGCAGCTCAGCAGTCAGGGTAAGATATATCAGCAGGCAGAGAAAGTCATCTGGAATGCTGTGGGGCAAAGCCAGGAGAAAAGCAACTTAGGAAGAGAAAAATCTACACTACTGTCTGAACCACAGATAAATCTTGCTGGAGAAGGACCTGATATTCTTGCAACATTCTTTGTGAATGGCATGTCTGTGTCAAAAGTTAAAATGAAATGGACATGGATGAGGCCTTTTCACTGAACTTCTCAAGGCCAAAACCTCTATTATGCATAAAAGCAAGAGTGCTCACATTCTTCTTCTTGCTTATTGATTTATTAATTTCATCAGTTTTGCAACACATACATCAAGGAAAATAAATGGAGTTTTCTATTCAGAAGGGTCCTTTGAAACTCTGCCAGTGTTCTATACCATGATGTAATACAATACAATACTGTGATGTAATACAGACAGAACTGATTGAGAAGAATTTCCTACTAATTTATAGCATCCTGTGAAGAAATTGCTGAAAACTGTCATGTTTTTGTTAACAGCACTAATTTCTATGTGATTTTTCTGCTGTGATATTCTTGCAGTCTGTTAGTCTGACAAAAAGACCCTTTGGGATAATTAGAACTTAAACTCTTTGTTGTTTCTTATTTTGCCTCCAAGATTATAGAGTTGATATGCCAAATTGCTCCTTGATAATGTTGCATTCCAGATATAATTTTCTGCACCACTTTTTTCCTGTCAGCATGTCACACATATGCCAGTATGTGAACATGGTCTGTCAGAACTGAAAAAGAAGGGGGAACTCTGGGAAACTCTAACCAACACCTAAAAATGTAAGCATTTCTAGGAAATGTCGTTGGGCCACATCTGAACTAAATCCAAACAACATAGCAAAGACTCAACTCATTGTGTACTGCTTTAGCATAAGTACCTCTCAGAAACAGAATTTAGAGGATTTCTTGCCTTTCATCCATGCAGCACAGCACATCTACTTGCAGTCAGAACAGACTTAGCATGTTAGACCCAGCCTTGAAAGCCCAGCACTGCCAATTGTGTGGGTGTATGGCAGGCTGGTCTGCTGGGCTCCCAGCGAAGCTGGATTCAGTTAGCAAAGCTCAGCTATGCTAGGACCAGACAAAGCCAAAGGGACTGAACTGGAAAATGCTGGGCTCCAGGGGGATTACTCTGCCACCACCAGATAAATGACAGTGAATTTTCCATGGTGTAACTCAGTCTCCTGAGAGACATGACTTAGCCTAAGCTCAGTTCTGCTGAAGTATCCAAAACCTCTCAGAGGAGCTATATAGCTTGTTTGGTTTTTTTTTTCTTTCTTCCTTAGAAAAGGCATGTTTACAGATATCATGTGTAGCACAGCAGAAATCAGAAAAGAAATATCCTAGAAGTCCTATGTCCATTCCTCATACAGTGATAGTGAATATACTCTAACATATATACTTCTTTCTCCTGCACTAGTCTCCAATCCCTCACCTAATGAAAAGACAAACTTCGTGCAGTCTGATCAACAGTTCAATTTTTATTTACTGTAGAGATACAGTACAGATTGTATTATTTGAGGGAACTGACAAAACAGCAATTCTCTGAGCACTGTGAGATCTCCAGATCCACAGTGATTATCACTGCTATGAGCTCACAAATAATCTCTCGAAATCGAAAGTCTGAAATTCTCACTTGGACATTAGCTACCCACCTTCTCTTTTTCTTCTCTTTTATTTCCTTCTCTGAAAAGAGAATAGACAGGAAAACATTTCACTTAATTTTAATCATTTAACCTTCTAATTCAAGGTAAGTTCTTAATTGACATAGGTTTCATTTACAGGTCATGGGGAGGGACAGGTCATCCTAGAGGGTGAGACAGGAGCTCATCAGTGGGCTAAGCTGCCAGACTGCTTCACAGTGTGTCAGGTAAGCAACATCACTGAGGCATCAACGATCAAGCAATTTCTAAAAGACTCCAAGTGATGTGGCTGAACACTACGCCATGTGTAGCTGGAATTTATAAGAGGAAAGATTATAACTTCTATGTCCTTTTAGTCAACCATATTAAAAAAAAAAAAAAAGAAACACTTCTTTACCATCAAGCACCTTTTTATATGGCTTCCACTGAAAATGCAATGATAAAACACACTTTCCAAACAGTAGCACAACACATAATGCCTACAGTGCTCTGCAGCATCAAGTTCATACTAGTGCATCTACAATTGTGCTTGGATTTTCAGCATTTCTCCATGTCTTGTGACATTCAGAAGGGTAATATCATAACAGTGATGTCTTCCTATGTACTAAATCATTACTTCCTTCTAATCGGTAGTGATTTAGATCAATAAATATATTAATAACTGTATTTGTGATTCTTAGGCACTTCTATCTATCAGTTTTTCAACAGAAAATATACTGCAGTCAATTGGAGCTCTTTTGTTTTGACAAGTTTTCTCTGCCGATGGAACAACTAAATATCAGAGAGTCATAGAGTCTTGGAAAAGAAAAATGAAATCTCTGCCTTGACGGACTGAAGAATTTGATTGCAGCTGACTAGAGCATGACTCCAGCCTTCCTGGCTGGTGTGACATGTACAGCCCAAAGTCTGTTTGCACATGGTCTCAGAAGAGTCCATTTGTTCTTCCCTACTGCTTCATGGTATATCAGGACATACATCACATATGGATAAATATAACTTAGCTGCTGTGTTACAGTCATCCATGGTAGTCCCCCCAAAAAAGGCAAGGCTGGCAGGGTTGTCCAGACCACAAAGCCTATTTTAGAATATGAGATGCATTTCTAATCATGTTCAGTGACAGAACAATGCCAGTAAATGTCATCCACTGATATCCGTAAGATCTGACACATAGATGGTGTAACAAGCATTCATTTTCTATTTCTAGGGAAAAGCTGTAATCCAGGGGTAAAACTGCCAGATGAGATGCACAGATTGACAGAAGAGAATATGGGTACATGATGATGGTTTTGAATGCTGGGAGACCACAAGGACTGTAGAACTGTAAGGATGCAATACTGTAGGCTTTATCTTTGAGTAACTAGGAAATGAAAGGGATGGATAGCACCCACTATCATAGGCCACTCCTGGTTCAAACCAATAGAGATTCATTGGACAATCAGCTGCCACTCAGCTGCATACAGTGATGAAAAATGTGCTGCAACAGTGTCAAAGATGTTTAGGAACAATCTTCTCAGGGGAACTCCAGGGATAACTGCACAAATTTTCTTGCTTATTGTAATTCCAGGAATCAAAGTTGTGACAAAATCCAATATATTCTCCTCCCACTCCTCTTCCACAGGCAGCTGAGTCAGAAGTCAACATAGAAGAGACACCTCACAAAGGGATGGTGGGTGTGAATCACTTTTTTCTGACCAAGTAAGCCACCTGACCAAGCAACACAAAGTTGTAGCATGTGTTTACATTGACCAGTATGCCAGATGAATAAACTTGCCCAATAGTTTCTCAGAAAAGAGTCACATTGAAAGTAATGAAACAATTTTATTGTAATACAGCAAATAGAGGCTTTTGCAGGTTATAATATATAACCCAGGCAACAGAGGCTCCCAGCCCTTTTCTTGATATCATCTTGGTTTTCCTACAAGTGTTATGTCACTGAAATACAAGGAAGTCAAGGCATCAGTATTGTGTCCATAGGAGCCACATTCTATTTTTGGTGTTACATTGAGTTAAGTCAGGAGTCAACCCACTAAATAAAATCGAGTGCTCTCAGATACACTGGTATTAACCTGAAAGCAGATCACAGCCCTGGAAATGCAGTTATATAATGTCTGAAAAGGAGATGCTGGTGGAACAAATGATCTCTGAAATGCTACTACTTAATTAAGCAGAAGTTGAAGCTCAAACCTAGATCTCATTGCTGTATATTAATTTAGTAAAACAGGTTATTCATGCTACAGATGTTACAACTTCATTTGGGAAAAGCAGGTATGTCCATAAGGAAATATTGTCTTGATTTCATCGTCTTATTTTAAATTTAGAATACTTAAGAAGAGCAAAGTAAGTTGTATAACTGATAAACATCTGAAACCAAGGGGAAAACATCACATCAACCAATATTTTAAGTTCCCCATGAATTATTTACATTCCCTTGCACTATCAGAGATCTTCAAAAGAGCATGTCAGAAGAGGAGAGCAGTGCACTTGGTTCATGTAATGTTAAATTTGCTGCAAAAAGTCTGATGAATTCAAAAGCTTTGAGACCCAGTTCTCATTATTTCCAGTGTTAGTCACACTCCTGCAGTCTGCTTTAAAAAAGCAGGTGAGCTTTCTGAAGGGTTTCAGGCACCATGATGATATTGCTACTGGAAAGCACCCATTCAGCTTCTCTGCATAGAGCTGCATCAAAGCCATGGTGGCAAAAGTGTGTGTCAACCCATGCTGAACAGCGCAATGGAGATGCAGTAGTTCTCAAATCCTCTTACCCCAAGGGAGATGTTCCTGCAATCAGAGGGCTGCTGCAACATCCCAAACCAAGGGGTGGTTTGCATCCATCTCTCCCTGGAGATGGAACTCCTGGTTTCCAGATGTATTTCCACAATCCTCATTAGTAAGTTTTACAAGCAATAGTTACAACTTTTTTTTTTTTTTTCCCACCTCCCCTGTCTTTTGGTGTACCTTTCAATACTGGAGCAAACTGAGAACAAGAAGTGTCAAAATTCTATCTTAGTTGCAGATAGGACAACTGAGATTCAGCAATAGATCCAATATCACTGGGTACATTGTAGAGAAC
Source organism: Odontophorus gujanensis (assembly GCA_013399175.1). Lineage (NCBI taxonomy): Eukaryota > Metazoa > Chordata > Aves > Galliformes > Odontophoridae > Odontophorus > Odontophorus gujanensis. The sequence goes on along the minus strand of VXAB01010299.1, from coordinate 30,404 downwards.
CACTCCAAAGAAAGTCTCAGTCAAAAGCTCTCTCATGCCTTGCCCTTCATGTGACCTTTCCCACTGCTGCGCAGCCTGAGACATTCACCAGTGGATCATTCCTCATCATAGCTTCCATAAAGCAGCGGGTCTGAAACTCATCAGAAAGTATCTAAATATGACAGGAATACGTAGTGAAACAGACGTGAATTTGCTACTTGTAGCTGACTCCATACAGTAAGAACACTTCATTACAACAGTGTTTGATATTATCTAGCACTTAAGTTCTGATTACTTGTGTTGTTATTTTTCCTAGTCTTGATTCAGTCACTGATGAGCTGAAAAAACACCTCTGAACATTGTGCACTTAAAGTATAAAAATAATAGGCATATTTTCTGTCCTCCTGTGAGCTTAGAGATATTTTGCTTCTGCAGATGTTCTGCCAGGCTGAGGAAACTCCTTCAGACCAGAATTGGAAATGAGGGTTTTCTTTCTGCCGTGCACAGTGACTCTGTGGAAACTGTTCCTGTGCCTCTACCTGTGTGTGTGTAAAACATCTAATATAAATGTACACAATCCAGTAAAATCTTCAACCCTCATTCATGGTTGCAGGAACATGAACATATAACCACTACAAATGGAAGGAGGGTATGAAAATCTGAGAATAAATACACTGTTTATTACTAATAGATGTACTAAAACCATAGCTTTAATATTCAGCACTGTTTAATGAATTGAAGACGTTTTCCTTCTCAGTTCTTATCAGCATGGAACATTTTTTCTTTGCAGTTAAATGAAAGTCCTTCATTGTCTATGGAAAGTTGTTCCCTAAAATGACAAGATAATATCAGTGTGAGTTATGCTGACTTTTCCTGTAGTGTGGCTCTCATACCAGAAGGCTTAGTAACAGTGACATTTAAGATGTCAAATTTGCTGTCTACAGAAAGAATTCTAGTTAGAGTGTTTTCAGCAAGGAAGAACTCACAACTGATGCTCCTTTTAATTAAAAGATAAAATGTTGTCGAGGAGACTGATCTTACATTTCTGTGTCACTAGAGAGAGAAAAAGTCCAGCTGTTTTTAAAGTGACTCCTGAAAATTTTTTCTTATTATTTACTTATGCTACTGTAAATTCTTAACAAATGAAATACCTTCAGGAAATTCTGTGAAATTCAGACTCTCATGTTTATCTCATATTTCATCTGCAGCCACTGCTGCTGCAGCACATTATTCTTCATCATATTCCACCATTAAGTTTAACCTTTGCTGGAATTTCCAATTGAAATGGCACTGAGACTAGGGCTGCAGACAAGGAGTACCATTCCATGGTTCAATGTTCAGCTTTCAACCATCAGTGAAAGGTACTAACTAACATCGCAGTGACATAGATGTTATAAACCTTCGAACATAAGTGTATGTCCTGACCACACTAGAACATGGTACCGAGTTATGGAAAAAAATAAAAGAAGATGTTTATACTGGAGACACTCATAGTTTTTCGTTTGTTTTGTTTTGTTTTCAGATGGTTGCTTGGCTGCTTTTTCTTTTATTTGTTGTTGTTTTCAATAAATGCTGAATCTATTTTTTTTTTTTTTTGGTATTTAGCCAATTACTCATGTCACTATCTAAGGGCTGATGCACCTTCAAAAAAGATGTATGTCATTATTTACTACATTACTTTGGCAGAAGATGTCACACCTTTGTAGAAGAGGATAGTTTGTCTCTCTGATGTTCCAGAGCTGCAGTCAGCAGATGAACTCTGAGTCTCACAGGCTATCTTTGCATCTTTATGAAACCTGTAATATGCTTTTATTAAATTGCATTCCCTTCTAGAATTTGACATTACCTCCAGCTAGAACTTGTCATACTGTTCTACCAGATACTTTCCGCTCCTGTAAAAAATGAATTCCTACATGTTCACTTATCTTCACTTGTAATAAATTCATCACATACCTTATTGGTTTTACCATCTAAGATCTCCTCCTGAAATATGAACTACCATCCAGAAGGATGATGTCAACTATACCACCAAGGAATTTCCAATATGTGCCCCCTGACTGTTTTGTTATGCACATATAATCTTAGTATGGGAAGAGAATATACGGAGCAAGTTGGAAGCAATAAAGATGAAGCCGGCTTTTTTCCATTTAATTACAAAATAGCCTTCTTTGAATATGAATGAGAAACAATGACTTGTAATCATAGCTATTTGATTCTGTAGGAGAAAAATGAGTAAAAATAATAAATGAGGTTTTCTTCTGTTAACACAATTAAAAAAGTGAACCAAATCCTTATATCATAAATTAGGGTTGGGACTTTGTATAAGGTCAGTCCGGTGTTTTTTAATGTTGTAGAATTTTGTTTCAGAAACAGCTCCAAGACATGATATTTCTCTAAGCTTTTAATTTTACCAGATTCTGACTGGGAAAACAATGATTCCTGTCACTTGCAACGTAAGAAAGTAATGGTGCATTTCCAGTTGAGTGATTCAGTACCATGCCAAGAATTGAGACTACAGTAATGTCACACATTAACACCTACTGGGAACTTGACTACAGTAATTTGTTTTACTTCTTTACCAAGGACAGTTTGGGACAGCTAGATTTATGAAGCCATAATAAAATATTGACCACGTCAGTGGTAAAATTACATTCATTTAACTTTCTTACTCTTTCTGCCTTACTTGTTTTTCAGTGTTGTTCAAAATGCCTTCCTATGCATTTGCACATAGCTGTAAAAGAAACATGCTGTAAAAGAATTGCTGAATTAATGATTTATAATGTAGTTTATAATATTCTCACAATTTTAAATTCTAATAATACGTTTCTTCAGAGATTTTACTCAAGTTTGTGGGTAAAAAAATGGGTACATTGTATTTTCCCTCTCTCTCCTGAAATTTTTAATAGTTTACTTCCAAAAGCCCCACCATTGCAGCTAGAGAACTGTTCATAGCATGAACCTGCCCACTATTCAATTCCCTTTCCTGCTCCTTCACTTCTCTGTTTCAACGCTCACACCCCAGGGACAGGAATTTTCTCTCTACTGGCTGAATGTCCACACACAGGCATGCAGAACAATGGCACCCCACAAAAATGGCAGTTCTGACTTTTACATTAATGAGATACTTTTACATTCAACTTTCTTCCATGATGTAACAAAGGGAAAAGTTTGGATGTGCTTCGTATCACTTCATCCCACAGCAAAGGATGATCCTAACATTGAATAGATGTTTTTTGACCATGTTTATCTTCTGTGCCACAAAACCTATAGTGGCAGAGCCACTCCACACCATCATGAACCCCAAGGTCACTAAGTGTTTTAACCTTGCATGTTGACCTTGGCACTTGACCATGCGTTCTCCTCTAGACAAAGAGACTATTAGCACATTTAGTCTGATTGAGGTGGAATGACTTCTTTGGTTCACAGCCCCTTCTAAGGAGGATGAACAAGTTATCTGTACTTCTCACCTGGTACACTGCTCTACATGCCTTGTTACTCAGGGCTATCCTATACCCTGGGACACTTCCTGGCTGCAAGGCCACTAGCTGACCCATTTCCCTGATGGCACCGTCATTTTCCCACCTGGGCTGTGAGATAAGCTGGAGATGAGAGAGGTAACTCTTCCAGATGAGGGGTGAACATCTCCGGAAGAAAGTTCAGGTGAAAGTGATCTGGGGGACCTGACACTAGTGGTGTAAGAGAGGGTGAGTAATTCCTGTGTGTGCATGTGTGTGTGTGTGGGGAGGGGGGGGAGGTGGTATTCATGTCACTTCTTTGGCTTGGTATGAAAACCACTCTTCTGGGGTCTTCCTGATGCATCTTTCTATCAATAAACCAATTTGTCAACAGGTCATATTATTAAGAACATTCAGAACGGAAAAGGATATTCTAGGGCCGAAAACAAGAGCCATATTCAAAACAGAAAAACTTGTTCTGGTGAGATAACTTGTTTTTTCTTTGTACAAATAAAACCAAATGAATCTGTGCTCAGAATGAATTCAAAGAGAGATACAAACATGCAGAGAAGATCTTCATTGTTATAGCAGAAAAACACAGTTTACCTGTGCTGACTCAGCACTGACCCAACCCTGGTGGTGAACTGTGGTTAGAGAGATGTATAAGCATTTATTTAGAAAGCACAAATACCAAGCTATGTTTTTGTTTTCTGTTAGTGCTGTGGGAGTTATAGCATATTTTTTTTAACTCCGTAATAATTTGCCGAACATTTTTATTTTATACCAGTTACTTATCAGATATGTTCTGGGAAACATTGCTGAATCCAGCATTAACCTGGATGGAAGTTTCTCAGTTGAGAAGAGTAACTTGCGGAAAGAGGTTTCCACTTCTTCTATGCATACCCTTCAGTTTGACGGAGAGCAGTCTCAGCCCACTTTGTATTTGACCTGTCTGTGAACCAACCACAAAGTATCCTAAATTTTGTTCCTATTTTTGAAGTGTGCTGTGAATGTTTGCTTTTATAGTACCTGCATTTATCACGTTGCCTCTCAACATGCAAGTCAAGTTCAAGCCTTTAGAAAAGGCCCTAGGGCAAGCCAGCTACTGATGCTCACACATTTCCCCAGCTGAAGGAAGTTTCAGCTCTGCTCACCATGAGCCATCTTCAGTTCACTGAGATGTATAATGCAGCAGAGTTCAGCAATGAATAGAGTTAAGGGAAAAAATGGTGTGGAGGCTTTATGTAATTGTTGTGATGAGAAAATCTGTTAACACAGCCTTGGACTTCGATTATGTCTTGTTCCTGCTCTGGTCAGACCCTTGCCCTTAGCTCTGTGGGGAACACAGGGCGTAACAATTTGCTGGGGACCTTCCCATCTCCAGAAAATAAACAGGAGGTTTCTGTGCAGTTAGCTGTGAGTCTGCTTCTTTACTTACTGACAGACCATACCAAGAAACAAGCAAATTCCATGTGTTACTCCTAGAAATACCACATGTAGCATTAGGTAAATTACCCTGAAAATGAAGAGATGAGCACTGTCAATTAGATGACAATTGGACTGAGAATGAATACATTGCTTTTGCTTCATATAATTATAAGAAATTTGCACTGAAATTTAAATGCAAGATAGATTCATATTGTCACAGAAACAGAAAATCAGAAGAGAATGGCAAATGTGATGAACTACAACCTCATACATAAAATGAGGTTTGTCTTCCATCAACCTCAAGCACCTTGCTTTGAAAAATTGTATTCATGCAACATGTATGCTTAGATATGAAACTGTTTTATTCCCTGGTATTTCTGGGTATAATTCTTTCTCCATACATGTCACTTGATTATTCACTGGTTTCATCTCTGATTAGCTTTTAGAAATACCTTTTGTGATGTTTCATACTGAAGGCTTGAAAAGGTCTTTTCAGATTACACCTGACAAGTTTTAGCCATCCCAGTCAGAGCACTGCGGTCTATGGAATCAGATTGCTGCACAGCTCCATCCCTCCAGGCAGGTGTTTCTGCTCTTTCCAGCTGAAATGCAGACAGATGGAACTTGACAGTGTTTCCCCTTCAGTTGCATCCAAAGGAAAATTAGCTAGCCTTGTCTTTCGGTTGATGCAGGAACAAATGACAAACAATTGCCAGCAAGGGGTGTTTTCCCATGCTAAATCCGCAGATCTGACAGCAAACACTTCTGAAACAAAAGCAATAATATAGAAAGAAATTCTCATGGGCCAGTGAAATTAGAATGTTTTGTAAGAATGCCTGCATTTTTCATCTTTCTTATTAATGACAGATGGAAAGTTAATCATGTCTTTGGTACAAAAGATGAAGTTAATAACAGGTAGCCCATAGAACTTTTGCTAATATTGCTGTGCCTCAACCATGTTTGAGCTAGATAGTATAAGAGCTTAATTGCTACTGCATAAATGGTGACTTCACAAAACTGTAGCATTCAGATAAAATGAGATTATTCAAAGATCTTCCTAGAGCAAATCCAGGTTTCTCAAGGATTCCATGAGTTTATACTAAGTGGGCTTCAGGGGAAAATGTTGCAGAAATGAATAAGCAAACTCAGCAAGCAAAGATTGTTAGCATTACTTCTGTACCCAAGAAATTCAGTTGTTGTAATATGTATATTAATTAAAGTAGTGTCATATAATGAAAAATGATGGTTCAGCCTGGCTTAAGAGACTGTTGATATAACCTTCATGCCAGCCCTTCCTCTATTACAGTACCCAGCAATACCATATCTTTTATCTGCAGAGAATATTTTCCCTCCCAGGAATTTTCTCTCCTGAATAGCGAATAAAGAAAAGTTTGCATTTCTTTCCATACTCTTCAGTTTGGAGCATTTGTAGTACATCTATTTGCTTTTATTTTATATTTTATTTGCTATTGTCCTCATGTATTTCTCTCTCATACTCCAATTTCTTTAGCCCACTTTAGTTAAAGGAAAACAGCAGCTCAGCCCTTTTATCAGAAATGTCTATTGATAGAAGATTCTTAGAGATAAACCTCATAAGTGCAATGATGCAACCTCATCTCGACTTTCCTTTCTGAGTTTTAAGGGAAGATCTCAGATTGAGGACAGAATGAAATATTGAAGAAGAATCCCTATGTGATAGTGTATTACCATAAGACTTTTAAGAGGAGAACCAGCCTAAAACCAAACCCCAACAAAATAAAACCTGCCAAGGATATCCATTGTATTTTTCTTTTTCTTTTTTCAGTCCAGCTTGCCATGCTATTCTTTAAAATCCTTTAAGTTTAAAGAAAAAAAAAGAAAAGAAAAACAAACAACAAAAACAGTAGACAGGCATGCAAGTACATTTCAGAAGTGCAATTTATGACGTGTTCATCAATTGCAGGCCTCCAATGAAGAGAATAAAAATGTCTTCTATAGTTGTACAGTCCCATCTACCCAGTAGAAGTTGAGGCGTTAATAATCTGCAAGTCTGTATTGCCTGATTTCTGCAGCTCTAAATATCATTAAAAGTCCATTGGGTGGATAGCTTCTTACCACATTGCATAATAATCACTCCTTTAAGAGCAGAGACTTCCACTTGCCCACCCCTTTCACATACTTTCAGTGCCAAATATAGTGGAGCTATTGCTTATGGAGTAAGATTGTTACAGAGGTAATTTCTTTCTGCAGCATGACTCAAAGCTATAATAAAACTTTTATTGGATCGATACCTCCTGAAGTATTGAAAGTAGTCATAAATTTTCATGGCATTAGCAGAATCCAGAAATTTGTCACTCAAATGGGTCCAAACAGGACCTGTGAAACTCTATTCGACAGATACTAAAGCTATTGAAATAACACAGGTAATTTGGAAAGAATGGTTGGGTTATGTCTCAAACTCTAATTCGTACATCAATAAGATCAAAGAATAAATTCCTGCAAAAGATTGACAGGCTTGTTTCTTGGCTGCCACATTGCCCCACAGCTCAGTTCCTCTGTGAGTTGAATTCAAGCAAATATGCTGTGCAACTGAATGAAACGCAATGTTTTCCGCTTCCTTTAAAACACTGATGGTAATTAGCCTTGCAAAAAAATGGATGTACTGACCATCATTGAGGTTGCCTCACTTTCTCGGGAAAATGCCGAGAAAGAGAGAAAATATGTCAGGCTTTTCCTCAGATTGTTTTATGAAAATTGTGTGCTGCCCTTGAATTAATTCCTCATCTGATTTTGTCTTAGGCCTTTAAATAAAACTATGATTCACTAATCAACCATGAAGCAACGTAAAAACAGATGTTTAACGTATTGGAAATTTCTTACTTAAGAATCACTACATTTTCCTTTAGGAGTCTTTGCTCTGTGCAGTTTTGAGGGAGGGATCTTCTATTGCTTTATAATAATGAGAACAGAGATGATGACATGGAAGGAAGGATTAACACAAAAAAAATGTTTCCACTGGAATTTAAGTAATTTATTCAAGTATGCTCATATTTTTTTGCACTACCTAAGTAAGTACATTTCTTTTACTGGAGATAATCATAAATTTTTTACTTAAAAAGTAATAACAATAAATATTTCTGGATTATTTTTATATCATGTTTTTACTAAAATTTTGAAAACAGATTCAGTTAGTTTTGTTTTGTTTTTGAAACGATTACACCCTTCAGGCTTCTGCTACTTTTTGAGCCTTTTCTTTCCCTGGTAGAATAGACACTATAGGGAAATATGACTAAACACACAATCTATAACCAGGCGGTTTTGTGATACTGTCATTTGTCTTCATTTTGGAGCAGGAAAACCAGTGCCAGGGTCCACTTTGTAACGTGGCTTTTATTAGCACTGCTAGTGGAAGCACAGTCAGTACTCATGTTCATCCCTGAACACACAGAAATTAAAGAAGACATCATCACCCTGGCTCCCCATCTCAACAAGCATGAACTGTACCAGCCTACAAAGCATCACCCTTGATGCCCACAGGGCAGGGGGTTACACAAGGCATCTCTGTCCCATGTCTGCCACAATGGCCCTGGAAGCCATCAGCCCATCACTGTGCTCTGGACCAATGTCCACGTGTCATGGTCCTGTGAGGTTCTGTAGAGTTCTTAAGCTACTCTTATCAGTTACTTATGTCTCAGACTTCATGAAAATGAGAAACATGCTATCTTCATGCATATTCCATTGACTATTATTTTCCAATATAAAATACATTCATGTGACAAGTTAATCTTTGTTTATGTGATGGACCTGTGTTTCAAAATGGCAGGGAAATGGAAGATAATCACCAGAAGCTTTGTCCTGGCACATGTGGCATCAGGACTACAAACAAAAAGATTTTCTTGAATGTAACACTAGTTATCTGAGTCCAGATATTTCACAGGCACAAGAAAAAATATCCAGAAGAATAATGGATGAAGTTTTGTTTCATTTTTTTAGATCTTCTCAAAATACCATTTCCTTCAACAGATTAAAAGATCTTTTTTTGCCCTTTGTTCCCAAAAGCACGTTGTTACTTCTTTTGAAAATATTATTCAATCACCATGAATCAATTTGCAAAAATGACACTTGTATAAGGTTCTGTATATTTCATTGCATCAAACATTTTTAGCACCAATTTATTAAACTATACATCTACAAATAAAATTAATTTAAAAGCCACAAAAATAATTATTTAAAGTTTCTGAAATCCATTCTACTACGTGTTCTGATGGAAAATGTTATTCTCATACCTGCATCTGAGCTGGGCAACTTTAAACCTTTTCAATATCTTTCATAATTTTTAATTCAGTGAGAATAAAAACACTTAAAAATAGAACATTAAACATGCCTATGCATAAGTTCAGTGCCTAACAATGCTCTGAAGCATATGAATATAAATATGCTGTACTGACTTTCCTTGTGTAACACAGCACACATGAAAAGTTGTGTTCAGCCTTTTCTGGTCTTCAGTAGTATTCATTATTTTCTAAAACTCAGCGAAATGGCTGAATGAAGTTAGAACAGCCTTTTTTTCAAAATCAGATGTAGACCTAGACATCACAAACCTAGATGTCCAGTGCTTAATGAAATCCTTTTCACTACTTCCATTTTATTATGATATTTCCTTAACTAAGAGCTTAATTTATGATGAAAAAAAAAACCATGTTATGTAGTTTAGTATTTAAACAATGCATTCTGTCAGAAATTTCAGCATAGATTAATTTTAAAAATGCAACATGGAGGAACAACATTTAGCACATCAAAATAAAAAGTATTAAGCAAAAAAAATATAAACAATACTCGATGAAAGAATCTCTCTTTTATCCCCATTACTTAAAGAACAATAAAAACAGGTATTTATCAAGAGGTTAATTAAGATTGGGAAGCTATTGTGTGCTGTGAAACATGTATTTATATTAACACTGTGGCTTACAGGAACCAACAACTATTAATTTTATTTCCCAGAAACACCTTCTGAAGTTGTTTTCTATCTCTTAAGTATCAGGAGTAAGACTACAATGACTTTCTTGTGGAAATTTTTTCCTCAGTTTGTCTGAATGTTTCCGTTCTGTCACAGTCCATCTGTATCTCTGATAGCACTTTGCTTCCTTTACCATTAACTCCAAGGTGGCCTCTAATGCACAGCTCCTGGGCCATCCATGTACAGATATATCACAAATAATCTGCACAACTAAGCTGCAGCGACAAAAGGCATACACATCTCCATATTCCACAGTATTATCTCAGTGATGTCCACCACAGCTGCGATAACCACCGTTCCTACATCGGGCATCAACCAGTCACCATCGGCAGAACGAAAACCTGCACCTCCAAACACCTGTAAACAAGTGAGCTCCATAGGCAAATAAATGTCACAAAATGAGCAGTTATTCAACAGCTGAGAAAAACCAAGATCCTGCCTACCATATTGAGTCATGTGAAAACTCTGTACTCAGCACTGGTGCAGCTTGAAGACTGTGTTCAGTTTTGTGCCCCTCACTACAAGAAGGACAACAAGGCCCTGGAGAGTGTCCAGAGAAGGGCAATGAAGCTGGTGAGGAGTCTGAAACAAAAGTCTTATGGGGAGCAATTGAGGGAACTTGGATAATTTAATCTGGGGAAGAGGAGGCTCAGGGGAGAACTTATCACTCTCTACAACCACCTGAGAGGATTGTAGTGAGGTGGGGGTTGACCTCCTGCATAAGTAGTGGTAGGATGAGAGGGAATTGCCTCAAGTAGTGCCGAAGGAGATTTAGGTTGGACATTAGGAAAACTTTATTGTCTGAAACAGTGGTCAGGTACTGGAACATGCTGCCCATGGAGGTGGATGAAACACCACCTCTGGAGATGTTCAAGAAACATGTAGATATACTGAGGGGCATGGTTTAGAGAGGAAATACTGGCAGTATGTGGACAGTTTTGCTGGCTGATCTTGGAGGTCTTTTCCAACCTTTGTGATTCAGATTCTATGATAGCATTACAGTATCTTCAGGTTGCCATAATATTTCTCTAGCCAAAAAAAGGTAATATTATTATGTCAATCTTATATTCAAAGGAGGCACACAAAGTATTTTCTAAATGTAAGTATAGGAGCTAAGATATATATTCACTGTGATGTAAAAGTGACAGGGAAAAAAAAAATTAGAAAAGTAAAAATATATATAATTACCATATACTACATTTCTTTTCTTTCTTTATCTACTCCAGGCTCTAAAGCATGGCATTATAGCACGCCTACAAAGTCACTGAATGTATAGGAAATTGTACAGTAAAATGCAGAATGAGTGTCTCCCCTCCCGCAGGCTAACACCTGCTCTTAAGAGCAAAAAACAGTACACCAGTAAAGGACACAGGGATATTTCTGGATGTCACGCATGATTTGTAATGTGTCCTGAAAGACTGCCTCAATTCCAAAGTAAGTGGTCAAGGGAAAACAGTTGTTTGTGGGTATGATTATTTTCTTTTTCACGGGTAGTCACAGCTCAGTGTGATCAACATTTTTTAGACCTCTTTACATAAGGCATTAATATTATGGTTCTCTGCACTAAAACATGTATACACAGTTCAAGAAGTCCTGCACCTTTTTGCTTTGAGACGGCTTATATTTACTTGCTGTTTTCTTACAGTGAAATAAATTCAGCCAAGGGAACTGTGACTATCTCAGCACTGCCTACCAGGCTACCAGCTCCTCGTGAGCAGACAGTGCACAGCTCTTTCTCACGCACACAGTTCTCCCTGAGACAAGACTCCTGCAGCCTAGAGTCAGTCATTCCAGCCTGTGCCAGTCACCAGATAGCCAACTGCTCTTTGGCATGGTCCAAAGCCATCTCTCTGAGTATAAAAGACTTTAAGCCATGGATAGTCACAGACCATCAACGTTCCCTGCATTGGCCCAGCTTCATTATGGCAGAAGCAGCCTATATGTCATGCATATCCATATGACAAAATATTCTGGCGCCAGTATGGGTTAGTAACCTCCTTCCTGAACCTAACACTGTTCTGTTCAGCTGCTGTACCTCCTGCAGACCAGTACAAGAATTTCTACTGATTGCAGGATGTTTGGGAGAATTTGATGCCTGCATGCACCAGGGTTGTTGTGAAACACAAGGACTTGGTTGGGAGTGAGGGCATTCTGAGTGACAAGCAGAGGAAAGAAGAAAATGGAATAATGCCCAAGAGCAAGGATTGGGTGAGCATGAGAAAAGCAAAAGGTCAGAGCAAAGAAAGGAATGAAGTGGAAAAGAAAGCAAAAGGAACAAAAAGAATTTTTTAAAATGGGAAGACAACTCAGGGGGAATGAGTTGTAAATAAGGCAAGCTTTAAAGCAGGACAGGATAATAATAATATGTTCAAAAGAGCTGGACCTGCAGAAATTTACTAAGCTGAATTTAGAGATTCTTGTCCCTGAGGTAGGAATATCTCAGGTTAAGAGATGAAGGGAGCCATGGTGATTTTGCATGTACTTCTATACAGATAGAGGATAATAGAAACAACATCCTGTCCTCCATTTTAAGATTACTGCTGAGGCCTTCATTCAGGAAAGTCCCATCATTTTTGTCCATAGCCAGAAAAGGCCAACAGCCGTATTAGTAGCATTCTTTGAATCACACCAAAAAAGCAGTCTTGGGCTTCAGTGATATATTGTAATAAAAATATGTAATGCATAAAATCTGCCGTTAAATCTCTACAGTGCTCCCCTGGTCAACCCCATCTCTCTAGAGTGGTGCACAAGCTGCAAGGATGACAGACCACCTGTTCTCATGGGGCCACACAATTTCTGCACAAAATCATACATCACTTACTTTTTTCTGAACTGTGAGAAGTAGGTGATGATATGAAGTGAGGTTTTCCTTCTGCTACACCATACACAGAGTTCACAGGTAAATCCTACATGTTTGAACTAAATCAAGGATTCATAGCTGTTATGCCTTCATCAGGTGCTTTCACTTGCTGCATTGCTCACTTGAGTTTCTGACTAATTACCAAAACTGGCTGCAGGCGTGAGTCATGTGCTTTAGCACAACCTGATTAACCAGTCAAAAAGGATATAGTGATTTTTCAGTAAAGTGAACTTTTCTAATTGGGTTCATGGTCTCCTTTTTCTCTACACGATGTGTCATGAAAAAGTGTCTAATCAGTTTAAAACCCTCAATCCTTGAAATGTGCCCTTTCTCCTACCCTGATTTTATTTTTTTTTCACTTCAGAAATGTCTCTTCTCCCCACACACTTTTTCAGAGCCAGAATAAGAGCAAATGGGTGAGGAGGCAGAAGAAGGCAGCAGGGAAATGCCAGCAATGCCACAGGAGGGCTGAAAGGAGTTGTGCTGAATCCTGGTCCCACAGTCTGCAGTATTAGTGTGAATACAACAGCCCATCTGGCCTGCATTATTTTATTTTATTTTTTCCTGGGCACTTCATGCTCATTTAGTAATTTGTCAGGAAACACTACAGAGCCACATCAAAAACATTGCAGTGGAGGAGAGTAGAATGGAGAATCTTTTATTAATGGATAACCTGAGGCTACTGTCTTCCTGCAGGGCAATATGGGAATCCATGGAACAAGCTTCAGTGAGCACAACAGAGATTCATTAGCCAGGGAAAAGTCATCATCAGGTTACAGGAAAGATGTTCTGCCACTGTATTTTGTAATGAAATCTTCGAACTTTTAGATTAATTTAAAAGAAAAGGTAATGAAGAGAGCAAGCAATCTGCCAGATTTCTGAAATGTGAATTTTTAAATGTGCAATACAAACATAAAACACATTATTTCTCAATCTTTTATCTCGCCTTTGTTGCTTCGTTTATCTCCTGCCTTCTTTGTGCTCTCCTCCTCCAGACCAGTACCAGCAGCTCAAACCAGTACCACAGCTATGTAGAGGCTCTGTCTTTGCAGGGTTAAGGCTGGGCAGGGTGAGCTGGCAGGAAGGCCACCATACTGCATCTCAGTGCCTGTTCTCTGTTCCAACAAAAAACACCCCATTTTGGAGAAATATATTTAAATAGCATGAGTAAAAGGATGACTTAATCCTTCCCACAGGAGAATTACATATGTACATTCAGCAGTAGTTTACCCTTAGGCAAGATGATGGTAATGCTGAAAATATATATATAAATCAATCTGAACAAATCTCTGTAACATTTAATCTCTTTGGAGAAAATTAATACAAACAGCAAGAAAAACCCTGCAAATAATTTAGATTGTCACTAAGCCCATTAAAGAAACAAGCACCTACTAAAGCATGTCTGTATGCTTATACCCACATGGCTTATTTTTTTTTTGTAAGAAATATTACCCTCACCTTCCCTTGCATAACACCTGCTGCCAGACATTGTACAAGGACAGCCAGAGGCCCAAACGGCCTTCAGCTGATCATACCTGAGTCCCTAATGCAGAAGTGGAAAGTACACCATTTCAGCTTGCTGCTGGCAGAAGGAGTAAATAGGGTTGTAGATATACATCTTCCTGTCAGCAGAAGACAGGCTCTCCTCCTGCAAAAAAAAAACTTTATTTCCAAGCAAATATTATTCAATTTTCTATCAGTCTATAACACTGTGGAAAACATCTCACTAAGACCGACTGCAAACTGTTACTCTGTCAACACAAAAAGAGGGTTACGCAGCCTCAAGAGCCCAGATATGAGCTAAGCATGGATAATACAAATACTGCAGACAAGCCTGAAAAATTTGAGAAGGGAATTTGAGAAATAAGAAAGGTTTCCTGCTTGGTTACCTGACCCACGTACTTAGAGAGCTAGTGGATCAACAGTTATTGCACTGCAGGGCAGAAGCAAGCTCTGTTATCTCTTACCAAATGTAAGTCATGGTGCATTCCCATACATGAAGGAAGCCATTATGACCTTGAACTCCAGGCACAAAACAGGAAGCATGAATAAGCCTGATCTCCATGTGCTGATGTTTTGATTCTTGATGCACTGCTGGAACAAAGCAAGTTGGAGAACTAATTCTACTATTATTTCAAATTCACTCTTTAGTGGCCATGCTCCCTGGACAATAAAAGAAGCAGACTTTGAAAATAAATAACAAGTTATTTTAAAAGCTGAAGAAATCATTTCTATCTGATTTTATCTGATCTTGTTTTCAATGTTATTAAGAAGAAAATACAAATCTCATTCAGTGCCTAAATCTGACTGGACATCAAAAAGTATGATTTGTTTCAGTTTCTTTACTGTGTTGAAAGGAACACTGTTGAATTGTGCTTCACTGACCAGAACTGTCCTCATCACAGGTATTGAGAAAATGTATTCCTTTATCCAGCCTAGCAATAAGGAAAAAACTCAATTTCAGGAAACTCCAGACTTCTGGAGTACCTGACTCTAGTTTGCTTTAATGAGTGTTTAGAATTCGGCATTCTTCGTCATTCCTGTCATCAAATACCTTACGTCCTTAGGTCTGCAGAGTGAGAATACCCTCAGGAAGGCAAAATAGACAATGGGAATTGTCCAGGTCAGCAAAGAAATGGTATTTCAGCAGATGCAGAACTAAAACCTGGTGAATCATGTAACCACTGGAAGAAAAGAGGTTTGCAAACTGAGTCTGCTAATAACAAACCTTCAAGGAGAGCAGCAGGATTTCAGCACTATCACTGCTGTTCCTTTGAATCACCTATAATTGGGCAGAACAAAGTTCAGTTCTTTGCTTTTGATCTTACAGCACTATTTTTCTCTGCTTTCTCCAAATTTCACAAATCTCTCAATTTTCAGCTGAATAATCCTGCAAAACCATTCAGCTCTGTGGCTTTCTTTGCCATCTCTGCTTACATTCAGTTGCTAACTAACATCATGGTGTAGTGGACAATGCCAGCAGTAGGTGGACAGCTGGACTAGATGATCTTAGAGATCTCTTCTAATTTTTTTGATTTCATGATTCTATGATTTCCAGTCATCACAGAAACATGGAAAACAAGAGAATCCTTCCTAATGTTCAGAGATACTCAGGACAGTGAGGGCTGCAGGCCAATTCTAAATGAAGCTCCAACAGCATAGCATAGTGGTGTGTGTTGGGTCCTGACGTAACTGCTAGGCAGTCAGAGAGAACAAATCTCTGAGAAAAAGTATAGTGAAACCTGGCCTTAATAGATTACTATCTCACGTTCCATATATTGACTATATTGCCTATATGGGAGTTCACTTAATGCACACAACTCTGTGGGGTAAGGTAACAGGACACACAAGATTTGAGGCATGATTAGTTACAAATTTCTTTTTAACATACACTTAGGCTGTAACTATTATCTCTTAAATTTAGAAGAGTACCATTTCTGGATCTTCATTTTTCTTTAGATATTTTGTTGTCATCACAATGAAATTTTTAGCAGATCTGCTTTTGTAAGTAGAATAGATTTTAACATGCTTCTAGTGCCTTTTAGCTGAAGCATGGAAAGAATCTAAACCCTTATCAGCTTTGCTGCAGATAAAAGAAACATCTGACAAACCTTTTATTCCCTACTCTATGTGGAGCATTAGCACAAAAATTAAATGACTAAGAAAAAGATGCAGTTCTCCAAAAGTGCTACAGTTATGTTTACTCCTTAGGAGCAGTTTCTTTTTTCAACAGGAATATAGTGAGAGTCACACTATGCCTTTTCAGCTTAGGCATGTCACCACTGTATTGTTTTAAAATAAAAACTTACTCGGCATTCTATTTCTTTTTTATTTCTAAGTTTTGCTGAGTAGAACTACAGTAATTGGATTCCTTCCCTCTTCCACCTACATCATTCTGGGTCAAACAAGCTTGGGTGATTAAAATGAAATGGAGCAAGTAATGGATAAAGCAATAGTATCAGCACAAACACATGATTTGAATGACTTCACTGTGCGGTGTATTTCTCCCATCACTGCAGAAGGGTTTTAAGTCTGCTGCTGTACAGAACTGTTATGTATTTGGCTCCCAGAACAATCATGCTTCAAACTCTGTGTGCTTTTAATTTATCCACAATGGATCATAACATTCAGAAGCAAGACAAAAGCCCTTTCCAAATGAGAAATCAGACAACTTTCAGTGTTCAATGCACAATGTTAAGGACATTTCCAAAGCCTTTTAATGTGCCAAAAAAGCGTTCTTAACTTATCCTTTACTAAAATGCTGGATTATATCTCTCTGTGGTGATTTTCAGTCTCTCTGTGACTCAGGCTCACCCACACTGAGGCACCAAAGTTCTCATGAACAGGCTGGGATTCTTGTAGAACGGTCAAAGTATGCCTTCATAAGTGCATTGTGAGAGGTTCGTGAATGCCAGTGTGTTAAAAAAAATAAAAAAATGAGTAAACAACAATGGTTCTAGGTTGTCCTCAATGGATTTTTGCAGGTTCCTGCCAGTTTGCATTGGTGCTATACTGGAGGGAAGGCTACAGCAGCAGCTGGAGCACACAGACAATACCACTTTCAGAGGCTCTCCAGTGTGCCCCCGGCACTGTACTGTTCAGCAGTCACTACCATCAGTCATTGGACTAGGAATTTTCCATAGCAGAAAGCTAAGAGTAACACACTCAGAGCATAAATTCTGCTCAACATTATCCCTGTGGTAAGTGCTCTGGCCCCAGAGTTGTCCAGGAGAAGTGTCAGGTCTGATGACTTGAGTAGGAAAAAATAACAAAACACTGAAGTGCTTTGAAACAGTTCTGGTTTTCTGCTGGGTTTTTTTCCTCTTTTTTTTTTTCCTCTTTTTTTTTTTTTTTTTCCTTTTTTTTCTTCGCCCCACTGGCTTTGCGGGACCTCTTTTTGGG